>CM076569.1:736198070-736412094 GCA_034641835.2 Pinus albicaulis
AATGTGAGATCCTTTGACTGTTTTTTCTAATTTTTTCACTTCTCTTGTTTTATCAGCAACACTCATTTTTGAAATATCATATTTATGTTCTAGAGTGGCCAATTGTTCCTTTGTTTTGTGAAGCTCTATGGCCTGAATGTTCATATCTTCCATTGACTTTGTTAATTCATCAGTGTTCAAATTTGCGGTGTTGCTCTGTGACAATTCTGCTGGCTGACCTGTTGTTGCTGTACCTGTCACTACTCCTGCTGTAGATACTAGAATATTTGCCTGCTTATCTTTTAATGCATTCTCAAGCTCTTTTTTAGTTGCAGTAAGTTGCTCATTCAATTTTAAGAGAAAATCCATTAGTTCTTCCTCGGAATTTTGTTTGATGATTTCTGCAGTCTGTGGATGTCTTGAGGCCGGTAACTTTAATTGTTTTCTCAGAGCTGCAATATCATCATCTTTTCTCTTGATCAAAGCTTCAATACCTTTCACATATTTAGGATTATGACCCAAACCAATGATTATTTCTTCTAAAGTTTTGATTCTATTATCCTTAGCCTGGGAGGAGGCTTTTTCAAGCTGCAACTGTGTATTAGTATTATCCAAAGAATCCTGCAAATTATGGGTCATCATTGATTTATCCGTCAGAGTAGAATAAATCATCTCACTTGTTTGCTTGTGTAGCTCAATTTGATCTAAAGGATGGATATCCTTTACTAAGACTTCAAAATTAGTCCTAACGTAATCTGCAGCTGTCTGAGGCTGCCTCACCTTGGGCTTCAAATGGCTCATTAACATCTTACCATGTTGGATGTCATAAGCTGACATCAATCTTTCTTGATTTTTCGGAGCCATCTTCAAATATTGGTTGTACACTTGAAGTCTAAGTGGATCGTTCCTGGCCTTCATATTGGTGAATGTTCTTTTGATGTCCCAGGCAGTTTTTACTGGAGGTTTGAAAGAAGATATTTCTGCACTTTGTTGCCTCTGTATTCCCTGTTTTTGAAAATTAGTGGATGTCCCACTACCTGTATCTTTTTGTTGACTGTCTTCTCTTCCCTGGCTGTCAGGGATTTCCTGAAATGATTCATCTTCTGGAAGGGGAGTTAATTTCTGCCTTTTAACATCTTGTTGTTCAGAAGAGCTACCAGTAGGAGTAGTTGTTTCAGCCTCTCTCTTTTTGCACTTTTCTATATTCAGAGGAGTTTGTAAAATAGAAATTTCTGGCTCACTGATCTGAGTAGGAGGAATTTTTCCTTGACCTTGTTCTTTAGAAGTCTCTGGTTGCGCTGTCATTATGAATTTTTCAATTATTTGTATATCAGGCTCCTTTTCTTTTCCTTTAGATTCTACTTCTACTGTACTAATCTCCTGCAAATTTTGTTGTAAAGTCTTGGCTGAAGAAGATCCCTGCACCTGTCCAAAAGATTCTAGGTCAAGTATCTTTTCAAGATCTTTCATTACATTTTCAACATTGACCTACTCACTATCATTTTCAACCAATGTCCCTTCTGTCCATTCATCCATATTAGCATATTGTTCTATTTCTGGGATTCTTTGATGGATGTATGGTGACTATTTATTTTTCATTCTTCTATCACAGATAAAGTTGTTTGGATCATAAGGCACCCAATAGAAACTCTTTTGTAGTCTGAGATGGTCTTCTAAAATCCTTTCGGCTTCCTGTCCAGCTTCCCTAGAGTTACAAATGAAGGGACCTAATTGGCTCTTGATCCTGAGTTGAGCCTTTTTCTTTGCATTGCAAAAATGAATTATATCTTAATTATTCATCTACCTGAAATATTCTAATGCAAAGAGTCTCATTGGGACATACTTGGGCAGTTTGAATGGGCATAATTCACATCCATATATCCTGATCTCTGTGTAGTTTTTATATAGGTACCAGTCACCTATCTTGTAATGCTTTGAGAGCTGAAGGATTTTCTTGATTTCAATGTTAATTCTAGGAGGAGAGACTCCTGTCAACAAGGTAGTTGCAGGATGAACAAAAAGGTCGACAAACTCATTATAGGAATAAGGAGAATCAGAGGAATTGTGAGTAATGGCAGACCAAAAGATGACTGACCTAGGATTCCCTTTGGCATCAAGTTTCTTAACATAAAAAGGAAAATTTTCTGACTGAAAGTAAATCATGAGATGATATATGACAGAAGAATACTTAAATACTCTCTCATTCTCAAATCTCATGAACTGATCATGGATTTTGTCAGCAATATAAGATGCAAAATGGTACTTGACAGCAGGAGGCTATCCAGGGGTAAAAATGGATAACAATACTAGGGTTAAGTGATCAACATACTCACTAGTATTGAAGCCCATTATCAGGAGAAGATGTGTGTCCCAAAATATTTCCTACCTCATAGATCAAGAAAGTATCTAATACTGTTTTTACTACATAAAGGAGGGTTTTTAGGCTGATGCTCTGGTAACATGAAGGTTTGGCATAGGCGGTTTAACTCTTCATGGGATAACTTAGTAGATTTCTCAAGTAATTCAGCCATGGACAGGGGAGTGAGAGCTTGACCGGGTTGGAATTGTAGCATTTCATTTATGGACTGAGCAGTTATTGGGAAAAGGACATTTTGACTTGGGGATAAAACTGCTCGTTGGTTGGGATCATAATTTGCGTAGTAATAATGGATTAACTCAGGAAAAATATGGACTGAGGGGAGAAGGTACATAGGAAGATTTGATTCCCAAAGTCCAAAGATGTCAGAACCATTCAAATATTTGTCTCTGCAGCGGCAAAATATTCGAAGAGGATTCTCACTGAGACGCAAGTCCTTAATTTGAAAATCCATATCGGCTAAAGGAAAATAATCCAAGTCCTTGTGAGGGGAATTGATGGGCACGACATTCAAAGCTACAGGAACTTCCATTTCTGGTTCTTGTGGATTCAGAAATGGAATTTCGGGGTTTTTGTGGAAAAGGGGCACAATTACCAGTTTTGGGAATATAATTGCAATTCTGGGAACGAAAAAGACCAAACTGAACTTCTTTTCAGACCTTAGTGCAGAATTAAAACTAAAACCAGGATTTTTTACAGAGTTTAGCAGGGAATTGGAATAAATACCTGTTTACGGGAAATGAAACGTGTTTAAACAGGCGCTGGTTATGACAGAAGAACCCTGAAATACTCGGCTTCAATTCTCTTCAGCAAGGTAATAGTCAGCAAGTGTTAACAGTTGGTTTTTGAATTTTGTTGCATGGAAAACTGGCTAGCGCACGGAACAATGAAAATGACGCAGACGCAATTTGTTTTATTTACAAAGTCAAAAGGGTGGCGGGTAACAATGAAAATGACCTGTAAAAGATGAGGGTGAATTTGATAATAAATTCGCTTCACAACTCTCCCTCCGTACGCCAGCCAACTTCGGACCCGAAAAAGATTAGGGCGGAATTCATTTGGTTTTCGCGTCACAAAATTGGCCGACGTCAGCAGGCTATTTTAGAACGCGAATTTGGTTTGAATTATGGTTTATCGCCGTTTGAAGTCCGGCAGGCTCGACTTAAGAGAATCGGGGTCGTGAAAACTATTCAAATATAAAAATCCCGCTTAATAAAGAGACAAGATTGTTGTGCTTTCGGAACCTGACCCGAGGATTGGACATGAGTTAACAAACAAAAGGATAGCGGAACCAGACTTGCACCCGTGGTCAAGCCCTATACCAAAACCACGAGCGGAATCACAAAAGCGGGTTGCCCATATCGCACCGCTTTTGCGGAGTAGGCGGTATTTCCTATTCGCGAGCGATTCCATAGGGAAAGCGACACGTGGCGAAGTGACCCCCGGAAAACCACCGTTTAACCTGTGCCATCGCACGTTAAAGCCCGACGTTGGAAGCCGAGCGAAATTGCCAAGAGTCGTTGATTTGGAGAAGGGCCATCGGATGGTGGTCGCACGTTGAACTTGCCGGAGGTTAACTAAGGTGTGCGGAGGATAGCCAGGTACGATACAAGTGTTTGATTGGTTATTGATATATATAGGTGGGGCCGGAGTATAATGAAATTGTTTAATTAAACGATTGGCGGATAATTAGCATAAGTCTGGAGCGTGATTGTTGTAAGGTTGGGTGGTGAAATATAGAGCCGAAAGTTCATTACAAGTTATTTATTTAAAAAGAAACGTGGAGTATAAATACAAAGTGTTGAAAGTTAACCATTGGTTATAAGGCTTGGAGATAATATAAAGTCGGGAATATAAATTAAAGTCCAACCATTGTGGATGGTATTTATTTATCAAATTCTATGAATTTGATAAATAAACCCAAAGAAAGAAGAAGTCAATGAAGACCCAGGCTGGAGGAAAAGAACGGGGTAAACCAGGGGAAAATGCTGACAGAGCGATTGTAGACACACTAGCTCTCCTTAGGGGTCCAATTTCAGTTTTGTTGCGTCACACGATGATCTCTCTTCTCTGGCATTTACTTGTATTGAAGATCACTATTCTAGGAATAAGGAGTTATTTTCTCCAAAAATAACCCTAGCCAAACATTAACAATGCAACAAGGATATCTTTCTATGTTTCATAAGCACATTTGTTCTACTTCTAAATCATGTCTTGGAAGTGGTTGTTGTGCTGGAAATTATTCACCAGTTGGTTTCATACCAAATTCTTTTTCACATTTTCAACATCCAATACATGAAAAAGATAATGGTTTAAAACAACATAAATATTTGAAATTTTGCAAGAATTGTCTGGCACACTTTGAATATGAATTTTGAAATCAAGTGCATGATGCTGTATAGGATCAAGTGTCATTTTGAATACCAAATGTTTCACAAGAAACTTCTCAACATGCTACCCTGCAGTAAGGATTAAATGACAATATTGCATCAACTATTTCCATAATAAAAGTGCACCTCGGCCATAAGACTAAACAACTACAAATGTTGTAGATCTAACAAGACCACACAATCAATGTATTCCACAAGGCCAATACTGTATGAAAAATGAAAAGGAGTTTGCAACCAAAAATACCTTAGGCAACTAATTCAATTAGATACACCAAACCATCAGCAAAAAGGAAAACCGGCCTACTTGGCCTCAATATTTTCAACTGGGTCCTCTAATTCAACCAATAAAAAGGCCAAAACCATAGCATTGAGATACATTTCATTACACTGTCAATAACAATAAAATTTGACTCAGCCATAACCCTTTCCTTTTAGACCACTGGGTAAAAAATATGTTTCCTTTCACCTTTGAGTTTTCAAATTATGCCTACCAAATATAAGACATTTAAGAGGGGGAACTAATACAACGTTAAAAAGAAAACCAGAGCACACATCTAAAATAACAACCCTCCATGAAAAATTAAAATAACACATTAAAATCGAATATAAGTGGACAAGGAAAGATCCACCGCAGTGAAGTTTCACGTGCGGGGGACCTTCCTTTAAACATAATTTTTTCTCTGACCTGCAATTTTTTTGTCACTGAGCCATCCTTGTTGAAGTACAACTCCTTTTCCATAGCTCTTGTATTAACTACCTTCTCTCTGTCGCGTAATCTCAGAGTCCCTCTTCTGCTTGAGCGATTAAAGGAAATGGGTGAAAAAGCTGAAAGAGAAGACAATTGTCTGCCATAATTATCAAACATTGCACCCAACTTCTTCCCCTTTCCATTGTTACCCAATGAGGTAGATGTGGCAATTGTTGTCATACCGCCCAAAGCAGAGGCCATCTTCTCTTATGCTTAATATAGAATTACAAGATCTTTATATTAGTATGAACCTTAAAAAACATGACTCCCATTGCTAAAAACCACTTTTAAGTTGTAACAGGCAAACTAAACAACTATCGCAACTTTTGGCAACTTCTGGAGCATTAAGAGAGAAAAAAACAAAGAGAAATACAACCACAATCCTCATTTTAATGAGACCGGACTATATATTTGCATTAAGATAATAGAAAGAAATCACGACTGTATTAAGGCCAGCACAAAACAATCTTTAACCAGTGTCTCTCGCGGCCTTCAGGTTGCCATGCTAGAGGTTGCATATTTTTAATTTAAATTCTTGACCTCTCGTGCCCATATATGAATGCATCTAATGGGATATCTACATCAAATGCTCCTTTATATCCCCAAAAACAAATTCCCTACTACAAGAGCACCAGTATTGATGGATCACCCCACACCATCCCACCCACCAGAAACGGTGAAAAAGGAAACCCGAGAAAACTTCTGAAATATCTCAAGATGACTATATGGGTGGTTCTTATGAATCAACCAACCATTCATAACATGCTCATCAATCCAAACCATGAGTATTATGTGACGATATTCAAGCAGGCACTGAATCGGATTTCTGAAGCTATGTTAGAGAAACCCTAAACTCTCACTGAAAATAGGTGAAGTGTGGCACCACTCAGAGATTGAAATGTTCCAATTGGTACAAGTGGTAGACAATTGACATGCTCAAACAACGAGGTGATGCAGGAATGACATGAGGGAGAAAATATCAGAAAAGCCCCAAATCTGGAGAACTAAAGCTCATCACCAACCTGAGATTGACAACTTTACATGATGTAACCTATGAAATCGTAAATGAAGAAATCATAGTAACAATAAAGTAACCTATGTAACAATAAAGTCGGATTCATCCTGGGAGTGGTAATGGGAGAAATCATAGTGAACAACAGGAAACATGCAGAGTTGCTTACAATCAAATAGATGAAAAAACACATACGAAAAACCTAGATAATAATCATGAACAAGCTTAATATTGAATTATGAACTGTAAAGGAACTTACAAAATGTGACATTACGAACCTAGTCAAGCGCACAAGCAAAAATATCCTAGACATGACCCTGGTTGACAAGTTGTATTGCTCATGATGCAAGAGGATTTGTACCTGCACTTCCAAGTCAATTAAAATCCATCATTATCTATACAATAAATACAAGTAATTGATGTAGTATTTTTTACTCTAAGATGCATTCTTATGGTAATGTTAGAACATATGTTGAAAATGTCAAAACATACCTGAATAAGCTCCTCTTCGTTTCAAGAACAATTTATTGGAGTCGCATGAACTTGGAACAAGCCTCCCACGATCTGAAAGAGTAGCAACTAAGTCAACAGTGACTTTTTTGTTGCTACACTGGATCGAGGGTGGTTTTCTCCAAGATTAAATCGCTCCAATAAATTATTCTCTACTAAACAGGGCCAACCACGTGAAGGTGGAAGCTCTTATGGCCCCTCCCCCCCCCCTCACATCACTCTCAATTCCCCAATACCCAATATATATTTCATTTTTTACTTTCATGAGCATAAAAAAAATATTCAATAACTAATAAAAAAACAATTCAACAAAAAGTACGCAAGGAAACATTGCAATTAATGCTTGACATAAAAATAGTATGATAAATGAGTTTTGTATATAACGCAAAAAACGTTCCAAGTATGGTCATTGGTAACGTTTGTCTTATAATAATACAATATTTTACATTATCGAATTTTCTTTTTCTTCTTCCTATTTTTAAAGCTCCTAATTACATCATCAATATCATCATGCTCTTCTCCTATTTCGTGCCTTTCGACCCGCACTGCTGACCTAGTTGCGTAGTCACGATGTCTGGTCTCATCCAGTGACGGGGCATCGCCTACAAAAACAGATAATATTAAATTTTAATTGTCAGTTTTTAAATATCATTGAACTAGTTAGGTAATATTAATAAAAAAAATTGCAATGAGATTATTTACCTGGTGCACCAGTTGTCGCCGCTGACCTAGTTGCGTAGTCACGATGTCTGGTCTCATCCAGTGATAGGGCATCGCCTACAAAAACAGATAATATTAAATTTTAATTGTCAGTTTTTAAATATCATTGAACTAGTTCGGTAATATTAATAAAAAGAATTGCAATGAGATTATTTACCTGGTGCACCAGTTGTCGGCGCTGACCTAGTTGTGTAGTCACGATGTCTGGTCTCATCCAGTGACGGGGCATCGCCTACAAAAATAGATAATATTAAATTTTAATTATCAATTTTTAAATATCATTGAACTAGTTCGGTAATATTAATAAAAAAAATTGCAATGAGATTATTTACCTGGTGCACCAGTTGTCGGCGCTGACCTAGTTGCGTAGTCACGATGTCTGGTCTCATCCAGTGACGGGGGCATCGCCTACAAAAACAGATAATATTAAATTTTAATTGTCATTTTTTAAATATCATTGAACTAGTTCGGTAATATTAATAAAAAAAATTGCAATGAGATTATTTACCTGGTGCACCAGTTGTCGCCGTTGGGATTGTTGCCCTATCTTCCTCTCTGGTGGTAAGATCCTCAAGGGAAACATTCTCTGTCATTTAAACAAAAAACGTTATAAGGACAACCATCAAGGTATAATTAGAAAAAATTATAAGTGGAAATTAATTACCGTCACGACCCTCACTGATAGTAACATTGTCGGCCTGGTCCCTACTACAATGATCTGTTTGCACATGAGGATCATCTACATTTGGCTCTAAAACTGGGTTATTTGTGTCGTCGGTAGTGTTTCTCCCCTGATTTAAACAAAGTTGTTAGACATTAAATTTATGGATGAAAACAAACATATTGAAAGGTTAATGTTTTACCTTATCAGGCATTCTGGATCTTGGGAACTGCCCCAAGCTTATGCGACGTTCAACTACGGCTTGATAGCCGAAATGGAAAGCGATATTTTTATCTTCCTCTGTTGTTTCTGTTCCGAAGTCATCACCCTATATTACATATGTCTGTGTATTTTTAATCATATTTGATAGGATTACAAAAAAGTTGGAAGGCGATACAATTAATTATAAGATGTTTAGCTACTTAATTACAATTCTTGCGGCCAATTTCAAGTAGCCGCCCTGGCCTAGCTTGTGATGGCCCTTTTTTCAATCCTAGCTTTGGTTGCCTTTGAGGTGTCAGGCAACCTAGCATCAAAATATTAAAGTCAGATATGACGTAGCACACTTTTATTTTAGACATAGAGAAAATTAAAGCTATTGAATTAAAATTGTAATTTACCTTGCGGGTCCAGTTGGCATTTTTCCTTCTTTCTTTGCCCTTTTCTCTTTTCCGTCATGGATGAGTGCTCTCCACTCACTCTCTGGAACTGCGAGAGGAAGCTCATATCTAGGGTTAAATTGCAATTGCGTCCTATAGGTGTCCCTGGTATATTTCAAATATTTGCCGGCTACCCGAGCCACCGTTGTTCTGTCAAATATGCCGACCCCAAAAAGGGTTTCTAGATAATCTAGAAGTTCTTTTTTCAGGTTGGAACTCTGGGAATTCCACCCTGTGCGTATGGTTGGGCCAAAAATTACCAACGCATGGCTCTCCAAATACCTGTAGAACTCATTGTTTCCTACACAGAAAAAATATATATATATATATATATATTATCATTAATTTAAAAATAAAAATCGTGATAAATATGTTTTAGATAAAGTACATGAAATAGTTAAAATATTAAAATTTACCTGGGAGTTGTACATGCTTTATAAGGACACCTTCATCGTTCACCAACAACGTGCCATTAATGGTCCCTGTGGAGCTGACACGTGTAGCTCCAGGAAACGCAATAATGTAGTTGGCCATATCAACCTCATCATTGCCAACACGTTCAGCGGTTGGCTGGGTGTCTGCTTGGGCAGGGTGTGTTTCTTGGCTGGCACCTAAAGGAGTAGAAGGTGTACAAGAGGGTTGTTGGGCAATCTCTTTCCCTTGTGTCCCACTACCACCAACACCGGATTCAGCAAGTGCCAGAAAATGCTACATACAAAAGAACGTTTTGTTAGTTTAGTCAATGTAAAAATTAAAAATCAAACTATCACAATTCATCTCATGCAGAACAAAAAAAATATCCTTTTCACTTTTTATTATTACCTGATATCTTTCTAGCTGGCTCATAAGTTGTTTTATCTTCTCTTTTGTTTCAGGTGTTTGAGGCGCGTCTATCAAAGTATTAAATTCCGACCTTGCATTTCGTGCCTTTTTTCGCAACAAGAACACTGGAGATAGGGATGAAGAAAGCTCTTCCTCAAAGAGGGAATCATCAGGCGTACCATGGCTAGGTGTATGCATATTTGAACAAAATTAATATTATTTCAATTATGTAAATAACTAAAATACCTGAAGATAGAGCAATGCTGGCACTTTACATGTTCTTCGGCTGGCCTCTTTCCGCGATCATCCCGTCTCTGGGTTGTTCCTGCACTGCTCTCATCAGTCTGCCACATTGCAATAAAATTATAAATGTAAAAACTTGAAAACAATATCTAACTTAAAAACACAAAATGAAAACTGAAATAATTTCTAATAAGACACAGGACGACAAAGTTAGAGTTTCAAATATGCCTTGCATTGAATTCAGTCCTGGAAACATGTCATTGCACATTAAGGCACCCAAACAAGAGACGAGTTGACAATGAAGACCTTATTGAATATATTGTTGGAGAAACTTCTAGTAAACTTGTTGTGAAGACCTTGAGGACATTTTTGGAGCAACATTGTTGAAGGTGATGGTATAGCATTGTTGGAGACGATCTTGAAGGGCCTTGAAGTGAAGCTTTTGGAGCAACTATTGAAAAATCCTTAGAGCATTTAAGTAAGGCACTTTCTATCTTCCATCACCTTTTTCCTTTAAATATCCTTTAAACGATTTTTTTGATATTTAATGTTTGAAATCACGTTATAATTCCTTGATTATATGTGTTTGGGGACTAGAATAATTTCACACTAAACCATGCAAACTTAAAAGTAAATTAACAGATCCATAAAGTAATAATAATCATAATTCCTAATTTCCTATTGTATGATATGATGCAAATTATTCAAACATGAAGCAATGAAGACATGCAATGTCTGAATTTCAAGATTGATGAACCAATACAAGAAGTTAGAAGCTACAACTTTGATTCAATACTCTGTGTCCTAACTCCAGGAAGGAATCTAGTTTGTAGTACAGAACATGCATCGTGTATTATCAATTCTTAATTGACAACAACTAAAGGTCATCTACATCATCAATTCCTTCCCATTTTGTGTTTTTATATTATATTCCTTATAAAAGTGTCAAATTTCTCTCAAAGTAAGCAACCATTGAATAAAATAAAAAATAGTTGAGATATGATTGAGAAATGGTCATTTATTTCTTAAAAGGATCTTCACGATTTCTTTGGTTGTTTTTCATCTCAAGAAACAAGAAATGACCTAAGAAACTATCGTGCTATAATATAAGAAACAACACGGTGCAATGGCCATTTTCAAAGCCAAATGATGTCCATTGAGGACATGGCCTTTATTTGGTTCCTGTTTCATAGGAGTTTCGGGTATAAATGGAACTTTTTTGTACCATTTCCAATAGTAAAAAGGGAAAACCTTATTTTTCCATGGGAAATAATTTACCTTTCCTTTTTCAAGATAATCTAAATCACAAAAAATATGAACTATACTGCACACATTCTTGGATAATGTGAAAGTGGAAAGGAATACCCTACACAAGTGATGCACACATGTACATTTGAACACTAATAGATTTTTGTAGTTGAAATGCAATGCTTGTTTTCATTTAAATGTAGGGTTTTTAAAGCAAGGAGAAATAATGGCTGCCAAATTAATAAGCGTTTCTTTGGGAAAAAATTAAATCTTGTATTGGGTGATGAAGATAATAGAGGGTATTGAATCTTGATTCTTGACATTGTGTTTAACTTGAATAACTCAAATGATTATAAATATCAGTCGATCAGTTCTTTTTTCAAGTATGTCACTCAAAACTCTTATGTCAAAGCATTGTATGATGGCTAGCATTTGCTTGTTTCCCTTTCTTCAGTTCAATGTAAAAATTATATTAATATATTGGAGCATGAATGATAACTACAATTGTTTTCTCTGCAGTATATCCAGCCCCAAGATTATGAAAAGTTTTCTCAAGTGGAGCTATTTGGTTAGGCTGTAGGGTCAACCCTCTATAGGAGGAAGGGCCTGCAGTAAGAACTTACCATTTTGCAAGAGCTGAGGGCCAATGCTATTTTGCAAGAGCTGAGGGCAAATGCTGTTTTGCAAGAGCTGAGGGCGAATGCTGTTATGCAAGAGCTCAAGGCGAATGCTGAGGGCGAATGCTGAGGACGAATGCTATTCTGCAAGAGCGGAGGGCGAATGCTGAGGACGAATGCTATTCTGCAAGAGCGAAGGGCGAATGCGCGCGTGATATCAGACGTTAATGTAGCACACATGTACATTTGAACACTAATAGATTTGTGTAGCTGAAATGCAATGCTTGTTTTCATTTAAATGTAGGGTTTTTAAAGCAGGGAGAAATAATGGCTGCCAAATTAATAAGCGTTTCTTTGGGAAAAATTTAAATCTTGTATTGGGTGATGAAGATAATAGAGGGTATAGAATCTTGATTCTTGACATCTAGAGAGAACCCTACAGCCTAACACAATCCAATGGAATTGACCAAAAAAACCCAAATAGAGTCAACCCTACTATAGGAGGAAGGGCCTGCAGTAAGAACTTACCATTTTGCAAGAGGTGAGGGTGAATGTTGTTCTGCAAGAGCTGAGGGCGAACACTGAGGGCAAATGCTGAGGGCAAATTCTGTTCTGCAAGAGCTGACGGCAAACGCTGAGGGCGAATGCTGAGGGAAAATTTTGTTCTGCAAGAGCTGAGGGCGAATGTTGTTCTGCAAGAGCAGAGGGCGGATGCGCGTGTGATATCAGACGTTAATATAGCTATTGCAACGGATACGAAACAATAAAATCATTTTTATGTAGCGTGCATATAAGTTTCGTTTTTGTATTTAGCGCGCATATAAGTGTCGTTATACCGACGGCGGAAAAGGCGTCACTATTGCAACGAAGGCCTCCAAACATTGCAATTACGACACTTAGACATTGTGTCGCACTTGTAGTCGTCGCAATAGCGACGCGTTGGGCCATAGTGTCGCCAATGCGACGTCTTCCTCCAAACGTCGCAATGGCGACACTTTTCTAAGTGTCGGTATTGCGACACCTTTCTATAAACGTCGGTATAGCGACGGTTTCGGGCGGGATGGAAAAAAATTGGGGAAATTTCCGACATTTGGTCAAAAGCGTCGGCACCAAGTGTCGGAATTTCCTCCAAATGTAGTAGTGTCTACACACAAAAATGTCTTGACATGAGAAATTCCTTTCGAAATTTGAAAATTATAATAGGAATTTCACAAGATTAGTGGAGAAGTTCGAAGAATGGGCATGAAAAAAGGAAGAAATAAGAAAAATCAATTTCAAACCTACAGGTGAAGAAAATTAGGAGGTCAAGCATGAGGCAAAGGGCACGCGAGATTATGAGGAGCATGAAAATATACCTAGTGTGACACAAGAGTCACCATTTTTAGAGATTCATTTGATAGCTTTGGTTGACACCTTGGCGGAAAGCATAGAGTGTACACCGGTAGGGCTATCCGTTGATGTGGTATCCCCTGGTGAGGTGTCCAGGGTCATGTCTGAGTTTTCGAGTGATAGTATCCCACAAATATTTGATGAGGTTCTAGGAGACATATCCATTGATGAGGTTTCGATAGGCACAAAAAATTTAGTATATTAGTGCCAACCTTCTAGCATTGGGAAAGAAGTAAAAGATAGTCAGAGGGAGCATTCTACGACAGAATGGGGAGCCAGAGGATATGAGAGTTTTTTGTGCCAATTCAGCGACCAAGCTTATACGCATTGGGGAATGGTTGGCATCCCTAACATTGAAACTAGATGGGTATACGTTGGAGTGCCATAGAAACCCTATTTAGGCATACATTTATGGGTCTTGAAACATTGTGGGGTTGCATCTTCAAATTGGTGAGAGAGAGGCCACATCACCTAGAAAAATTATAGGTGTTGACAAAACCAGCAAGACGAGGCAACATGAGATGCATAGGGTGCAACATTAGTAGGATGGAGGGTTTATTCCATGTATGTGTGTTCATGCATTCTATCCCTCTCTAGGGGTTAGATGGTGGGAGATATTGAGTTGGTATCTGGTGGAGTCATCTAGGTGCCTGGGTATATCCATATCTAGGAGGATAGTCTAGCAATAATTTTGGGTGGACAGAGGATTCTGAGAATCAGACTATTGTTGGGATACATGTGGGTTTCCCGGCACAACATGGGCTTAGTTAGTGAGGGTATTAATGGTGTGATGGATCGAGTGATCGAGAGTAAAAAAAATTTTAGATATTTAGGAGCATTAGTGATGGGTTGGATTGAAAAGTGATTTGAAATTCAATTTTCCTCTGAAACTTTGCAAGTTTTGGAAATTTGGGGCTTCAAAATTTAATTTAGTTCGTAACTTATCCAACTAGGAATAGTTAATTTCAAACAAACTTAAAGATGAAAAAAACTCATATGAACCCCAACATGATAAAAATGAAGAATAGAACAACCAAGTGATAACGGAATTCGTCTAGTGTGGACTACGTCTATGGGCCCCTGCTCCAATGGCTAGGCCACTTTATTGATCTCAGCAACAAAAAACATACATTACAAATATTTGACTCATAGAGTAAACCTCCTTCTGGAGTAGCACCATTTCTCCTTCAAATAAATTTTCACCTTCATAAAATTCTCACTCACAAGTTGACTCCCTTTAGCAAAGAAATGATGGCGCCAAAAGAAAAAGGACTCTCTCACTGAATGTGGCAAAAATTCCTTATACGCATTCTCAGATTAAGAAGCACTAATCCAATTGCTCCATAATAAAGTGTCAAAATGGTCTTTTCCCACAATAATATTAAGAATAGACTGAAAATGTATGTTCTAATGAAAAATAAAATGATGCATATGTGTTTGAAAGGCTCGAAAACCCATGTCTAGGCTCTTTCCATGTTAAAAAAGGTCTCCATATGGCCTCTAAAATTCGAAAACAATCTATGTCTACAACACAAAAGGACTTGACTCTAAAAATTGTTTAGCATATTGTTATCACAAAATTTCTTTTTATAGACTCCTAATTAGAGGATCTCATGTAATTATCTCAAACCAATCTTGTGATTGAGGCTTAGCCTCCTCAGCCTGAGAGGGCTCTCTCAAGGGTTAATGATATTGAATAAAGATGTAGATGGCTAACTCTATTTAGGAACTAACTTTCTTATGATGAATGTAGGTTGAAAATCATATCAGTAAGTAAACATTGGGCTTATGGAGTCAATAATTTCAGTAATTCTGTGAGTTCACTTGACATGGAAGTCAAGGCAGGTCAGAGTTTTTAGTAGTAGGACACACACACACATAAAACAGGAAAATACACAGTCAATTCATCTATAAAGGAAGTCAGAGCATTGCAAGAATGAATTTTGAGTATTATAAATGAAAACTAGTGCAAATTAGATACATATAAGGTTTAAATAAGATAAGAAAGAACTAAAAACTCATTCAGAATCTCATGTTGGTCAAGTAACAAATCTCTGTATTGTTGAAATAGTCAATTTACAATAAGCTGCAATTTAGCCAAAAATCTCCAACCCCTGACAAATTTGACTCAATGGCATTTAATAGACTTGTTACATCATCTAATGATCTGCCTACTGGCTAGATTCATCGAATTTTTGCCTAATGACACCTTGCATAACCATAAAACATCAACTTAATGACAAACAGACACCTATCCTAATTGACAGTCCTTTTCCTAATAAGACTCAAACTACTAATTATTGATTTTAACAACCTCATCTACTAAAGAAATTACATTCTTAGACAAGTAAGCTTTCACATATTCAAATTTAGGTGATGGGATTCATCACTTTATGACCACTTAACTGACCTCCTCAAAACTAGGAAACAAAAACCTTGTTTTTTAGGTAAATAGTCTTCTTCTTCCAAAAATAATTTGGTTGTCAGTTTATCTTCAATTCGTGTTCCTTGAGTGCTAATTAATTGCTTTTCATGGTGTTTAATCCTTCAAAAATATCTAGATGTCCAAATATTCTCCAAAATTTTCTAAAAGGGCTCAAATACTACACGCTACGAAAGTAAGGCAGTTTCATAGCGTACTTTCGTAGTGCTGCAAAACATGCCTTTAACCTCAAAATTCTTGATTCTTTCCCTTGGCATAGTGTTCATCATCATTAAACACATCTCCTGCACCAATTCCACCTCTTAATTTCATCCAAAACTGATTCAAAAAGTCAAAAGAGCAACTACAGTGGTTTCGTAGCGTTTTTCTGCCCTTCAAGCCCAGGCACACTACGAAACTGATGAAAAGTTCTGAAAATGTAGTTTTTTGTGTAATTTGAAAATTGAACCCTGTAAGTGCCAAAATCTTGTCTCTAATCATGGCATTAGCCTTAAAAAATCATAAACCATCTCACCTTATGCTCCTTGAGGCATTTCCTCCTCATTTACAATTGGTTGAGCTATTTGCTCTTCAATTACAGTCATTTTAAGCCTTTTTTTCTCTAACTCTTCATGAATCAGTTCAAGTTTCTCTTGAAGGTATTTAACCTAGTTTTTCAGTCTTCTATTGGTGGCTTTCAACTGTGTGTTCATCCTCCTGACATGTTTGGCTTATTTCCTTGCTAGAATTGTCCATTTAATGAGTTGTTGTGTGTTGTCCAAAGTCTTAGAGACAGTGTCCACTTGTTCTTCCCAAATTGCCTTCATTTTTTCAAATTGAGTCTTCTATACATTGTGTTTTCTTGATTCCCTTTTCATAACAAAAATTTCATGATTAGTCACTTTCAATTTTTCTTCAAGGATCTGCAACTGTGTTTTTTTCCATCACCTCCTTCTCTTTTCCCTTCTTTGATTTGCTAACTGTATCTTTCTCTAGAGGTGATGATAGGTCAATAACCTCTTGATATGGCTGAGTTGTATTAGTGGGAGGTTGAACTTCTTTACTACTCTCTAATATCTTCCTAGCATACCTTGTCATAGGCTTTCTTGCTTGGAACATGAAACCTACATCTTCTCCCTCAAACTCTAATTTCTTTGCAGATTTATCCTTCTTTAACTTCTGCCCACCTTCCTCTATAAACTGAACTTGGACAATAGGAGTTTCCTCTATGTCAATGGCATGTAAAATATCCTCTAGATTTCCCTTAGCTTCTTCTCTTTCTTCTACAGCCACTGTCTTCTCTTCCAAAACCAATGTTTGGCTCCTAGTCATCCTTTTCGTTCCTTGTTTGCTAATAGTTTGTTTCTATTTCGCAGGTTTGACCACCTTTGACTTATGTTTTGCAGGTGGGACACTTGGTGTATCAAGACTCTACATTTTCTCTAGCTCCTTCATTATTTGATCACTTGTATCTTCTCTTGCAAGTTCACTTGGATCTGCTACCAATGATTCCCTCTGTTCTGCTGCTAATGGTGATGGAATTCTCCTAGGCTTAGGAGTTCTTGAAGGAGTAAGAGCATCCAGCTCAAAACCACTAACAAACAAGAAAGAGGACCAGTCTCTCACTAACCTTTGAAGTTCATCTAAGACCAATAATTTCATTAAACCATGATGAAATAAAGAAGTCTCACTCCCCTCAGACTTTGCTTGGACCTTATCTGCCATTTTTGACAAACTTTTATGCAAATAGAAAGGCAAATCAATGGAAACCTTACCAGTAAAGTGCAGAAGTAATTTGAAATGATATGAATAGACTTTGTGGTACCTTCCTTCACAAGTAAAGTACTTTTGGATGATGAGCAGCAATTTTGAATAGTTGTCTTTTATGTAACTTCTTGGAATAGCATTGGTGAGGTCCATTTCAGTATGCTCAGGCTTCATGAATTCTTTGCACTACTCCATGTTAAACTTGAAACCTTTCAACCAGTTCTCTTGACCTCTTGGAATCTCTATAGCAGCAGCAATAACCTCTGGTGTGATGGAAAAATTGAGCATTCCAACTTTAGTGGTTGTTCCACTGAAATTCAAAGAAAACTCCTTGTACACCTATGTATGACAGCCCTGTAATTTCTCACAAAACTGTATGCAACCTGCTCTTCTGAAGGCTTCTACTATTGATGGGTCTTCATAGATCAAATTCATGTCTACAGGTTCAGGTCTCAAGCACTGGCCACCCTTGTTAGTCCTTCTTTTCTCTGGCATGTTTTCTTTAATATTTTCACAGCCTTACTTGATGATGTTCAACCTCGCTTGATGATGTTCAAATTAAACCTTTGAAAAGAACCAACCACATCTTTAGCTTAGTACAATAGCTCTCCAGAGCTCAAATATTATGCAGGGAAGAATAAGAAATGAGAATTACTGAATTAGGAAAGGATTTGAAGTTTAAATTTCCTCTCATGACTCAATGATGACTTATACATTACCTAAACTAGCCATGATGATTGCAGACCTGAGCAAACACCTTGATTTTATCCCTCCATGACTCGAAAAGCATCTAACTCACCCCTTCCAAATGATTTTTGACACCTAACAGCTAGACTGACAAGACAGACAATAAATTGTGCTTTCGTAGCATTCTTAGTGTAAATTTGACTATTTTCGCTACGAAACTATCAGCAGTTTCGTAGTGAAAAGTGACTTTTCACAGTGTATTTCGCTACAAAACTGTGTTTTCTTGGCTAATTTGACACTTTCGATACAAAAAACCTTGGAAATTGAAATAATTCAAAAAATGATGAATGATGTGACATGAGGGAGTTTAAAATAAATGGGTTTAGACCTTAGGGTAAACTTCAAACAATAAAAATTTAATGTTTCCCTTGACCAAGCATAAAAAATGAATCCTACAACCTAAATTTTTTGACACATGAACCTAATTGAACTTGTCAAATGATGCTTCATTTTTCGGGTGATAACAGTGGCTCCACTTGGGATGGTGTGCCCCAGTGGTACACCAAAGAACCAGTTTTCCAGTCTTGCTATCCATCTTCTTGAAAAACAGAAAAAATTGAAACTGCCAAGCTTTTTCTTCAAACTCTAATGGCCTTCACCTCGGGCTCAAGCTTGATGATTCAGCTTATCATTATTAGCAGAAAAACACATAAAATGGAATATATACAATGGTATGAATGATCAGCAGGTTTTAAGAAGAGTAGTTCTTCAAAAACCTACCATTGACAGGCCCTCGAGCACATGGTTGTCCATCCATTTCCTGCAGAATGTAAGTATTATTCCCATGGAATGCAGCTACTTTGAATGGACCCTTCCAAATGTTCTCAAACTTACCATGTTTTCCCTTCTCTTCAATCCTGGCCTCCCATTTCAAAACCACATCTTGGATTTGAAAATTCTCTTCCTTGACCTTCTTATCAAATGTCTTCTTGATTCTATTTTGAGATTTTTGATTACTGTTGTAGAATTCCTCCCTCTTCTCTTGAAAATTTATCAGCTGATTGATTCTTCTCTGAATTGAATTTGTCTCCTCCTCCAATCCTTGCAGCAGCTTCATGACAGGAACTCCTAAGGTTATAGGAAAGATAGCCTCAGCCCCATATACCAGCTCATAAGGTGAAGTCCCAATTGACCTCTTTGTGCACACTCTATTAGCCCACAGAGCATACTTCATCTTCAAATGCCATGACTTCTTATTTTCCTGCAACACCTTCTTTATAATCCTCACAATGCTCTTGTTAGAAGATTCAGCAGGACCATTCCCTTCTTGATAATATGCAGTAGAATTCCCAAGAGAAATATGATATTGATGACAAAAACTAATCAGCTTCTTAGACTTAAATTCATGAGCATTATCAGTGATGATCTTCATAGGACAGCCAAATCTAGACAAAATATTTTTTTCCAAAAATGAAATTATAATAGAATCATTTTCTTGCCTAGTTGGGATTGCTTCAATCCATTTGGTGAAATAGTAAATTGTTGTCAAAATCTCGCGATGTTGACCTAATGATGATGGATGAATCTCACCAATAAAATCTAGCCCCCACTACTAAAATGGTGCCTCAACATAGATAGGCATCAAAGGTAAAGGTACAAGCTTCTTCTTACCATCAAAAATTTGGCATTCATGGCAAGCAACAATCTTTTTGTAAACATCTTTAAACATTGTAGGCCAATAATACGTTGCTCTAATAATCTTGTTTACTGTAGCCTTCCAATAATTATGACCTCCACAATATCCTTTGGAACTCCTCAATCACTTTATCATCCTCCTCTTCCAGCAAACAATTCAACAATATACCACCAGTATCTTTCCAATGCATATTTTTGACAATGATGCAATACCTCAAGGATTTTAGCTTCACAAATATTTCCTTGGACTTTGTCAGCTCATCAGGTGCTCTATGATGATGTAGGGAAAAAACAATGTCCTTATACCACTCTTAAATGATATATTGTTCTTCAATGGGGATCAATTCTTCCTCTTCATCTAAAATTTCTGATATTTCTACAATTATATTCATGTCAAGATAGTCAAATTTTGACTATGTCATCATCTTTGCTAGACCTTTTCCTTTGACCAATTTTGTTGGCTTGATCTCTATGTCATATTCCAGCAAGTTTGCAATCTATTTCCCCCTCTTACCATTAGGGTCAGCTTGAGTTAGGATGTCTTTCACAACAACATTAGGAACAAAAGCTATAATATGAGAATGCAGAATGTAAATTCTGAAATATTTGATGGCCTTAACCAAGGCATAAGCTTGCTTCTCTAAGATGTTGTATTTCAGCTCTAATTTAGCTAATGTCCTACTAAAAAATGAAATGGGCTGCTTAGTACCGTGTTTTCTTTTCTGCAACAAAAATCTAACAATTGTATTTTCTGATGCAAAAGTAAAAACCAGATTTTTTTTTTGAGAAATCCAGGCTGATCAACACTGGTGCTTGGGTGAGTGCCTTTTTAATCTCCTCAAAAGAGTGCTTTTCCTTTGCTGTCCACTTGATGTCAACTCCTTTCTTCAACATCCTTGTTATGTCCTTCACAATCTCAGCAAAGTTAGGAATAAACCTCCTAACAAAATTTACCTTTCCAAGGAAAGATTGAATCTCTTTTCTGCTCCTAGGCAAATCCACTTTCTAAATTGCATTAACCCTATTTGGATCAATCTTAATCCCATCTTTAGAAATATTATTTCCAAGTAATTTACCTGAAGTTAAAGCAAAATTACTTTTGGTGGGATTGAGAGAAATGCCAAACCTTCTACATTTCAGTAGAATTCTTTCTAGATGCTTTAAGTGATCTTCCTCCCTCCTTGAGAAGACTGTTATATCATCAAGATAGACAACCACCATCTTGTCCTTCTCTTCAGCAAAAGCAATATCCATTTCCCTCTGAAAGGTAGCTCCTGCATTCATGAGACCAAAAGGCATCTTGGCATACATGAATGTGCCCCATGGTGTAGTAAAGGTTGTTTTTACCTAATCATCTGAATGCACAAGTATCTGATTATAACCTGAAAAACCATCAAGCATAGACATCCTTTGGGAACCAACGATGTTCTGCAAAATTTGGTCCATCTTTGGGAGAGGGTAGTTGTCCTTCAGAGAGGCTTTGTTCAATTTTCTGAAGTCAATGCATATTCTTATTTCTCCACTCTTTTTTTTTACTAGAACCAAGTTTGCGAGCCATTTTGAGAATCTAATTGGAACAATGATTTTGGCATAAAAGAGCTTCTTGATTTCCTTCTCAATCAGAGGCATGAGAAGTGGATTAATCCTCCTCAACTTCTGCTTGAAAGGCTTTTCATTTTCTTTAATGGGAATAGTATGTTGAATGATAGTAGGGTCATACTTCTTCAAATCAGCATAACTCCAAGCAAAAAAATCTATGAATCTTTTCATCAACTCAATATATTTATGCTTCATATTAACTGAAATAAACTTTGAAAGTTTAATCATTTTTGGCATAGCTACTGTACTAAGGTTACAAATCTCTACCTCTTCATCATCAACTTGTATACTAGGAGATTTAAACACATCATTCTGATCAAAAACCTTCTCAAGGGGTATGAGGCCTTTGGGTATAGAGTTATTCTTCAGCTGTAACATTTCAGAATTTCTCTTAGATTCAGCAAGCATGTTTTTTTGATCTACTTGTGTATTTTCAAACTCTTCTTTTAGCTCAATAAAGTTCTTAACTTGTTGGCCATCCTCAAATACTTGCCAATGGATAATGTTATCAGGGATAGCTGGTCTATGGTGAACCTCAACCTCATGTTTTTCAGTGGAATGTATGGGAATGATGAAAAGACTTGTAGAGACAGCTAGGGAGTTAGCAATGGATTTTTGATCCCTAGTCTTAACAATGAATGAATTTTATTGGAAATTTTCCAACATGTCCATGACTAAGTTTCTGTATGCCCTCATTCTTACATCCTTTGTTTGATACACACCTTCAACTTGTTTAATGACTATTCAGAATCTCCACAAACAGAAATATTTTGTGCACCCATTCTTTTCAAAAATTCTAAGCCCAAAATCAAGGATTCATACTCAGCCATGTTATTTGTGCAATCAAAATTCAGTTCGTAGGAAAAGAACTTACTTTCATCATTTTGATTTGTGATCCAAATCCCTGCTCCTGCCCCCTCTCTTCCTATTTATCCATCAAAGTGCAACAACCACAAACCTTCCACCTTCTCCTTATTGATTTGTTGATCTTCTATCTACTAAATTACAGATTGTTGATTTTCTGCCTTCTTCTCATCTTCTACTTCGTCAGTTAACTCATTGAAAAGAATAGCAGATCCAAGTTCAGTATCAAGAGCATAAATTGGAAAGTTATGAGGTTTATCTTTACTCCTCACCATGTAATCCATTCTTGTCTCTATATATAGCCTCCTTTGCTCACCAAAAACAGGGATGGTGGCATAAATAAGGTCCATCTGCATTGTACCTTTGATTTTTGTTGCCCATGACCTTGATAATAGCATGCCAAACTTTGGTGAAATGTCTGCTACCACAATGTCCATAACCATTGTCTTGGAAGGGACTTGTGTAAGACCAACAACAGCATCTTTAATTAAACCAATGCACTGAACTCCTTTTGAATCAAAAGAAAACAATTCCTTATATGGTCTAGTAATTTCTAACCCCATCCTCTCCATGATTACTTTGGGCATAAGATTGTGAGAGGCCCCTAAATCCAACATGGTATTATGAAATTTCACATCATGAATGCTTAGGCTAACATAAAAAGGAGGCACCTCCTCATTTTGTTCATCTTCTAATCTTGGACCTAAGTATATGGTTGGATGATCCTCTTGAATATTTAAGATATCAAAAGCTCCTGGTTGTGAATTCAGCAATTTCACAATCTTTCTTCTATATTCATTTATCTTAAGAATCTCTCCAAAAGGTACTGGCATTTTGATCTTATAAATTTCACTCTCCAAATTGAAAACAGAAGCATATTTTTCAGTTTCTTTGATAGGAGGAGGAGGTGGTGTATATTTATTACCTTTAACAGCCTTGGGGGTATCTTTCTTAGCTTCAACAGCTTTAGGAGTATCTTTATTAGGTTTTGTTTTGTTTGCAATGATTGGCACATTTCTATTTCTGAGATTGTATTGTTTCTGCATCTCAAAAATTGCATGTTGATACCCTTTAAAATAATCATATGGTTCTTCTTCATGGTTACTTTGGTTTGACTCATCATATTCCTCCTTAGTCAAGAAAATTCTAGACATGTCTTCATCAAGACAATGAATGGACTCTTCTAGAATTTCAGGTTCATCATCTTTATCAACTAAGTTCTGCTGAAAAGGAGGTCTCACTGGAGGGTCAGGCTGCTGATTTTTTTTTTCCCTTGGCCTTTGTTGGTTTTGAGGTCTTCTAAATTGAGGATTTCTAAACCAAGGCTCATGTTGTTCAGGAGGAGCAGAGGTATTCCCAAGGGCCAGCCTATCCATAAACTTTTCCATTGTCTTCATCATTGAATAAAAATTTTCATCAGAGGTGGAAGGCTTATCTTCTTCTTTCAACTTAGTCTTACCCATCTTGGAATTTTTTGCTGCTATCATATTAACCTCCACCTTCACTGCATCATTCTGCATTTTAGCAAGTGAAGGGGATTCTCTCTCTCTGGCAGTATAGAAAAGTCATAATCAAAGGCTTCAGCATATCTCATCTGAGCTAAGGCTTGTGGGGGTTTTAAATGGGCAGGAATAGAGTCATAAACCTTGTTAAATCTCTTTGAAAATTTTTGGACAATTTCATCAACAGCTCTTCTGAAACTATTGTACTCAGTGAGGGCTTGTACAAGATTGGTTCTATTTCCCCACTTTCTCAAGAACCTATCTTCAAGTTCATTCCAACTATGAATGCTTCCAGGAGTAAGGGCTTTGAACCACTTCCTAACTTCACCAGTAAAACTCTGAGCAAACAATCTCAACTTGACATCCTCATGTTCAACCTCCTCCCTATATATAAAATCATTAAACTGGTCCACATGTTCTTCTGTTGTAATCTCTTCATTACTTCCCCAAGTTTTGATTCTATCAGAATATTTGCGAGGAAGGGCATGTAGTACAGCTGGAAGAACAAGAGGGGAACATATAGCAGGTGCAGCAGGTGGAGGAGGTACATTTTCGGCCATGGTAAATGGGATTGTGGTAGTTTTAGGGACAACAGCAATGGAGGAAGAGGAACTGTTAGGAGGAGAGTTGTTTGGTCTTTGTTGCCCACTGAAAATTGAACTCTAATCAAGAAGAGGAAAACCAGTTTTACTTCTCAACAAGATTTCAAAAGGGTCAAGCTCCTTCAACCTATCTAAATAATCTCTTTCCAACAGCAAATCAGAAGTGACTACTTCCCAAAAATCTTCTTTATCTTTCTTTGTTACTAAAGCCGAGGTATCAATACCTCTCCTATGTAGGTCTAAGAAAATTTCAGTTAATCCTTTTTCACTTTCAGACCTAAACAAGACTTCCTGAATTTTATCATTAAATCTTTTATCTTCAGGACTTCTTAAAACTTCAGAAGACAAGGATTTTGTATGTAATGGAGTACCTGATATTTCAGAAATGCCTTGACTGCCTCTGTGTTAGCCTCCTATATCAATAGGTTTCATCTTTCATGATTGTCTTGATTGAATTATGGAATATGTTCAAACCTTCTTACTTGAGCAAAGGTGTTCCATATTCTTGAAAAACCAAAAAATCAAAAAATTTAAAAAATGTGAAGAGGGTATACCCTAAAAGAAAGATCAAAGGGTAAAAAGAATAAAATGGTCAAAAAAGAGAAAGAAATGAACCCCAAGCAAAAAATAGACCAAGGAAAGTGTGCAAATCCAAATGCCACTACTTTTTACTCTGTTGTAATAAATCAATTGTGTGCGGCTTGTGAAATTTTTGCCACAATTCATGAATAAGTCAAACTGTTTAAACTTGACTTAGTCATATTTCAATTTCATGTTATAGATTAGAGAATAAATATCTAGCCAAACAGTTTAATCTTGGCAGATAAGTAGCTAGGTAGAGTGAATAAAAGGTGCTCAGCAGTTTAATCTGAGCCCTTGGATGTAATAAGGGTAGAAATAGATAGATTCATCATGTAAAAAGAAAAAGATTGAAAAGGGTTTGCAAGTCTAAATGCACCCTAATAAAGAAGAGAAAATGGTAGTGTTAAGTAGATAGGGTAGGTAGATGGTGCTGCAAAGTGTTATCTGATGAATGATGTTGCTACATGTTTTTGATCCTTTACTTTCATCATAAGTACTGAAGCAGGAAATACACTGGAAAATCACAGCAAGCAAAAGTCAAATTCATTAACTTCCCTTATCATTTTCCCCTCAAAAGTTTTACTAATTTTCCCCAAAAGTACTAAGGTAATTGGAGATCAAAGGGGCTCAAGGCATTTCCTTGACTTCTGGAGGGACCGGACCCTCGGCCTAATGATCAAAAAGACCTAAGTACTAGAGATAATTCATCATTGTTATCTTCCATCTTCAACCCTTTCCTAAGTAAAATCCTATTTTACTTAGGAAAGTGATGCAAAATTCCATAAAAATTCCTCAAAATAGCTTGTTATTCTAAGTTTAAGTGTTGAAGACAAAATGTTGCAATTTACTTCATAAGTTATCACTTTCTTAGATGTACAAAGATGTTTTGATTTTCCTTGTCCTTTTTCATATTAACATTTGATTTTACTATATTAAATCCCTAGTAAAATCCCCTTTCCTAAGTATATAACTCCCTTTTCTAATAAATATCCCCAAAACCCTTTATTATAATGTTTTACCAAAGTATATATTCCCACACGTTGAAAATAAACACCCTGCTTTATAAAGTCCTTTGGTTAAAACTATAGCCTTATACATAAATTCCGCCCCTATGATGAATTAATTATATTAATTCATTCATCATATAATACTATAAGTATGTTTAATACCAAAACATATTAATAAACTTTGCAAAAGTCTATGCCACCGTGGTCCGTCCACGTGGCATTCCACCTGGCCAACCCCCGCCGCAACCCCGTTCATTATACGCATGGGATTAATTAGTCATCTGGACTAGTTAATAACCTTTCCGCCTATTGAATATCTCCCGGGATAATTAAATTAAGCGTTAAACTCTTTTAAAAACCCGACGGGCCCACCTTTGAAACCTCCGCATGTTTCCCATTCCTTCAGCCGTCGGATCATCCATTCGTTGATCAACGGTCATGATCAATCCCGCTGCCCATCCCGTGTGAGTTCTTTAACCAGCGGGGGATGGGTGGTTTTGACTAGTCAGACCATCCACGTGGCGAGAAACCTGTGGAATCGCTCCCCCCGCGACTTTTACCGCCCTCGTCCATAAGCGGTGCGGGCTTACCGCTTACCGCTTACCGCATACCGCCGGTCCCACTTCCTTACGTCACCCCGTACGCCCTAATGACGTCATCACCTCGAAAACGACAAAAACCCTTTTGACTTGTTTTTAAGCCATTTTCGCGTTTTTTCAGTTATTTTTAGTTTCCGAAAGAGACTAAGCTCCCGCTGCAATTTTCAAATTTCACTGCAAATACACCAAATTACTCCGAAATTCCGCTGCGCCAGTATTGAAGAACGTCCCCGCCATTGTTCATTACCTGTTGAAGAACCAATTTCCATTAAAAAACAGGTATTTATCATTCCGCGCCCCGACTGCAAGTTAAACTTAGTTTCCTGTGTTTTTCTCTGAAAAAGTGGTCAAAAGTCCTCTCTGAAGTCCTCATTGAAGATTTAAAACCTGTGAATTTGCTTCCCAAAAACCTGCAAATTGTTCCAATTTCTTCCTTTTTCAGAAATCTCGTCCGGTCTGTAAGAAAAACGAAAACCTCCATTTTGAATCCACAAGAACCAAAATGGAGATCCCAGCAGCTCTAAATATCACTCCATTGAATGCTCCTCATCGGGAATTGGACTATCTACCTCTGATAGATGAAGATTTCCAAATAAAAGACCTGTATTTTGATGAAAGTCCCCGTTTGAGCTTCTGTCGCTGCAGAGACGAACACTCAAAGGGGCAAGATCTTATAGGGTTGTGGGAATCCAATCTCCCAAGGTATCTTATTCCTTCAGTCCACATTTTCCCCGAAATTATTCACTGCTATCATGCCAATTATGATCCAAATCAGAAAGCAGTTTTATCCCCAAGTCAAAGCGTATCAAAATCAAAGAGTATCAGTGGATAAAGTGTATCAGGTAAAAAGTCAGAGTGAAAAGTCAAAACAAAGTTACAGAGCAGTCAAAGGTAAACAGTAAAAATGAAGTTACAGAACAGTCAAAGGTAAACAGTAAAATGAAGTTACAGAGGCAGTAAAATGGTAAAAATAAATGAAATTACTTTCACCAAAATTGAAGTTTGTCTAAAGTGAAAGTAAAACAGTCAAAAGAGCAAGAAAGTAAAAAGATGAAAA
This sequence comes from Pinus albicaulis, assembly GCA_034641835.2. Lineage (NCBI taxonomy): Eukaryota > Viridiplantae > Streptophyta > Pinopsida > Pinales > Pinaceae > Pinus > Pinus albicaulis. The sequence goes on from CM076569.1 coordinate 736,225,829, forward strand.
AACATAACAAGAAGGAACATTTTTGCAGAAATTACATGTTTTAGTCATTATTTTGCAGAAAATATTGTGACCAATACAAGATGAATTTTGAAAAACTGAAGGAGGTTTATGTTCTTAAGAGTACCATCTACAAAAACCTCTCTCACTTTCCTAACAACTATTATGGTTTTGGAAATATTAAACAATGTTGAAAAGCACTTTTTGCAGAAAATTACAGTCAAGTCATCATTTTGCAGAGAATATTGTGGCCAATTAGAAATACATTTCACAAAACTGAAGGAGGTTTTTGTTCCTAAGAGACCCATCTACAAAAACCTATCTCAGTTTTTGCACAGTGGTTTTATAATGAGAGATACATGCGCATATTTACAGGCCATTTTTCAGACTCTGTAAAACTCTGTTTTACGCATATTTTTTACAGAGAATATTATGCATAGCTGGAGAGGAATTTTGGGAAACTGAAAGAGGTTTATCTCACCAACATATTAATCCACAATAACCTCTTTCACTTTTTACATATCTATTACGGATTGAGAAATAAGAAGATATCATTGGACCCTAAGTTTGCAGAATTGTTGGAGCAGATTGCACAAAGAAAGGAAGCAGTTAGTGACTTGGATGCCTCATCATCAAATAAGATTTGGATCAAATTCGAATTCTCCTCTTTTTCATCACCTATCCATCAAAAATAGTGCCAAATAGTTTGAGTGTCCTTTACTTTAGTTCTATTTATGTAAATAGTTGGAGAGATTTGTGAACCAATTTTGATATTTGTTTCAAGATATTTTAGTTTAGAATTTGTATAAATACTCCACTCTTGGAAGCATTTGGTGTGGATTCTATTACTCTGCTGTAACATTGAGGTTTTCGGAATAAAAATCTTTTGGACAAATTTACTTGTGGCTTACTGGATGACGTTTTGAAGCACTGGACTTGTTGCAGGATTCATGTGTTGGACTTCAGTTCAATAAGTTTTCCAACCCTTGTGTTTAAAATTTATATTAGTTTATACTATCATCATATCCGTTTCTGAATAGTTTACATAAAGGATTGAAACAGAATATGCTTAATGGTACTCTGTTTTCAAATGTGATTATTCTTGATGTTTTCTTCTGGATTAGTTATAAGCATGAATTCTTAATTGCTCATGTTTTGCTGATTTAAACATTGTTGATTACTGTAACAAAGAATCCTTCATTGCTCTTTGTTTGTAGTCATTTCTCCTCTTTCTCTTGAATATGGTGAAAGATTCTTAGCTGCCTTTCATTCTTTCAAGACCATCCATCCACTTTAAATTTTAAGGATTGTTCTCTGTCTAGCTATCTTGCCCTGTAATACCATCTTGTGTTTAGAAAAGAAATCCAGTAAAGTCATCCTTAGACTCCATAGCCCAATGGACTGAAAGCCCTCAACCTTGCCCTTAGTTTGTGGATTCCACCAATTTTCCCAAAACAAACTTTGAATCTATAACTAGCCTAAAACCTTTCAAGAAACAAAGATAAATTATAAAGAGAGAGCCCTCTATGGATGCAGATTGGCTAGATTCTGCATCTAAAAGGTTGGTTTGTGGTTACCTCGGGTATACTTTCCTCTTACACAACTTCTAGGAAAACCTGAGTGATAACATAGTGGCGACCATACTGGGGATCTGAATCATTTTATTGATACTATTGTTTGATTTATAAGCTATGGACATAGTCTGAAGATCAGCCAGGTAGCCTTTGAAATTGCTTTTGCTCTGCAATTGCAAAAAGTAAATAAAAGCTGCTTCAGTCTATCTCTGATTTAGCTTATACATTGAACCTTAGTTTCAAATGTTTAATCAGACTCTCTAGCTTAATAAATCTTTGAGAAAATTTTAATTAAAAATCTTAAATTTCTTGAAGAGTTTGTAGAAGTTGTTTTGAAAATTCACAAAAATTTAGTTTCCTGAAGAACTAACTTTCTCGTCAGAATTGTTTTACAGGTTTAGATCTGATCTATGATGGTGGACAGGGATCAGACACACAAAGGTTAAAATCATCCACCTGGCGACTCCAAATCCATTTCACAATCAAGACTCCACTGGAGGAATGAACCTGGAAGAACAATATGGAAAGATCGGGCTTTCAACTTGGATCTTAATCCAAGACATTATGTTCTTTCTCGTTAAGATTCAATATGTATTGTATTTTATATAAAGATCTAACTTGGTTGTACAGATAAAGTGGCTTTTCATTATGGCTGATTTTCAAGATGATCCAAGAATAAAACGAAGATATGCTCCCATGAGCAGAGATCACATACCTGGATTTCCACACAAACTACCGAAGGTAAATTGGGGTGAAAATCTGCCCATGTTCCAAGATGAGAATATTGATGATCCTTTACTACATCTCATTAAATTTCATATACACTCATCAAGATTGAAGGGTGATTGGCATGAGGATTGCCTCATGAAGATATTCATGGGAACCTTAGAAGGAAAAGCAAGGGAATGCTACGAAGCTCTCAAACCTGCAAGTTTGTTTTCTCTAAAAGATTTTCATAAGGTATTTTATGAGCATTACAAAGAAGATTTTCCATCTTTATCATTAGTTGAAAATTGTTTTGATCAAGCTGAAGATCTTATACATTACCTTAAAAATATTGATGAAGATTTTGGAAATTGGTTTCCTGAAAATTTATTAGAAAAGGTCCAAAACATTCATTCTCAAGTTAAATGTCATAATAATCAAGAGGAGTTAAACAAAAATGAAATAAATTGGGAGATAAATCAAGATCCACAAAACCCCTCTATATTAACAAATGGTGTTTCATTTAATGTTTTGAATGGAGTTAAAGACAATAATCAACCTCATGATCAACTTTTAGATAAGGGAAAAAACAATTGTCATTTCAATCTAAGAATTCAGAGATTCACACCCCCCCTCACCGAAGAAGAAATCAATTTGCTTCTAAACATGCAACCATCCTTAAAATATTTACATAATGAAGAAATTGTTTCTACTTCTTCTAATGTTGATGAATGTACAAAGGTTTTTATCCATGAAGGGACAGAGGAACAAGTTTATGCTTATGTTATTCTACCTTCCCAAAAAGGCCCATTGCTTGATATCACGCCTATTGAACAAAACAATGATTTTCAAACAGAATGCAACCAATCTAATCAAGATATATTGGGATTGTTGGAAGATAAATCTACTGATCCATTGTTTATAATTGATGGCATTCCTTCTTCTGAAAATTTTCCTAAATATGATCAGTATGATGATAATTATGATTTCCCAATTCAAGGTAATTTCACAGAACAATCACTAGCTATTTTGAGGGATAAGATATTAGAACTTCAACTTGATGAGGATTTTCTAAGAGCTTTCTTTTTTATTTTTAAATCAAGAAAATGTTCTCCTCAAGTTAAAAAATGGCTTCTTGATATAATTTCTGAAAATTATGAAAATGAAATCAAACTTTTGCATTCTCAAATTCAGTCATACAATTTCCGAAATCCTAAAGAATTCTTTGAAAATCTTCCTTCTCCAAAGCGAGAGGAAATTGTACTATCTTTTGACTTGCATATTGAAGATGATTATTCTTTCAAACACAAGACTGAAGAAATAAGTTCATGGTCTAATATTCATAATTCAATTGAACAATTAGTCATTGAAGGCTTAGAAGTAAATAACATACATCATGCTTTTATTGATCCTATATTAGATTATATGGAGAATATTTTTAGCTCAAATATGCAAATATGTTTTATCCATGAGGATCAAATATATCAACAATTTCCATTTCACATCTTATCGTTGATTATAAAGGCACATGATCATAATATACTTCCAATTTTGATCACAAGCAATCAAGTTGTCCATTTATTTTTACAGCTACTTGATTGGCTTCATTGGCATTTTTGTATTACCTGATTCAATAAGATTTTAGTAGATTAGAATAGGTAAATGAGTGCCAATAAGCTCAGAATTTTGAGCAATTTTTTTAGTGTTTCAATTTTCAGCTAGTTTTTCATTAAGTTGGTTTGAAATTTTTTGTGTGCTGTTTTAGATCAGATTTCAGGTTGCAAAAAAGGACTATATTCAATTCAAGATTTTCAACCACAGAAAATACATGTTTGGGATTGGAACAAGGCAGAAGATTTCCAACTGGGAAACAAAATTTTAAGTTTTGAATGGATGGTGAATTGCTGAAGTTGAAGCCCGAAGTGAAGGCCCTAAGCTTCAGAAGTTGCACTATCATATGTACAATAAAGCTACCAGAAGGAGGAAGATTTCATACTTTCAGTTTGAAGACATTTTGAGGCATCTGATCTGCTGTTCTTGACTTTTCACAAGAAAAAGCCATCCCCAAGTGGAGCCAGTGTTAGACTCCTATACCAATAGGTGTCATTTTTCATGATTGTCTTGATTGAACTATGGAATATGTTCAAACCTTTTTCTTGGACAAAGGTGTTCCATATTCTTGAAAAACCAAAAAATCAAAAAATTTAAAAAATGTAAAGAGGGTATACCCTAAAAGAAAAATCAAAGGGTAAAAATAATAAAATGGTCAAAAAGAGAAAGAAATGAACCCCAAGCAAAAAATAGACCAAGGAAAGTGTGCAAATCCAAATGCCACTACTTTTTACTCTGTTGTAATAAATCAATTGTGTGCAGCTTGTGAAACTTTTGCCACAATTTATGAATAAGTCAAACTGTTTAAACTTGGCTTAGTCATATTTCAATTTCATGTTATAGATTAGAGAATAAATATCTAGCCAAACTGTTTAATCTTGGCAGATAAGTAGCTAGGTAGAGTGAATAAAAGGTGCTCAACAGTTTAATCTGAGCCCTTGGATGTAATAAGGGTAGAAATAGATAGATTTATCATGTAAAAAAAGAAAAGATTGAAAAGGGTTTGCAAGTCTAAATGCACCCTAATAAAGAAGAGAAAATGGTAGTGTTAAGTAGATAGGGTAGGTAGATGGTGCTGCAAAGTGTTATCTGATGAATGGTGCTGCTACATGTTGGTTAATCATTTACTTTCATCACAAGTACTAAAGCAGGAAATACACTGGAAAATCACAGCGAGCAAAAGTCAAATTCATTAACTTCCCTTATCATTTTCCCCTCAAAAGTTTTACTAATTTTCCCCAAAAGTACTAAGGTAATTGGAGATCAAAGGGGCTCAAGGAATTTCCTTGACTTCTGGAGGGACCGGACCCTCGGCCTAATGATCAAAAAGACCTAAGCACTTGAGATAATTCATCATTGTTATCTTCCATCTTTAACCCTTTCCTAAGTAAAATCCTATTTTACTTAGGAAAGTGATGTAAAATTCCATAAAAATTCCTCAAAATAGCTTGTTATTCTAAGTTTAAGTGTTGAAGACAAAATGTTGCAATTTACTTCACAAGTTATCACTTTCTTAGATATACAAGGATGTTTTGATTTTTCCTTGTCCTTTGCCATATTAACATTTAATTCTACTATATTAAATCCCTAGTGAAATCCCTTTTCCTAAGTATATAACTCCCTTTTTATAAATATCCCCAAAACCCATTTATTATAATGTTTACCAAAGTATATATTCCCGCACATTGAAAATAAACATCCCGCTTTATAAGCCCTTTGGTTTAAACTATAGCCTTATACATAAATTCCGCCCCTATGATGAATTAATTTTATTAATTCATTCATCATATAATACTATAAGTATGTTTAATACCAAAACATACTAATAAACTTTGCAAAAGTCTATGCCACCGTGGTCCGTCCACGTGGCATTCCTCTTAAGCCAACTCCGCCGCGACCCTTTACTTTTGCATATGGGATTAATTAGTTATTTGAACTAATTAATAGCCTTTCACTTACCAATCGAAATCCTCCCGGGGCGATTAAATAAAGGTTAAACGCATTTAAATCCCGCCGGGCCCACTTTTCAATCCCCCGCATGTTTCCCATTCCTTCAGCCGTCGGATCATCCATCCGTTGATCAACGGTCATGATCAATCCCGCTGCCCATCTCGTGTGAGTTCTTTAACCAGCGGGGAATGGGTGGTTTTGACTAGTCAGACCATCCACGTGGCGTTAAAACTATGGAATCGCTCCCCCCGCGACTTTTACCGCCCTCGTCCATAAGCGGTGCGGGCTCACCGCTTACCGCTTACCGCATACCGCCGGCCCCACTTCCCTACGTCACCCCGTACGTCAAATGACGTCATCACCTCGAAAAAGACAAAAACCCTTTTGACTTGTAAATAAGCCATTTTCGTGTTTTTTCGGTTATTTTTAGTTTCTGAAAGAGACAGAGCTCCCGCTGCAATTTTCAAATTCCACTGCAAATACACCAATTTACTCCGAAATTCAGCTACGCCCGTGTTGAAGAACGTCCCCGCCATTGTTCATTACCTGTTAAAGAACCAGTTCCATCTAAAAACAGGTATTTATCATTTCGCGCCCCGACTGCAAGTCAAGCTTAGTTTCCTTTGTTTTTTCTCTGAAAAAGTGGTTAAAAATCATTGCTGAGTCCTCCCTGAAGATTTTAAACCTGTGAAATTGCCCCCCAAAACCTGCAAATTGTTCCAATTTCTTCCTTTTTCATAAATCCCGTCCGGTCTGTAAGAAAAACGAAAACCTCCATTTTGAATCCACAAGAACCAAAATGGAGATCCCAGCAGCTCTAAATATCACTCCATTGAATGCTCCTCACCGTGAATTGAACTATTTACCTCTGATAGATGAAGATTTCCAAATAAAAGACCTGCATTTTGATGAAAGTCCTCGTTTGAGCTTCTGTCGCTGCAGAGACGAATACTCAAAGGGGCAAGATCTTACAGGGTTGTGGGAATCCAATTTCCCGAGATATCTCATCCCCTCAGTCCTTATTTTCCCAGAAATTATCCACTGCTATCATGCCAATTATGATCCAAATCAAAAAGCAGTTTTATCCCCAAGTCAAAGCGTATCAAAATCAAAGAGTATCAGTGGATAAAGTGTATCAGGTAAAAGTCAGAGTGAAAAGTCAAAACAAAGTTACAGAGCAGTCAAAGGTAAACAGTAAAAATGAAGTTACAGAGCAGTCAAAGGTAAACAGTAAAAATGAAGTTACAGAGGAAGTAAAATGGTAAAAATAAATGAAAGTACTTTCACCAAAATTGAAGTTTGTCTAAAGTGAAAGTAAAACAATCAAAAGAGCAAGAAAGTAAAAAGATGAAAAAACATAACAAGAAGGAACATTTTTGCAGAAATTACATGTTTTAGTCATTATTTTGCAGAAAATATTGTGACCAATACAAGATGAATTTTGAAAAACTGAAGGAGGTTTATGTTCTTAATAGTACCATCTACAAAAACCTCTCTCACTTTTCTAACAGCTATTATGGTTTTGGAAATATTAAACAAAGTTGGAAAGCACTTTTTGCAGAAAATTACAGTCAAGTCATCATTTTGCAGAGCATATTGTGGCCAATTAGAAATACATTTTACAAAAATGAAGGAGGTTTTTGTTCCTAAGGGACCCATCTACAAAAACCTATCTCACGTTTTGCACAGTGATTTCAGAATGAGATATAAATGCACATCTTTAGAGGCTATTTTTCAGACTCTGTAAAACTCTGTTTTACACATATTGTTTACAGAGAATATTATGTACAGCTGGAGAGGAATGTTGGGAAAATGAAAGAGGTTTATCTCACCAACATATTAATCCACAATAACCTCTTTCACTTTTTACATATCTATTACGGATTGAGAAATACGAAGATATCATTGGACCCTAAGTTTGCAGAATTGTTGGAGCAGATTGCACAAAGAAAGGAAGCAGTTAGTGACTTGGATGCCTCATCATCAACTAAGAGTTGGATCAAATTCGAATTCTCCTCTTTGTCATCACCTATCCATAAAAAATAGTGCCAAATAGATGCATTAGTTTGAGTGTCCTTTAATTAAATTCTATTTATGTAAATAGTTGGAGAGATTTGTGAACCAATTTTGATATTTGTTTCAAGATATTTTAGTTTAGAATTTGTATAAATACTCCACTCTTGGAAGCATTTGGTGTGGATTCTATTACTCTGTTGTAACATTGAGGTTTTCGGAATAAAAAGCTTTTGGACAAATTTACTTGTGGCTTACTGGATGACGTTTTGAAGCACTGGACTTGTTACAGGATTCATGTGTTGGACTTCAGTTCAATAAGTTTTCCAACCCTTGTGTTTAAATTTTATATTAGTTTATGCTATCATCATATCCGTTTCTGAATAGTTTACATAAAGGATTGAAACAGAATTTGCTTAATTGTACTCTGTTTTCAAATGTGATTATTCTCGATGTTTTCTTCTGGATTAGTTATAAGCATGAATTCTTAATTGCTCATTTTTGCTGATTTAAACATTGTTGATTACTGTAACAAAGAATCCTTCATTGCTCTTTGCTTGTAGTCATTTCTCTTCTTTCTCTTGAATATGGTGAAAGATTCTTAGCTGCCTTTCATCCCTTCAAGACCATCCATCCACTTTAAATTTTAAGGATTTTTCTCTGTCTAGCTATCTTGCCCTGTAATACCATCTTGTGTTTAGAAAAGAAATCCGGTAAAGCCATCCTTAGACTCCATAGCCCAATGGACTGAAAGCCCTCAACCTTGCCCTTAGTTTGTGGATTCCACCATTTTCCCAAAACAAACTTTGAAACTATAACTAGCCTAAAACCATTCAAGAAACAAAGATAAATCATAAAGAGAGAGCCCTCTCTGGATGCGGATTGGCTAGATTCTGCATCTAAAAGGTTGGTTTGTGGTTACCTCGGGTATAATTTCCTCTTACACAACTTCTAGGAAAACCTGAGTGATAACATAGTGGCGACCATCTTGGGGATCTGAATCATTTTATTGATATTATTGTTTGATTTATAAGCTATGGACAGAGTCTGAAGATCAGCCAGGTAGCCTTTGAAATTGCTTTTGCTCTGCAATTGCAAAAGTAAATAAAAGCTGCTTCAGTCTATCTCTGATTTAGCTTATACATTGAACCTTAGTTTCAAATGTTTAATCGGACTCTCTAGTTTAATAAATCTTTGAGAAAATTTTAATTAAAAATCTTAAATTTCTTGAAGAGTTTGTAGAAGTTGTTTTGAAAATTCACAAAAATTTAGTTTCCTGAAGAACTAACTTTCTCTTCAGAATTGTTTTACAGGTTTAGATCTGATCTATGATGGTGGACAGGGATCAGACACACAAAGGTTAAAATCATCCACCTGGCGACTCCAAATCCATTTCAAAAACAAGACTCCACTGGAGGAATGAACCTGGAAGAACAATATGGAAAGATCAGGCTTTCAACTTGGATCTTAATCCAAGACATTATGTTCTTTCTCGTTAAGATTCAATATGTATTGTATTTTATATAAAGATCTAACTTGGTTGTACAGATAAAGTGGCTTTTCATTATGGCTGATTTTCAGGATGATCCAAGAATAAAACGAAGATATGCTCCCATGAGCAGAGATCACATACCTGGATTTCCACACAAACTACCGAAGGTAAATTGGGGTGAAAATCTGCCCATGTTTCAAGATGAGAATATTGATGATCCTTTACTACATCTCATTAAATTTCATATACACTCATCAAGATTGAAGGGTGATTGGTATGAGGATTGCCTCATGAAGATATTCATGGGAACCTTAGAAGGAAAAGCAAGGGAATGGTACGAAGCTCTTAAACCTGCAAGTTTGTTTTCTCTAAAAGATTTTCATAAGGTATTTTATGAGAATTACAAAGAAGATTTTCCATCTTTATCATTAGCTGAAAATTGTTGTGATCAAGCTGAAGATCTTATAAATTACCTTAAAAATATTGATGAAGATTTTGGAAATTGGTCTTCTGAAGATTTATTAGAAGAAGTCCAAAACTTTCATTCTCAAGTTAAATGTCATAATAATCAAGAGGAGTTAAACAAAGATGAAATAAGTCAGGAGATAAATCAATATCCACAAAACCCCTCTGTATTAATAAATGATGGTTCATTTAATGTTTTGAATGGAGTTAAAGACAATAATCAACCTCATTATCAACTTTTAGATAAGGGAAAAAACAATTGTCATTTCAATCTAAGAATTCAGAGATTCCCACCCCCCCTCACCGAAGAAGAAATCAATTTGCTTCTAAACATGCAACCATCCTTAAAATATTTACATAATGAAGAAATTGTTTCTACTTCTTCTAATGTTGATGAATGTACAAAGGTTTTTATCCATGAAGGGACAGAGGAACAAGTTTATGCTTATGTTATTCTACCTTCCCAAAAAGGCCCATTGCTTGATATCACGCCTATTGAACAAAACAATGATTTTCAAACAAAATGCAACCAATCTAATCAAGATATATTGGGATTGTTGGAAGAGAAATATGCTGATCCAATGTTTATAATTGATGACATTCCTTATTCTGAAGATTTGCCTAAATATGATCAGTATGATGATAATTATGATAATTTCACAAAACAATCACTAGCTATTTTGAGGGATGAGATATTAGAAATTCAACTTGATGAGGATTTTCTAAGGGATTTCTTTCTTCTTGTTAAATCAAGAAAATGTTCTCCTCAAATTAAAAAATGGCTTCTTGATATAATTTCTAAAAATCATGAAAATGAAATCAAACTTTTGCATTCTCAAATACGGTCATACAATTTCCGAAATCCTAAAGAATTCTTTGAAAATCTTCCTTCTCCAAAGCAAGAGGAAATTGTACTATCTTTTGACTTGCATATTGAAGATGATTATTCTTTCAAACACAAGATTGAAGAAATAAGTTCATGGTCTAATATTCATAATTCAATTGAACAATTAGTCATTGAAGGCCTAGAAGTAAATAACATACATCATGCTTTTATTGATCCTATATTAGATTATATGGAGAATATTTTTAGCTCAAATATGCAAATATGTTTTATCTATGAGGATCAAATATATCAACAATTGCCATTTCACATCTTATCATTAATTATAAAGGCACATGATCATAATATACTTCCAATTTTGATCATAAGCAATCAAGTTAACCATTTATTGTTACATCTACTTGATTGGCTTCATTGGCATTTTTGTATTACCTGATTCAATAAGATTTTTAGTAGATTAGAGTATGTAAATAAATGCTAATAAGCTCAGAATTTTGAGCATTTTTTTAGTTTTTCAATTTTCAGCTAGTTTTTCATTAAGTTGGTTTGAAATTTTTTGTGTGTTGTTTTAGTTTCAGATCAGATTTCAGGTTGCAGAAAAAGGACTATATTCAATTCAAGATTTTCAACCACAGCAAATGCATGTTTGGGATTGGAACAAGGCAGAAGATTTCCAACTGGGAAACAAAGTTTTAAGTTTTGAATGGATGGTGAATTGCTGAAGTTGAAGCCCGAAGTGAAGGCCCTAAGCTTCAGAAGTTTTACTATCATATATACAATAAAGCTACCAGAAGAAGGAGATTACATGGTTTAGTTTGAAGACATTTTGAGGCACCTGACCTGCTGTTCTTGACTTTTCACAAGGAAAATCCATCCCCAAGTGGAGCCAGTGTTAGCCTCCTATATCAATAGGTTTCATCTTTCATGATTGTCTTGATTGAATTATGGAATATGTTCAAACCTTCTTACTTGAGCAAAGGTGTTCCATATTCTTGAAAACCAAAAAATCAAAAAATTTAAAAAAATGTAAAGAGGGTATACCCTAAAAGAAAGATCAAAGGGTAAAAAGAATAAAATGGTCAAAAAAGAGAAAGAAATGAACCCCAAGCAAAAAATAGACCAAGGAAAGTGTGCAAGTCTAAATGCCACTACTTTTTTCATCTGTTGTAATAAAACAATTGTGTGCAGCTTGTGAACTTTTGCCACAATTCATGAATAAGTCAAACTGTTTAAACTTGGCTTAGTCATATTTCAATTTCATGTTATAGATTAGAAAATAAATATCTAGCCAAACAGTTTAATCTTGGCGGATAAGTAGCTAGGTAGAGTGAATAAAAGGTGCTCAACAGTTTAATCTGAGCCCTTGGATGTAATAAGGGTAGAAATAGATAGATTCATCATGTAAAAAGAAAAGATTGATCAGGGTTTGCAAGTCTAAATGCACCCTAATAAAGAAGAGAAAATTGTAGTGTTAAGTAGATAGGGTAGGTAGATGGTGCTGCAAAGTGTTATCTGATGAATGATGCTGCTACATGTTTTTGATCCTTTACTTTCATCATAAGTACTGAAGCAGGAAATACAATGGAAAATCACAGCAAGCAAAGTCAAATTCATTAACCTCCCTCATCATTTTTCCACCTCAAGAGTTTTACTAATTTCCCCAAAAGTACTAAGGTAATTTGAGATCAAAGGGGCTCAAGGCATTTCCTTGACTTCTGGAGGGACCGGACCCTCGGCCTAATGATCAAAAAGACCTAAGCACTTGAGATAATTCATCATTGTTATCTTCCATCTTCAACCCTTTCCTAAGTAAAATCCTATTTTACTTAGGAAAGTGATGCAAAATTCCATAAAAATTCCTCAAAATATCTTGTTATTCTAAGTTTAAGTGTTGAAGACAAAATGTTGCAATTTACTTCACAAGTTATCACTTTCTTAGATATACAAGGATGTTTTGATTTTTCCTTGTCCTTTTCCATATTAACATTTAATTCTACTATATTAAATCCCTAGTGAAATCCCTTTTCCTAAGTATATAACTCCCTTTTTTATAAATATCCCCAAAACCCATTTATTATAATGTTTACCAAAGTATATATTCCCGCACATTGAAAATAAACACCCCGCTTTATAAGCCCTTTGGTTTAAACTATAGCCTTATACATAAATTCCGCCCCTATGATGAATTAATTATATTAAATTTATTCATCGTATAATAAAATATATGAAGAAAGCGTTAAACACATAACATATGTGTTTAACACTAAAAAACAAGAAAAGATTACGACCGAATCCCGCGCCACCATGCTCGACATTCCACGGCATTCCACATGGCCAAACCCCGCCGCAATTCATTTTATAAAAATCACGGGGTTAATTAGTCATTTGGACTAATTAACAACCATTCCCGCTATTAGCTTCTCCCCGTGATTAAATTACACGTCAAAGCTTGTTTAAACCTCGACGGCCCACTTTCCAAACCGCACAAGTTTCCCCTTTCTCCGTACCGTCGCATCATTCCTCCATTGATTAACGGTCCCGATCAATCCCGCCGCGCATCGCATGTGAGTTTTTTAGCCGCGGGGAATGAGCGGGTTTTGACTATTCAGCATTCCACGTGGCAGCGGCCGGGAATCGCCGCCATTGCGATTTTTACCGCCTTTCTCCATAAGTGTGCGGGCTCACCGCTTACCGCTATCAAATACCGCCGGTCCCATTCCCTACGTCACCCCATACGTCCAAAATGACGTCATCACCTCGAAAAAAGACAAAAACCCTCGACTTGTAAATAAGCCATTTTCGTGTTTTTTCTGCTATTTTTAGTTTCGAAAGAGACGGAGCCCTCCCGCCTGCAATTTTCAAATTCCACTCGCAAATACACCAATTTACTCCGAAATTCAGCCGCGCCCCGTGTTGAAGAACGTCCCCGCCATTGTTCATTACTCCGTTAAAGAACCGAGCTCCATCTAAAAAACAGTATTTATCATTTCGCGCCCCGACCGCAAGACAAGCTTAGTTTCCTTTGTTTTTTCTCTTCCGAAAGTGGTTAAAAATCCTCTCCGAGTCCTCATTGAAGATTTAAAACCCGTGAATTTGCTTCCCAAACCTACGAATTGTTCCAATTTCTCTTTGTCGATATCCCGCCCGGTCTACAAGAAAAAAACAAAAACCTCCATTTTGAATCCACAAGAACGAAAATGGAGGTCCCGATGCTCTTAATATCACTCCATTGAATGCTCCTCACCGTGAATTGGACTATTTACCTTTCGATAGATGAAGATTTCCAAATTAAAGACCTCGCGTTTTGATGAAAGTCCCCTATTGAGCTATTGTCACCGCAGACGAATACTCAAAGGGGCAAGATCTTATAGGGTTGTGGGAATCCAATCTCCCAAGGTATCTCATCCCCCTCAATATTATTTTCCAATTGTCCACTATTGCCATTCTAACTATGATCCAACTCAAAGAGCAAGAATGTCCCCCTAAACTCCGTAATGTCCTTTTCCCACCATTGTCTGTCACTAACACGAGAAAGAACAATCAAAGAGTATCGTGATTAAAGAGTATCGTTGGTTAAAGTGTATCATAAAAAGTCGAGTGAAAGTAAAAATGAAGTTACAGAGCGGTCAAAGGTAAAACAAGTAAAAGTAATTACGGAGGCAGTGAAATGGTAAAAGAGATGAAAAATACTTTCACCAACATTGAAGTTTATCTAAAGTGAAAGTAAAACAATCAAAGGAACAAAAAAAGTGAAAAGATGAAAAATACAACAAGAAGGAACATTTTTGCGTGAAAATTGTATATTTTAGTCATAGTTTTGCAGAAACTATTGTGATCAATCAAAGATGAATTTTACAAAACTGAAGGAGGTTTATGTTCTTAAGAGGACCATCTACAAAAACCTCTCTCACTTTTCTAACAGCTATTATGGTTTTTGGAAATATTAAACAAAGTTGGAAAGCACTTTTTGCAGAAAATTATACTCAAGTCATCATTTTGCGCGAGAATATTGTGGCCAATTAGAAATACATTTCACAAAAATGAAGGAGGTTTTTTGTTCCTAAGAGACCTATATACAAAAACCCTATCTCAGGTTGTGCACAGTGGTTTTTATAATGAGAGATACATGCGCATCTTTACTGTGCCATTGTTCGGACTCGTAAAACTGCGTTTTTACGCATATTGTTTACAGAGAATATTATGCACAGCTGGAGAGGAATTTTGGGGAAACTGAAAGAGGTTTATCTCACCAACATATTACTCCACAATAACCTCTTTCACTCTTTTACATATCTATTACGGATTGAGAAATACAAAGATATCATCTGACCCTAAGTTTGCAGAATTGTTGGAGCAGATTGCACAAAGAAAGGAAGTGCTAGTGACTTGGATGCCCTCATCATCAACTAAGATTTGGATCAAATTGAATTATCCTTTCTTTGTCATCACCTATCCATCAAAAATAGTGCCAAATAGTTTGAGTGTCCTTTACTTTAGTTCTATTTATGTAAATAGTTGGAGAGAGTTTGTGAACCAATTTTGATATTTGTTTCAAGATATTTTAGTTTAGAATTTGTATAAATACTCCACTCTTGGAAGCATTTGGGGGGATTCTATTACTCGCCGTAACATTGAGGTTTTCGGAATAAAAAGCTTTTTGGACAAATTTACTTGTGGCTTATCGGATGACGTTTTGAAGCACCGGACTTTCGTTGTGTGATTCATGTGTTGGACTTCCGGTTCAATAAGTTTTTCCAACCCTTGTGTTTAAATTTTATATTAGTTTATGCTATCATCATATCCATTTCTGAATAGTTTACATAAAGGATTGAAACAGAAATTTGCTTAATTGTACTCTGTTTTCAAATGTGATTATTCTCGATGTTTTCTCTCTGGATTAGTTATAAGCATGAATTCTTAATTGCTCATGTTTCTGCTGATTCAATATTGTTGATTACTCGTAACAAAGAATCCTTCATCGCTTTTTGCTTGTAATCATTTCTCTTCTTTCCTCTTGAATATGGTGAAAGATTCTTAGTTGCCTTTCATCCCTTCAAGACCATCCATCCACTTTAAATTTTAAGGATTGTTCTCTGTCTAGCTATCTTGCCTCCGTAATACCATCTTGTGTTTAGAAAAGAAATCCGGTAAAGCCATCCTTAGACTCCATGGCCAATGGACTGAAAGCCCTCAACCTTGCCCTTAGCTTTAGTGGATTCCACCATTTTTCCCAAAACAAACTTTGAATCTATAACTAGCCTAAAATCATTCAAAAACAAAGATAAATCATAAAGAGAGAGCCCTCTCGATGCGCATCAGCAGATTCGCATCTAAAAGATTGGTTTGTGGTTACCTCGGGTATAATTTCCTCTTACACAACTTCTAGGAAAACCTGAGTGATAACAACTAGTACCCCCTATTTGGATGGAATGCAAGCCTAGAGTCTTTATTGATACAAAAAAATATATTTAGCCTCACTTAACCCACTTAGGAATGAATGGATGCCACCTCTTGCTTGAATAATGAATGCTTAGTCAGTTAGTGGTAAGTAGGTAGGTATAGATATCAATGCAGCACTATCGCTATTTCACCTTGTCGACCTACTTGATGAATGGAAGTGGATGGGTTGCACAGAAAGGAGGAACAACCTCGACGTGGGTGGATCCTCGGAAGCGCCCTATTCATGAATTATCGCCCTGGACCGATGAGATCGGGGATCAGATTATGGAGTGGGGTCGGTCACTTAACTCCACCAACACTTGCCTTCATGCCAGGGAAGAGGAGGGTAGGCATGGCATGATGCTATGAACCCCCATACCTTGGTTCCACACAACCTCTTTACCCACCTAAAGACCTAGACACGGTAGCCCTCACTTGGATGAATTAATCAAGTGGGGACATTTACCCTTCTCTTATCGGGACCAAATCAACCAACCTTCTTTAACCTGCCGAATAGAAGCAACAAATGGATCGGGCCATAAACCACTAGCCTATCTTCATTACCTGGGATCAGCCATAACTCCCTAGAATCCTCGTGCCCAAGCCCGGGAGGATTCAAGTCCTTGTGCCCAAATTGGAAGGACTAGGCGGAGACCCGAGAGACATATCACTTTGCAAAGAAGAGAAGAGAACAAATGAAAATGAAAAGAATAAGGGAATGGTACGAATCATATTGATTTTATTGCTGAATTCATAGATTGAATTGAATGGCATAATGTCAGGAAGATGAGATTATGGGCGAGCATGGGCGAGCATGCTAAAAACTGGTACTATGGCCTCCCTCTAGAGTCAATATCTTCGTTCCATGGAATTTCTCGTTATTTGAAAAGAAGCATGGTGGAATATCTATTTTCATGACTAGGGTTAAATCATGTATATATAAATCATCAACATTCATGAGTTATTGGAGCTTCAGAAGTGATAGGAAGTTATTTGTAACATAACTAGTGAGGTCACATAATGCACATGGGGGGTATGTTATGAGTGGGTGCATTGGTCAGGGGTGGCCATGGCTAATATGGTAGTAATTTAACTCCCAAGCTTCTTATTCTTGTCCCCAACCCTTAGTGTATTCTTCCCATTGGGTTGTATAGTTGGTGGTTGTTGTGGTTGTAGTGCTAGGTAGGTGTGCATGGGTCGAACCTAATTTGAGATTGAGTAGGGGGTAGGTACCATTGACAAGGGTTGAGGGGCAAGGATTGGTTCCAAAGGCACACGTTGTTGAGGGAATCTAGGGTGCCAAAGGAATGGGTGGATGAGATGGGTTAAGGTATCATATTGGAATCTTGAGAGTAAGGTTAGGCAAACTTAGTGTTTCCATCACTAGGGTGTTGAACATTCCAGGGGGGAGGGTAAAGGAAAGTTCTTTAAGTGAATGTAAGCCATGACCTAGGGATCCCACCCCACCCAAGAGCTAATGAAACCAAAGTAGAGGGCATCCTGGATGGTTGAGATGAAGGTTCAATCACTGAGGTAGGTGTGGGGTTAGCTAGTGTTTGGGATGAAAAGTAATTGTACACATGCTAGATGCGCTAGGTATTAATACTATAGGAGGTGGAACATATTAGGTACCTAGTAAGGTGGAGTCTTTCAAAACTCCGGGGCGCATGTTAGTGAAGGAGGATATGGTTTGGTTTCCATCAAGTGTAGGAATAAGATTGTTTGGATTAAGCTAAGATTTTGGATCATAGTAAGTGACTTGATCCACGGTTGTGATCTTTCCATTATGGGGAAACATCATTGTGCAAACCAAAGGCATCCTTACATAAGAGAGAACAAAACCTAAAGGAGTTACAAAAGCTACAAGAGTAGATCTAGCAAACACATAATATGCAGATCCAAGAGTTGGATCGGAGCTTTAGAGAGAGAAAGAGGAGAAATTCAATAGCCTTTATATGATGTAAAAGAATAGTACTAGCTAGCGAATGTATACCCCTTTCTCTATTTTAAGGAGATCTTACTCCATCAGAGCCAATTAAAAACATGGGATTGGAAGCATATTTGGTTATAGCATCTATATAATCTCCGTGAGCACTCGACTAAAAGCGGTATTCCTCAAATCGTAAGCAGTACCGGTTTCAACATATGAATCATTAGAGACAAACGAGCCCAATAGCGAGAGCAACAACCTTAGGAAGCTTGGAATCAACAGTTGGACCATTACCTCTTTCTATCAATCGTATCTATGGGGTAGCTCCCTCTATGGCGAGTGTAGGCGGCATCTGATCAACGTGTTATTCGTTAGCATCCTCGGTGAGCAACCGGAAAATTGATAATGATAGGAAGGACGAGGATCAGAACCAAGTGGAGTATAGAAATTACCATCGGCAGAAGCTGGTGAGCCATCAAACGAAGGATGGAGATGCAAGTAAGCGAAGGTAGGTCCAGCATTCTAATCTCAGTTTCGTTACTCCAATCCTATTTCTAAACCATATTTCTATCAGTAAGCATTTTCAAAATAGCTAGTTCAAAACTACTGGGCATTATCCCTCGCTTTTCTCGGGAACTTATAACTCACAACTGGAGCAAATCCTACTTCTATCAGCTATCGAAAAACAGTAGGCTTAGCAGGAGATCCTAGCTAGTACCGTTGAGCAGAACCGGTTGCGTAGTATGAGTAATTCCCTCCAATCGTGATTAGTGCACTTGGTCAATCATCTGAATGAAAGCTTCGATATCGAGGGGATCAGCATATGGGGGTGTGGCAACAAACTACTTGTATTTATAAGTTCAGGGTGGAGTCCTTCCATCCTTAGGAGCTTCGTAATCAGTTGAATATTGAGAGTGCAGATTATTGGGCAAAACCAAAAGCACGAGAATAGGCGGAACTTACTCAATCGTACCAGCATGCATTTCTTAGTGCCGTGAACCACTTAAGTACTCATTCATTACTCCTCAGCCCATTTCCCTCGGATCTACCCGGGGAGCATCCTTATATTACATGGTAGGATAGCCTAATTATCGAGTTGTAGCGGACATAGCAGTAAATGGTATTTAGTTCCGGTTCAAAAGTGACCGAACTGGAAAGATGAAAAGCTTATGGTTAAAACGAAGAATCAAAATTGGAGGTACCACCACCAGCCATTCGTAAGGTACCCTTTATCGACTCAGTACGGGTTACCCAATGATCCCTAGCTTTTTATCCATCATCCATTACTATACATGAATAAATGTCATCAATCGGTTTAGCAAGCTAGAGGGCGTGACGAGGTAAAATAGAAATCATGGTTAAAGCTACTAACGGAGGAATCTAATAAGAATTCTAATCTCAATTGGTTCGATCATATCATGAACGATGATCGGTAGGAGCAGGCACCTTCTCAGTAACAGTAGCTATAGCGGGTTAACAAATAAATAGATATAGATAAGAGAGTTACCGAACACAGGCATTCTAAGCTCAGTTGGGTTGGAACATGTCACTCGAAAAGCAAGGTAGAAATTTCCAATCCAAGAGCCTTTATTCGTAGCATTCTTTTTGAGGACAGGGTAAATCTTTTAGCCGGAACGGAAAAGTTGCAGAAAGAAACTCCTAGGCAAGAAGGCTCAGTACCAGGTGAGAGAACCATAGGAGTAGCTTTTTCCAGGTGCGTAAGGGTAAATGGTCGCATATCGATACCTTTCATTTCAATCATTTCTCATTCCTTTCCTACTCCCTGGGAACCCAAGTAAGCCTTTCTAAGCATATATCATTCTAAACCAATATCTCTTTCTAACCGTCGAACGACCTCGCTCGGCTCGGAAAGGACCCCCTATCACTCATCTCATTCCCTAGGAAACTCAATTCTAGCAGCTTGGGAGCATCATACCTACGAGCAGGGAAAAGCTAGAAGTGGTGGAGTATAACAAGTAAAGCCAGGTGGTAGAGGAGAGAGAAAGTATAAAGAGTAGGTTGGTAATCCCCACGAGCTTATTACTCACTAGTTGCGGCATTAACATGGCCCGGTGATAAATCCTTTATATTGCCAACTAGAAAATGATAGCTATCGTACAACTAGAGGAAGGTGGCGGAAAGCGGATGAATCGAAATATTACTCACGAAGCTCGTGTACGCATCTCAACATCTCTATCGGTTATCGGTTATTAGTTTGAAACAACATCTCTTTTTCTCTAACTATCGTTACTTCTCTATCTTTTCTATCATCGACTGGGGTACACTCATTCATTGAGATTGTTTTGGGAAGCAACCCTTCCTTATCTCCATTGGTTTGGTGAGCTCGATGATATTGGTGGGAAGTTTGAAACCATAGGAGCTTAGGAAACATTATTATCATGGTGGGTAGAGCAAGTATCTCTATTGGTAGGTATAGCTAGTCGACATTATTAAGGAAAAGAGGGTGAATCGGGATTGGGAAGAAAGGGCCTTAGCTTTACGACCTCGTGCTAGATATCATTTTTGGGAGGCGGGGGCCGGGTTCGAACCTGCAGCCTTTAGGCCATGGGCTCGACGAGTCGACCAATTACTCTACCTCACTATTGTTCGTTATTATCCTTTTATTACTAGGCTATACTATTACCAATGATCCCTTAATACCTTATTAGGCGAGTCTTGATCACTCGCGAACACTTGACCCCCGATAGCTATGAAGATCCCAGTGCAGTACCTTGATTTGAGTGAAAGGTTATACCTCACCCCGCAGAAGGGAAGAGAAGATCGAGTAAGTTAATCGGTCTACACTGATGGTCATTATTTATATATGTAATTATGCTTTCTTCATTATATCTTTCTCTAGTTACCCAAATGGTATATTTTTTGGCGTGATTTTCTTTACGTAGCTGTCTTTTCCTTGTTCAAATTATCTCTCTATCATCCTTCTCCCCCTCTCTTTGATTGCATATGGGAGAGGGGACGTTTTTCGGTCGACCAAAAACACCCTACAATGACAAGAGTTTCTCTTTGGGTCATGCACTTATCATATCTCTCTATCACTATCCTGAGGTACGGGCAAGTATCCATTCCGGTCATGTTAAGGTTGTTTGTTCCCCCTAACACCGTGTAAAGTAAGCAAGCTATGGGGGGGGAGGTTGATGGGGTCCCCCCGCACATAAGTACAGAGGGCATTGTAGAGAAGGCGGTAAGAAGGAAGCATGATTTCTTCTTCGAAGGTAAGCTCTATCAATCCCGGGCATAAACCCACCCCATCGTCTACTTATGGTAATAGCTTCTTCATGGTAAGGTCTTAAACCCACCACAAGATGCTCGGTTGTTAAGGCAAATGAAGTAATGGAAGAACGGAAAAGGCTTTCTTTGTTCCTTACTCACTCTGCCTTCGCTTGTTGGTCTAGGCAAAGTGCTATGCTCCTATTTCCATATCTTATTATGTCTGGTGGTGGTTATGCACAGAAACATAATTGACAATGAAATCCTTCGTGCAAGAACGCAGAAGCCACTACTTCGACAATGGCAAATAACTTTGGAATAATGGCAGACTAAGGTGAAGAATCTAGAGTGGGTGCCTACCCGACCTATGGATCCCCCCGACATCCGTTCGTTGACATTGAATGAAAGTGACCGAAATGAAAGCCCCTCACCCAATAAGTTACTTAGTTCCCTTATTGCATATGAAATATTGCCTAGCTTGATGGTGGAAGCGTAGCAAAGCGAAGCTTGTCTCCCAGGTTGAAGCGTAGCGATGAAGCGAAGTGTGTAGAATGAATCCCGTAGTACTTGTTGATTGGACTAGGGCTTAGGGCATGACTACAGTATAACTTATAAAGCTAACGCATTAATGTACTTTAGATATTGTTTTATCCACGCTATTTTTTATATGCCTCTATGGTGGCATATTCTCTCTGTCTCTGACAGGCTATGTATGGCTTTCAGTCATCTCACTATGTGCATCACGCCTCTTTGGGAAGATGTGGTATATCGATCAATTACTATCAAGCATAATAAACATCCTGGGGCTATTGGAAAAACCTCCTTCCTGTAAATAAGAGCTTCCCTTTGTAAACTTACTGGTCTGGCGGGGAATGAGGTTTTTATATCAGCATCCTTTCATATCCCAGTAGGTAATGAGTTTCTACCGCCAAGGCTCCTTGTAGTCTCTGGCCCCCCCATTGAACGAGGGTGTCTCAGCTGACAAACATCTTCCGGTGGGGAAACGGAGGGGTGAGGGTTTATGAAGCATTATGTCTCTCGATGATGTTTCTCAATTAGGGAGGGATATGAATACCGCTAACAAGAATTACCCACATTATGTGGCATTAGGTGAGGTGGGCGCATTAGGTTGAGCGATACTGCGTGGCCTGTGCATTGATAACGCTTGTCCCCAAGAGTGGTACTCGGAAGAATTGATAAGGCAAGGTAGTAAAGAGTTAATAGCATTCCCGACTAACTAAGTGCATTCATATAGATGCCATACCTCCGGAAGATTCCTAAAGGAAAGTATTAGTTATAAAAGGTGTCTCCTGGCTGTTTGGACATCATATCCTATCAATCTGAAGCTCGTCCCCATCATCTAACTCACCTCATTGTGTAACCTGCATTGTAAAGCTCTTTGTGTCTCTATAGGAGTATCGGCATGTATTATTCCCCTCGCAGGAGTAGGTGTAGGAACCCTATTCCATACGTGGAGTGCAATGGTAATGGGGAAAGAGTTAATGAGTAATGGGGATTTAAGGGAATGCGTGAATGTGAGAATGTGGTCCAGGTAGTGTGTAGCGTATTGTTACGTTAAAGGGTAAGATTGAAAGGGGAAAAAAGACTGGCTCTCCTAGGGCTACGAGTGTAACGTACCAACCTCCTGGCAATAAGTGTTCTATATGAAGTAGCTCATTGTGTAACCAACCTCATCGCACATCGTGTCATCATCGTGTAAAATCAAGCATCGTAGCTCATTGTGTAACATCATGCATCCATGGTGTAACCTCCAACAAGTAACCTCGCTTATCGTGTCCTAATTGTATAACCCTAATTGTGTAACCTACCTAACTCATTGTGTAGCTCAACGTGTAGCCCCGTGGATGAATTGGGCCCATTGGATCAACGGAGTAGCAAGTGGTAAAGCAAGTGGTAGAGCGAGTGGATTAGAGCATCCGGGGAGCAAAGTGGGATTAGATCGGTTTATTAGCGTAGCCCCATGGATTAGTTCGATCATTCAATTAGCCCAAGTGTTTATTAGAGCCAGCAGAGTATTAGCCTAGCGTATTATATCGAATTAGAGTCAATTTAGAGTAAATGGGAATAGGGCCATCGTATTAGAGCCAGTGGATTAGCATAGTTGCTCATGAGTCAATTAGCCCACCCGAGTCGATTAGAGGATTATCCCAGCGGCTTCAACCGAGAAGCCGAGCGTATTTTCCAAGTGGACCAAATGGATTCAAGTAGAGTGGCCAAGTAGAGAGTATCAAGCCCGAGTAACCAAGCCCACCCATCTATGACTGGCATCACACCTCGTCCGTAATGAGTCCCCGGCCATTGAATACCATCACCACTGAGTACAAGCATCGCCCCTTGTATTGAGTCCCAGCATGCGAGGTTGCTCTTGATTAACGCCCTCGATCATACACCCCGCATTAGCAACGATACCTCCCGCGATCACACAGAAAGAGTGAAATAATAATGCTCCCGATTGCGATGATCGTAGAAATCCACAACCCACATTGAGGCAAGCCATATAGAGACCTCGACCCTATTCCTTGACCCTATAACTCTACAGAAACATATTCCTCTACCTCGAAATCTACCTCGACCTCTTCCTCGACCTAAACACCTTCTACCTAGAGCCTATACCTCAAACTCATGGAGGAAACATAGACCTTGAACTCTATCTACTACAGAGCTGCCATAGCCACACATAGTCGAGAGTCTTTGTGCTTGAAGGGCGAATTTCCACTCATAGCCTTGCCCGATGCAGACAAGTGACTATGTTCCTTTTCTTTTTGCCAATAAAGAGCCAGGAGTCCTAGCCGATCATTGACAGAAGGTCATTGACATAAAGACATTACCAGAATAAGAGTAGCACCTCTAGCGAATCACCTTTAGCCTCACCTAAACTAGGGAAGGTAGGGAATAACCAAAAGCCAGATAAGCCCTAGCCTCCTACCACATGATGCCTACGATATATTTACTTACGTTGATTCACACAATAAGAAGAGGAGCCATAGGCCAATCAATAATGTTAAGGAGCTGAGGACAATTGATGATGGATTTTGAAGAAAGAGCTGGATGATGGATAAGGATTCCTCTCGCCCATCGTGAGTTGCTGGGATATGAAGAAGGAAAGGTGCGGGATGGGGACAGCCTTGATTGATTTGATCGATGCTCAGTTGAGAGGAGCCACAGGTAGGGATGTTGCTGGATAGATTGATTTCGAGCTGCGAGAAACAAACAAGTGATGCACTTAACCACGGGAATGGGTGCGCCAAATGAAAACCCATACGGGTACGCTCTTATACCGAACTATTGTTGATATTGGGATTGCTAGATTTGATTCATTGAGCAATAATGAATGAATGGCTTCTTAGAGGAGGGCCCATTGGACAGTTTTACGGGTGGCCTGGGTGCATTTACTGCAGAGGTCTTCCGGGATTGGCATTTAGTGATTGATTTATCGAGACTGAATTCTTCTGATAGGGGTGCATAACAGAATAGGACAGTCTTCTTAGATAGGCACGGACGGACGAATGAAGACTAACCGAGAGAGGATAAGATTGAGCCAACCAAAGACATCGAATCAACACGGGGATGATACGCTACGCCACGGGGCGGAATCATCGACGTACACTGCGAATAAAACCTACCCGCCGATCGATACAACTTGTCGCTGCCGAAGGAAGTCTCTTGCCTTTCTCATCTTGCTATCCTTGGAGATGATGAATTTGCCAACGTTTGCTTGCTTTCTCACTGCCCATATGTCCCCACCAGATGAGAGATGGCCCCCCAAGTTTCCAACATACACGATCTAAATAAGATAAGTCCGCACCGCCAGACCAGAGGAGAGTCAAGTCCTTACCGCCACCAGATGAGGAGAGATTTCCCCCAAGTTCTCCAACTGATTAGATAGAGCCAAGTTTCCAACAGACCACGTCGAAATAGCCCGGCACGGCACATGACAAGGATGGCACACGGCACTATGATCGACACTTTAAATCACAAAACTACCTGCCTGCTGATCGAAAGGGAAGTCCGCACTTCCACACCAGAAAGAGGAGAAGTCCCCTTTAGGTACACCTTACCTGAGTGAGGAGAAGTCCCCCTTAACAACATGCCTGATAGAGGAGGTTTCCCCCATACCCCGGGAAGGCACTATGTGCAGTGAATGGAGGCTATGCGCATGCGACCATAGCTATGTTAGCGATACTTTCACAACAAGAGTAATTTACTACTGCTTGTTATATGCAATTCACCTTTTGAGGGTCATACGCCTGAGCCATACAAGATGCACATAAGTAACTGACATAGCCATACAGCCAAACACAGCCAGTCATAGCCTTACAGAGCCAGTGCATCCATACATAAGCACCGTACATAGCTACCAAACATAGCCGATCATAGCCGATCATAGCGGACATATAGAAAGCAACCGACATAGCGGCCTTACATAAGTAACAGTCATAGCCTTACAGTAATACAGAAATAGTCATAGCCGTAGAGCTTATTGATCGACACATTGACCGCCAGACGAAATAGATTGAGTTCCATGGATTAAGAACTAAATCTTCTTTCTCGCTGCTCCATTCCATCCCCCTGTTGTTCTTGGTTTTCGGCCTGGTCTCTCGTCCTTTCTACTAGCTTGCTTGAGGGGCGTTGTTTATCATTATTCTGGTTTGTGGTTATCATTGTTGTGGCTATTGTGGCCGTCGCTGTCGTCGTAGGGTGTTGCTGGCCTTGGAATTGCTCTTGCTCTTGGGTTTCGATCTCGATATCTGGATCTGAACCTAGATCATCCAGAGCTGGATCACGCTCACGGTCATGAGGAACTAGACCAATAACATATATATGTAGATATGTTTTTGCTAGTGGTTCCACTTCAATTACTTTAAGGGATGCTGGAAAAGGCCGTTGGAACTATATCTTCTAAAGTCGCTCACCGGGGACGTAGAAGATATGCTAGGTTTGAAATGTCGATGGTGGTGAAACGGTAGCTTACGGATATTGTGTCGGATAAGCCGCTCGTTCTAGGTGCCTTTTCCCATCCTATTGCTTACTATGCTACTCCCGCTACCGAGCCAACCGTCGCTTCAATCGCTGCATCAACGACGTAATCACTCTGGGATGCTCGGTGGTGGATAAGTTGGAAGGTATGCGGGTTATGGGTATGTTTATAGGTATACTAATGATAGGTATGAGTATGGACCAACTCCGCTTTCGATCGCATCACCAAAGGCAGGTTTAGGTTATCCAATACCAAGAAATGATTGCTTAGTCGCCACTTTCATGCTTGCCTACTACCACCTCGCCTAGATACCCCTAACCGCCAACAACAAAAGTCATTTACCGGAATCCTATTGTGGTAGTGCCCAGTAGTCATCAGTCAGTAAGAAGAAAATCCACTTAAGTGTTCCAATGAGAATGATTGATTCCTCGGCCCTGTAAAGAAAATTGATTAATCAATAATGGAAAATTAAGTGGTTTGGTGAATTCAGTTCCAAGCGAACTATTTTCCCTCGCTCCGATCTAGGTAGCCCGACCGAGTAGCCAAGCCAAGTCGCAGTATCCCGACCTCAAAGCAGCCCCATGATCCCATGATCCCAGCCCTCATCTATGATTGGCAAAGAATCCTAGGATTTACAACAGGCATTGACTAGCGGCATCTACACTCGTATCGACTACCAGCATTGAGTACCGGAATCGACTCTTGGCATACATCAACTAGCGGCAAAGAATCTCGGTTCGATGCATCGAACCCGTATCGAGTAGCGCGATCAACTCTTGGCATCGACTCTCGTATGATAACTGGGCACGTGGGATTGAAAACTGGTCACTTTCAACCTTCTGGTCACGGAGTATAGGTCACGGAGAACTGGGCACGGAGAGTATGGTTTATGTACTACGGGGCATGGAGAACTCAACATGGCACGAAGACACCTCCTGTTCACATCTAACTGAGCATGCAGTATGGACAACAGTTCACGTCGAATAGTTTACTTATTCTAGGTCATATAGCACGGACCTTCTATCACTGACTGGCATCGACTCTTGTCTCAACTATTGGTTAGCCCTATGGAATGACCCTATGGCGACCACTGGTTATCAGCTAACCCTATGGAATGACCTTGGCAATGACTACCGACTATCATCTGCAATGACTAATCCCGGCAATGAGTGGAAATTGTGAACATTGGGCATCATATTTCCTCGAGTCCGTTGAGAACGGACATTTCCTTCCTCTCTTGGGTATGAAGTAACGATGGGGACCTACCTTCTTTCGGGTATGCAATGAAGGTGACTCGGGTATGCAATATGGGGGGGGCTGATTCTCTCGGAAATAACCTTTCGGAAATGACCTTCCGACAATGAATAGCTATTGGGTCGACCTTCTTACAATGACCTTATGGCAATGATAACTATCGACGTACCGACCAGCGGGCAAGGACAAGTGAAGCGTAGATATGTGAGTATCGGCCATATGAAGGCAAGGATCCGCTAAACGTTGTATATTTTGGTAGTAGTGCTTAGAGTAAGGTTGTCTATGCAATAATAACCACTAGTATGTAGGCGTTTTCTTTTTTCCCGCACCTACCCGGATCTATTGAATCACCACCCGGAAATCCTAGGTATTAGTTTCCGTGCCTCCTTAGTCCTCAATGAGCAAGACACTTTACTTACAATGGACAAGTCTCACGTAGATATGCTACGGCTTTATGGTATGGAAATATCCTCAATGTGACTGGATAAGATGATACACTATACTGGCTATTGGTGGCTTACCGGCTTGCAATGACCTCCCAGCAATGAGCTATGCGGGGCTTTGCTAGTGTCGTAGCTTGCTTTCCCTCCCCTGTTGGTTGGATGTGACGATGCTCTTGGCCGGTGGTAAAGGCTGTGAATCGTTGGTCAGTGGAACCACCTCTACCTCTGTCGTAGAATGTGTGCTATCAAATAAATAACTCACTATCAATCCTGCCACCTCATTCAACCCCGTTCACTAGAGACCGCCGGGATGCGAGTAAAGAAAGCCATTGCCTTGTCCTTCAACTTGAATCAGCAGGGCCTTCCTTCAACTTGGTACCACCTTTCTTCTTTTTGACCACCTCTCCCTAATAGATCGACCCTGCTATCAAAATAACGGGGTTAGAGCAAATTGAACACCTTGTTTCCTCCCGATTAGGCCCCTACCCCTTTTGATAGCGATAGGCTAGGTTCACAGAGGTTGCGCAAGCACGCTCAACTAAAAGGAGAGGCAAATTTACCTGGTTTACAAGCTTTTCACTTAACTAGAAAGAAGCCCTATACCACTACGCCACCTTTCATTAGGGAATTTCCCTCGGGGATTGGGGTGGGTGGGTAAATAGTAGTTGAGCCTACTTGTGCATAGAGGTACAAATCCGTGCATTTGTTGTGTCTCTGTCTGTAGAGGAACAATATGATCCTGGATACGAATAAGATCAGAAACACCATCATTGAGGCAGACAATGCAATAGCTTCGGTTATTTGTGAGTCCATTGGGTTATTCCATTCCACCATTGCAATAGCTTCGGGTGGTTTCACTTCTCTTTGCATGAGTACTCTCTATACCTTCGACCTCGGGATCCTTCCGCTCATTCAAAGACGGACTATCCTTCACATCTGGATCTTCCTTTCACGATAATAAGACTCTCGATCAAAGGCGGCATTAGCCACCATGGTAGAATAGGCATGAGTAAACACCTATTAGAATGGATGGAAACCCACCTAGGAGAACGACCACCACATGGGAAGAAATAAATACCCACCTATGGGTGAACAATGGGTTCTCCATCTCGAGCTGCATCTATATATGTAAGTAAATAGTGAACCGTACCCATCACTTACTTGTCCATGGCTAATAACTAGTAGAGATTCTAGCTACTAACTAACTAAGGGGCATACACCATCTCAGAAACCCTTAATATATAGTTAGGGATGGTCTAGTGATAGCATTGTCGTAGGGCCTGTGATGCGGGGCCATTGATTGCTCGTTTTTCCGTTGCTAGAGGTCAAAACGTTCCATTGATAGAGTAAGTTCAGGTAGTTTGTATGTCAAGTAGTAGATTGGTGTAAGGCTTGCCCGCGAGTGTCGGGTTGGTGTGGGTTCCAGTAAGTCTGCTTGATGTGGGGTTTTAATGTGTAGGTGAGAGTGTCTAAGGTTGGCATGGTGAGGTAGGTTCTTTCTCTAGCAACGGGTGTTTCAAATAAGGCGGGTACCTACACATAACATGATAATAATGTACAACTGCAGCTCTCTCCACTACTTCTAGCTTTGAATCACCTGGCTTTGGATGCCACCTTTACTACCGGAACAACATGCAATTCAACTGGATACTAGAGCATTTATCCATTTTTAAGTCACACTATTGGATTGTATTGCAACACTGATCTCACCTCATAGTACCTGAAGGTACAACCCGCATAAAGGTGGTATTCCAGGTTTTTTGATCATCTCTCCTCTCCCGTTGGTCGAGTCCCTCGCCTTTTTAGGGAAGGTGAGCAAGAAATCTCTCGACCTCGTAACCTCGGCCGAGTCCCTAACGGGCCTCACCATATGAATAGTGAGTCAATGGCGGCTTACTATTCTTCAAGTTGATGGCGGCTTTTGGGGCCCCTACCCCAAAAGAGAGTTGTTCGTCTAATGGCGGCCTTGTGTCGAGAGTTCAGAAAGCTCACCCTCACACGTCGATGGCGGCCTTTTAGTCGAGAGTTCGTCCCTCTCCTATCATCGAGAGTTTGTCCCTCACCCTCACCCTCACCCTACCGGGCCTTGTTTGATTACAGACAAGGGATATTCATTCCTCGACCTCGTAACCTCAGTCGAGTCCCTACCGGGCCTCACCATATGAATAGTGAGTCCCTACCAGGCCTCCGGGCCTCACCCTCCTAACCTCGGATGAGTCGATGGCGGCTTTTTAGTTGAGTGTGCTAACGCACCCTTTGGGCCTTGGCGGAGGTTTGAACATCTTTCCCTCTCCTCGACCTCGTAACCTCGGCCGAGCTGATGGTGGCCTTTTGTTCTTCACGTTGATGGCGGCTTTTGGGGCCCCTCCCCCTCACCATATGAATAGTGAGGGACTCCGTCCCTTCTTTGGTCGAGAGAGTGGGTTCGTAACCTCTCCGGTTGTCGAGAGTTCGGCAGGTTCACCCTCTATTTTTTAGGAAATAGAGAGATAAATCGATGGCAGCCAGTTGTCGAGAGTTCGGCAGGCTCACCCTCACCCCCTCCCCCAAAAGAGAGTTGTTCCTAACCATATGAATGGCTAGCATTAACACTCCTCTCCTCGACCTCGTAACCTCGGCCGAGTCCCTATGGGCCTTTTGGTCGAGCCCCCTCACCATATGAATAGTGAGCCCCTACCGGGCCTACCGGGTCGTCTCCTCTCCGTTGTCGAGATTTCAGCAAGCTCACCCTCACACGTTACCTCTCCGTTGTCGAGAGTTCGGCAAGCTCACCGTCACCCTAACGGGCCTTTTAGTCAAGCCCCCTACCGGGTCCTAACGGGTCCTCCGGGTGATGGCGGCCCTCACCTTTTTAGGGAAGGTGAGCGATAAATCCCTCACACATATGAATGTGTGAGTCCCTCTCCTTGTGTCGAGAGTTCGTTACCTCACCCTACCGGGCCTCGACCTCGTAACCTCGGCCGAGCCGATGGCGGCCTTTTGTTCTTCGCGTTGATGGCGGCTTTTGGGGCCCCTCCCCCTCACCATATGAATAGTGAGTGACTCCGTCCCTTCTTTGGTCGGGAGAGTGGGTTCGTAACCTCTCCGGTTGTCGAGAGTTCGGCAGGCTCACCCTCTATTTTTTAGGAAATAGAGAGATAAATCAATGGCAGCCGGTTGTCGAGAGTTCGCAGGCTCACCCTCACCCCCTCCCCCAAAAGAGAGTTGTTCCTAACCATATGAATGGTTAGCGTTAACACTCCTCTCCTCGACCTCGTAACCTCGGCCGAGTCCCTACTGGCCTTTTGGTCGAGCCTCCTCACCATATGAATAGTGAGCCCTTACCGGGCCTACCGGGTCGTCTCCTCTCTGTTGTTGAGAGTTCGGCAAGCTCACTCTCACATGTTACCTCTCCTTTTTCAAGAGTTCGGCAAGCTCACCCTCACCCTAACAGGCCTTAGGGTCAAGCCTGCTAATGCATCCTTAATCTACAGCCTTTCCGTTAAAGTCCGAAAACATCCGATCGACCGTCCTTCTCAAGCTTCCTGTCACTGCTAGCCCATTCTCCATTACCCGCTCATTAATGACCACGCCTTCTGTTCAATGGCTTCCCTCTTGACTAAGTGACTTCTATGCATAGCCTTTCCATTAAGGATCTAAATTAATAGAATAAGAAACTGCTACTAGCCTTGGATCTCTATGTCCCTGTTGTTATATTTTCAATTCCCGTTACGGCTTCCCCCTTCCTTCCAATTCATGGTGTAATGAATAGGGTGTTAAGGATAACAGATAGGGTCAAGGGCCTTCGATGGGTGATTCAATTTCGAAGGAAGCATAAAAGGTCTTGTCGGAGGGAAGGTTCAATCAGCAGTCAAGGGAGAGTCAGCCGTCAAGTTATTCATTGGAGAGAAGCAGGAAGGCAGTAAATATAGAAGCATGAAAGTTCTAAGTGGGAAGGTGGTTCCTAAATAGGTAGGTTAGTTGGCTGGCTGGCCCCCCCAATCAGGTAAGGTGGGTCGGATTAGTCGAGCGAAGCAGAAAAGGTCGAAGGAAGTCGGAAGGTGGGTAGGTATTTAGGAAACACAAAAGGTAAGGTATAGAAAAGGGAAGGGGTTGTTGATACCGGAAAAGGGATAGGGGTAACCGTCTTAAAGGTCCTCCTATCTCAGTCTTGCTCGGGGACCTCCCAAGCGAGCCTGTGTATATATTATATATGTAGTTATGCTTTGATTTATTATCTCTCTCCCTTAAGGTTTTTGGAAGGATAGTGACTCCACTGCCCCCTAAAGGCTTTTTGGAGCTATTCTCTCTCCCTTATCATTCGGAAGAGTGCTTATCCTTCCCCTTAAGGCTGGGGAAAGATAGTAAAGTGTTGTTGGCTCTCGAACTGCTTATGGGGAAGCTGGGATTCGGTCAATTAGCTCAGATTCTGGTGGTTCCTTTGCTTCTAATGCTAGGCGGGGGATTCACTTACGTAACGTAAAGACCGCTTACCTTGAAACATTAAGTCCAACTGAGGCAGCTTCCACCAACCCAGCTCCAGCCAGAAGTGAAGCGAGAATACCCAGTACAGCCAAACCCAGTGCATAAGACCCCACTGCTGGACTGGAAATCCTATTACTGTCAGACTATGGACCAGACCTACTAGAAAAAATGTATATAGCTCAGCGTACCTCTAAATACTCGTAGTGAGGACTCCTAGGATAGCTCTCAGGTTTACGAACCAAGCCTCCATTGGATCCATGGAACCCGAGCTAGATGCACATTCTACGTATATAGTCACTCAACTAACCGGGGAGAGGACTAAAACCTCTACTAACCTTATGAGGAAGCCGCAAATGAACATCATCAACTCCGAAAAGCTAGAAGATGATCCCTTGTGGCCGGAGGTGGTGGGGAAATAAGCAAAGAAGCCAACAGAGCCGCCAATAATTTAAGGGGAGCCAGATTGAGAGCCAATAGTTTAAGGGTAATTACCCGCAGCAGGGATGGAAGCAGATGTTTCGATTCGAGAGCTAGAGCCTGTTACAATGCTAGAAGCAAAGATAGATAAAAAGGTGGGAACAAGATAAGTGGGAAAGACATAGGCAATAGGGAAGGAAAAGGCTCCTTACTGCGCGAAATTCATATATAAATTCATAAGTCCCAGATCCATTTGTTGACCCCGAAGAAGTTGATTCACCATATTCTTAATCAGCAGCAAGGAAAGGCTACTCTGCCCACTACCAGAAACCATAAAGGCCTTACTATTTATAATGACACCTATATGAGCTATCAAATCATAAGCATCACTTCATTGGAATTTAAGCATCAAAGCAAGCATATACATAGGTGGCAGAGCCGGGAGCTCCGGTGGTTTCAGCTGAGGAACCAATTGATCGAGATCGAACATCAGTTGCATTTTATTTGATTAGCCGTGTCTCAGTAAATGATCTAGAGCCAGTGAATGATTAAGCAACGGAGGTAGCAGTACTATGGGAGTACGTTCGATGTGTCAGCGTAATTACATATATAATGAGATTGATTTACAATATCTCTAGTTACCAATTCTAGTTATTTCATCCTGAAATTCTACATCTCATTTCAAACTACCACAACATATATAAAGAAATATTGAATTTCTCTAAGCTAGCTAAACAACAGACATGTCGATGCGAAAGGCATTGATTGTGAGCAAATTGATTGCACTTTCGATGTGGGGCGCTACTACAATAGACACAACTAACAAAACATCTTCAGGGGTAGGACGCTATGCAAGGAACTGATACTCAATAGTGAATGATTGAGCGATGTTGGTTAGTCTTCTAAGTTGGCTGGCCGGGAAGGTGCGGCCAGAGGGGACTGAGGAGGCTATGGTAAGTCTCTGGCAAGTCTCTACAGGCTAAGTGACCTGGGCGTAGGCTTAAGGCATTCTAAAGTGGACCTTTGGAAGTCTTTAGAGCTTAATACGAAAGCGGAGGCAAGACCTTAAGTCTATTTACCGTACCCTAGAGCTATTACCGTAAGCAAGACCTTAATTAAGGCAGTCTCTCTCTAATACCTTAGGGCAAGTTACTAAGACTGAAGCTAGATTCTATCTAGTAGGATTTACTGTATGGCCTTCACTCTCTCTTTCACTCTCTACAGGTCATAGGTAGTCCATGCAGCTTAATTCACTGAAGCTAGTCCATTTCAATAGGCTTTCACTCGATTCGCCATGTTTGTCCAATAAAAACAATTTGTGATCGGGTCAGATATTATTTTTTTTTATCAGGGCACAGAAATCTATTTTATTACGGGCTAATCAGCTTAGCTACTGGGATTTGCTTCCCTGGGCTCCTGGAATACTATGCTCATGGGGGATCATCAGCTGGGATCATCGGTTGGAATACTTGGCTCAGATACAACGAAGCTCCTGTCAATGCATGAAAAGGAAGTATAGTCAGGGAAGCTTTAGTCAGTGCATGAAGCTCTAGTTCGTGTCAATTAGTGTAATCCAAGAGGAGATGCCGGTACTACATGCTGGTAGTTTCTTCTCTCATTGTTTCATATTCACTTATATAATGCAACATGGCCTGGTGCTATTAGTGGCAAGATGAACTGGCAGCAGGAAGCGTACTTGTCTCTTGGTTACTCGGGTCCCACACCTCTACCACCCAGGGCTATATCTATTTTAGAGGAGGGCATCAGGAAATGCTATTTTGGTATAATAAAATAAGCCCATGTGATCCAAAAAAGGCGATAGAACACAATTATTTTGAGAAAGTTGGGCTTTTTCGGAACTTCAACACCAAATTATCGGGATCTCAACTTTTTGTGCTGCCAATCATAATATTCCTTACCTTCAGGTCATTCCCGAGAGTTGTCACAGCCAGCTGGTCAATAGTCAGAAGTCATAGCTTATAATGGTTGTCATTGATGATAGCCGGTAGATAATTATAGGACCAGGAGTTGATCCCAGGAGTCAATGTCGGTACTCAAGAGTCAATGCTGGGACTCAATGGCTTTGAATCTATGGCTTGTACTCCATGCCAGTCAGCCAATAGGAGATCCATACCGGGAGGTCCCAATACCCTGTTGCCGATACCCTGTTGCTGATACCCTACCAACCGGTCAGTGCCGAGAGCCAGTGGTCAACAATAGTAAGGAGGTTGCGCCAGGAGGTCTATACCCAATCTCATTCCCAGGAAGTGGATTTACAAGAGCTGGTCGCTAATAAGGAGGTCGCCGAGTAGAAATACAAGTTGATGTCCAAGTTGAGTGCTTTATGTACTACTTGCACCTTGGGAGTAAGGAGCCAGGGTTTAATGATAGGAAACACGAATCCACGTTACCAATTACTGTATGGACTTTAAGGCAGTCTCTAAGAGGCCTTGCTCCATGGAACTTAGTACATGTGACTAAGCAAGGCAAGTGTCTAAAGTGCTAGTACCAGAAGTCCCTATGGCTAGTTAGTTTACCTTCTTATGGATTGAACTCAAAGTCCTGGATGTAGACAACCCGTAAGGCTTTCGGCTTTCACTCTCTTTCTATAAAATAATAGAAAACCTCATATATCTTCTAGAAATCCCCATGCATCTATATAGGTGCACATCACACAATAAACGTTCAATCCATATCCTGTGTACTCCATATTTTTTATTATTAGAAATGGAGAGGCACCTATAAAGCAGAGCGCAAACGAAGCTGCTATCTATGCCCCAGAGCGTCAGCGAATAAGAAAATGGGGATATATTCATTCCCTTATTATTTTATATAAATAGGGAACCTTACATAGCTGAGCATAAGCGAATAAGCTGGGGGATTACTACTATTCTTTATCCTTCTCCATTCTTTATAAGAATGCAATTTAATGAAGTTTACGTAGGGAGCAGTGGTTGACACGGAACGACTTTAGTTAATCGTTTCAGTGAATGGCTTATGCTGGGAGACTCGCATATATAATTGAACTTGTCCATTTTAAGAGGTGATCCTTGTTGGGTAGATAAGCCGGATGCTTGATTGCTAGCGCCTTTATCCTTATCCCGTGAAATCCATATGGGACTGATTCAATCCATAGAGCCAAGAGATATTGACAAAGCCCACATCTACGCGGGGTGGTCTGGAGGAAAACTGCCATCTACAAAAGGGGTGGTCCACCGAGCGATCCAGATAGAGTTATTCCCGATAAGGAATGTGGTAAAAAAGAAAATGGAGATTATCCAGATGTAATAATATTTAGCGCAACTATAAGGGAACCTTAATTGAAGAGATCCGCAATTGAATAGATACGCTTATATAACATCTAAAGCACCACCCACCAGGTTTGGAAAAGGCACTAAGTCTTGTTGGAACAAATCCAAGACACATTCTAATTCGCAGGTTTCACCTATTCAAATATCTTATTTTATAAGGCCAAGGCAATATTCCACGGGGATACTAAAATGAATTTTTTTATTATTGAATATTGGTACGAAGTCGCTTGTCCGCATCGGACAAGGTGCGAAGCTGCTTGCTCGACCAAAGAGAGAGCAAGGGACGGAGTCACTCACTATTCATATGGTGAGGGTCTTTTCAGTGTAATTAGCGGGGCTTATTCTCACTTCACACTCCATTGAATGTGATATTCACTTCTTTCTTTATTTAGGAAATGTTTTCATGAATGAACTAAAAATAAATTCCATGTGCGCCATTCACATAGGTGGGCCATAACCATTTGAAAGTCGATCCGAAGCCAATTTCCAGTTCCTCTCCAATCTAGTGCGTTCTCCTATATAGCGGTATCCATGCGATCTTTTGTATGAAGTCCTCCCCTTATAAGGGGTGTGACGCTTTTCACTCCCTTGCTGATGTAGGTAGAATTATATACAGAGAGAATCACCCTTTCTTTATTCATTATTTATGGCATGGCGAGTCTTTTCCATCAGAAGCACTCACTCAAGAATTCGAGACAACACGCATCCATCGTTATGAAATTCACGACCCGCTTTCTTTCTATTACGACACAAACAAAGTGAGGTGAGTGAGCTATCTCTCTTTTTCCCAGTTCTTGATCGAATTTCGAAGGGCTATAGATCGACAACGCTGCTGGTCATCCGGTTCTTTATATAGGTAATTTAGCGCATCATTGACTTGATGAAATGAGTGGGTAAAAATAGCAGTGAAACAGTGTTCTTTATGCATTGACTTATTTATGCTAATTACCATGAAAAAGAGAGTGACGTGATGTCGGTCGAGCACTCCGTGGGGTGGACTATCTATTGGGGTGGGGCTTTGGTCGAGCACTCCGCCCTAAGTAAGTCGATTTGGTGTGATCTTTTCATTTAGATATATCCTTAGATTATACTGCTATTTTTAGCCCCGTCAATTGAGTTGTAAAGACTTTCTTTTTTGCTAATAAAATATGCTTTATATACGTTCTATTTACCCATAACCGGAGTAATTACAACCATCAAAAGAAAGCTCCATAACTGGTTCTGGAATCAATAATTACATATAGAACTTACTTGAACTCTCCACCCTATTGGGCTATCGGTTGGGTTTACCTTTCTTTCAGGCCCGGTCCTTCCCTAAATAAGTATTTCCTTGAGGGGAAGCACTCACTTGAAGTCTTCCCGATAAGCTTTGACCCTTTTATACAAACAATAGTCAGATATAGGGATGGATTTACGGCTAGATTAAGGACCTTGTCTATCTCCTTATTTCTTTTTAGGGCAGATACGTTCTCGTTCGTGAAAGGCGCCTGATATCTTCTCTTTATGTCCCGTTAAAGGATAAATGACTTAGGAATTATTCCTGAAATATATCGTACAGTATGAGGGAGATCGAGGGCATTTCAAAACTTTTCATTTTGGGGCCAAACCACTAAACAAAACGTGAAAACTCTCTCCGGACACTTTATCCGCTGGTCATTATTTATATACGTAATTACGTTTAAGAAAGAAAAAGTGTAGTGCCTGTTAGGTAGCTCCAACCCGGGAGCAAAAGTGCGCTAGAGAGAGGCAAAAATGCCCAACCACAAGTGTGCTACACAAGAGATGCACAAGTGCACATAAAATAAATAAATGCCAATCACAAGAGAACGCCAAAGATGTAGATGCCCTGAGGCAGAAAATTTTTTATAGGATAGATCCAGAAGATAAAATTATGATAATGTAAAATGAGAGTTGTAATGTATTTATACAAAACTCAAGTAGGGCGCTGCCCCCAAGAGGGGTTAATGAGCCTATGTGTACAAGTTTTATTAAGTAAACCTTAAACATTCCCTAGCATTACAAGAAATTAGAATAAATGATCAATGGATGGCCTTAGCCATGATTACAAATACATTAATTATACGTATGAGTGTGTCGTCACCACATGTGAATATTACACCCAGAATTCTTACACCCTCCCTTAAGTTTCACAGGGGCCACAGAGATAAAGCATTACATCACAAGATTTACACTCCCCCCTTAATGGTATATCTCCAACACCAATACGATGTCGTAAGCTAGTGAAGGTGGGCCCTGGATTTTGGTTAACATATTTCCACGCTGATCTGCGGAGGGTGATCCCTTGATGCCTTCTTTTATTCCATACTTTTGTTCCTATTGTTCCGAAATCTAGTAGCAAATTATACCTGCTCACTTCACGCCCCAAACCTGTCTCCATCGCACACCCATCTTAACGACCAGGCTCTACGATTCATAGACTTCTGGACAAAGAACATCATTTTCACGATTCAGAGATCAAGCCAAGGCGAAAAGATAGGCTCAAATCATCCCTAAGAATAGAGATGCGCTCATATATTGGGATTATTCCCCTTGTTGTTTATTATTCCCCATTAGTCCCAGTGGCATGTTGTACTAGCGGCTAAAGGCAATGAGCTCTTAAACCTCCTGTCAAAGGTTCATGGGTAGAGCCATTTTAGCCCTTATTGTATTACCGCATGGCTATTACAACTGGCTATCAGCTATATGATTGGCTATTACAACTGGTAAGTGGCAATTACCTTCCTGGGATGGTGGAATGAACCAGATTTAACAAACCTCCTGTCATAGTAAGTAAGGGTATTAGCAATCAAACATTTCCTATTCGGTAGGTGATGGAGTTGTTCCCTGTAGGGTAGGGCTCAAGGGTCTAGGTGGATTTCGAGGGCAGTGGATCCAGTTCTAGGTTAAAGTAATTATTTATTTGTTACAATGGACAAGGTCAATGTCCCGATGTGATATCAAATTATTTGGATTCTTATTCCCCACCTGTTGATTCCCCATATTAGACGAAGTTGGCATATTGTCCAACCACACTTATTTGTGTGCCTGCCCCGACTGGAACCTGAGGCCATTGAGAAAACTATATTGTCTGGTGTGGTTAATGTAATAAATAAAGTAGTAGTCTAGTGAAAATCTTATTAATGCACAGACTATAGGAGTCTAGTCTAAGGCTGCCATGGGACTTTTATATAAGGCTAGTAGTTGGACTTAAAGGCAAGTAATAGAGCTTACGAAAACATATAGTAGTTATTTCTTACACTACAGGGGATGCTGACACTACAGGGGGATGGGATCAATATCTATTCTATTTCTTATCTATTGCTCTTATCTATTGTGGAAATATGGAGGAGGATAATTACATCTATAACTTACTCTATCTCTTTCCATTGTATTGTATTAGCATTAGTAGCCTAGGGGATTTATAGCAGCTGGCTGATCGGCTAGCAATGTGGTACCTCCTAGGCACTTACTATCGGTGGAAATAAATATTGAATACTACACTACTACTCCTGGCTAGGAACACTACCTACAGAGTAAGTACTTGCACTTCTTGCCTTAGACTACTTGCTTGTCGTCTTATCTTAGTTGTAGGTTCCATGGAAACTAGCCTTAACGGACACTTTCGGAGTGACAAATTACAATGGAGAAAAGGTAGGTAAATATAGATATGGGAAAAGGTAAATGTAGATATGCAAGTATCCTAGTAGGAGTCAACCCCGGAGATTAGTCCCATTCTTATTCCCTTCCCAACGGAAACAACTAGTAGTGTAGTTCTTACACTACAGCTAAGGAATCAATATCTATTCTATCTCTATTGTGGAAATATGGAGAATAATTACATCTATAGCTTACCCTATCTCTTACCATTGTTGTATTAGCATTAGTAGCCTAGGGGATTTATAGCGGATGAGAGTAGGTGGATTATTCCCAATTAGCGGAGTATCCTCTATAAGGAGGGGTATGTTCCCGCAATGCTCCAAATAGTCATGTAGACGTAACCTCTATGGATTATAGCGGATTAGAGTTTACTGTAGGTATTTACTATAACGGTCTCCCAAGCGGGTATTGGCTACAGGGTATCGGGCACTGACTGTTGCTTATGGCTATGGCTTATGGCTATGTCTGTTGAATCATCAATATGACTCGGGTACTTTGACTAGGGAACTATGCCAGGGAAACTATCGACAATACCAACCGAGTATTGAAAACGACTATATAATTAGCTCTTTTTTTAGTGCATTAGTAGTTCAAGCCCTAGAGACCGCCTTAAGCTCGCTCCATGGCAAGAAGCCTTTAGAAACAACAAGCTTTAGTCTTTGGCAAAGTGAAACTTATATATGCCATTATCATATATTTCACATAATATTTTTACAGAAAGGTGAAACGTAGAGATGCAATATCGTATTTGGATTATTATTCCCCTTTTTTATTTATCCCATTGGATTAAAGGCCATAGAGTCAGTTCCATGGAAAATTAGCCTTCTTCTTACAGACCAAAAGCTTAGTCCCATGCACTATGTATGGACTATAAACAACCTTAAGCCTTTGAGTGAAAGCCATCCATGAGACCATGTGATGAATAAGCTCCGACAATATTTGTTAGAGGGTATGCAATTTCTTTATTAAGGGTAGGTCCTGCTGTCTCTACCAAGTGCTTGCTTATGGGTGCCTCTGTCACCACTCCACTCTGGTTCGCTCAGCTTAAATCTATCATTCATTCGTCCACAACTTCGAACTGACTACGGATGCCCTTCAAGGGTAAGGAAAGGGGAAGTAAAGGGTAGGATTGCAAGATTCGTTCATAGGCTTATTTTCAGGATGTTCCCAAGGAGGAATTTGATTAGTTTCCAAAAGCTGAGTGTAAGGTCCCAAGGCGGAGGTAAGATGCATAGGAGGAATAGTCCCACCAAAGGCTGTAGGTATGAGGTTACGTGGTCCCAAGGATGAGTGTAAGGATGAGTACCAAGGCTAGAGGGTAGAGTGGCCAAGTAGATACCAAGCCAAGCGGCCCTGGCCCCGGCCCGGACATATAATCAATTCAATCTGCTGCACACAGAAAGCAATTAACATAAAAGCACTAAGTTGGGCTTGTATGATGTCCGATGACTTCCGGGCTTGTGGACTTGTTTAGGCATAAGTGGAGTTGTCTAAAGGTGAATGACTAAAGGCCAGGCTTCTGGTTCAAGGATTATGGCTTGGTGTTCTAGGCTGAAGGTTCAAGTATGTGCTAGGCTTATGGATTAAGGTTGGTTGAAGGTTGGCTGAAAGGCATCTCGGCTTCGGCTTCGTTGGACTTGGCATGGCTGGTGATGAAGGCGGAAGGTTGAATGCTTGTTGGTTCCTCTGCTATTATATATGTAATTATGCATTTCAATTGTGAGACCAATGGTAAAGGGGTTAGTAAACGAAGTGAACGAACCTCACCTAGAGGCACCTCGCCGAAGCTATGACTGTTACTTGCTCTGGAACGGGGACTATCTTACTGGGGTCTCTATCCGGATCTTCACCACCTGGGGGAACTTCGCTAGCTAAGGAGATGATGGAACGAATAGGTAGGGATGCTAGGAAATAAAGAAGCTACTTATGTCTATGCTCGCCGGCTCGCTATCGTCGATGGATCGACCGCTTCTAGCTCTCGAAATGGAACTGCTATCGATGCTTATTCAATTTGTGCTACCGAAGTCGGTGCTGGAGGATATGGAACTGGACCAACTGGTTATGGATCTGTAGTAAGGGCCTATGCTTGCTTTGTTGCTTGTGCAATAGGTTATTATATGGTCCCTATACCATGAAATGGGCTTTACACTGGTTTGTCGTGAGAATAGTGCTGCTTAAACGTGGATTAAACCACTGCCTGTGCCTTAGCATTTATTGGGAAATAATTATGTTAGGATCACGAAGAAGTGCAATTGGGTACCTAATGCATACATAAAGATCTTTTAATAGCAAGATGTAAGATGCCGGGATGGAGTGATAAGCACTAGGGCATGCTTTAATGATCGAATGAAATGTGCGTGGGCCTTATGTATAGTTCCGCATCCAATTCCAGTGCTCCAGTAGCGGAATCTACAGATTGAGATAGATCGAGAAGCAAAAAACCCAGAAACGGATATAGAGTCAGCGGAGGTAACATAGATATATGCATCTAGAAGCTCTGCATCGCAATCTGGAATTTCTGGTACTAGTGACCTAGGAGGGATGTGACTACTTCAACTTGGTCAATCAGCTCTGCCTTCACCCACCCGGCTTTACCTAAATCTCCAATGAAAGAACCTGGAGCTGCCGGATGCTTACTTTGCTACGCTGAGGGGTCTCTATCTTGAGAAACTGCC
This sequence comes from Pinus albicaulis, assembly GCA_034641835.2. Taxonomy (NCBI): domain Eukaryota; kingdom Viridiplantae; phylum Streptophyta; class Pinopsida; order Pinales; family Pinaceae; genus Pinus; species Pinus albicaulis. The sequence goes on from CM076569.1 coordinate 736,268,297, forward strand.
TTATTTCTGGAATGGGTCAATAGTATCTATCACGTGATTTAAGTTGAACAAGAAGCACCATAAGTGAAGTTATGAAACATAAAAGTCTCGTATAAACAAACGTCGGATAAGAGCCCGGATAAGGAGAACTCCCTTTGTTCAACGGAGTCTCTTTCCTTGCTCGTACCATCCGCTTCTCTCGCCTATTTAGCCTCAATGGATGTTCTTTTCCGGGAAGCAACACCACATATAGCAAGGTGGATAATTTGTAGTAAAAAAAGATATGGAACCACGTCTCTTTACCACTCAGATCTCCTTATTTCTTATTTGTTCCATGATTTCTATTCCCTTTGTTATTGGGTCAAAGGCTACAAGGATCCACTGTCAAATTTATGAAGCTAATAAATATGTTCCACAAACCGTGATTACATTATCTATTCAAACTATTTCTAATTCAAACAAATCCATTTCCATGCCTTGTCCCCTCTCAAATTTGTTGATTTATCACTTACTTTTCCCACTTTTACCCGCTGTTGTGGCTAAACATGTTTCATAGTAACAAGCATGCCAGTGCATTGATTAGCCCTTAGCATTGACTCACATAATATCATAAGCAATAATCAATGAAATCTGATGACATATGTAATAATGGAAGCCGTGCATCAAATGTTATCCTCACACAAGCAAGTAATCATCCCTGGGTCTAATGATACGTATTCCAACCATCAGTGATTAAGCACTTAGCATTAGCAGGATTAACTACTACTTATTGAACATGAATAAAGAGCGTAATTACATATATAAAGAATGATAATGAAATAGCCTTGAGCGATCAATCCCTCACCTTCAGTTACTTATTGGGTGGGGGGCCTCTTAAGTGGATAAGTATTGCTCTAACGTATTGATTCATATCATTTTTGATGCGACACCTTATTCCATCCTTCCCAGTGCGTTACCTTCATCAACGATCATTCCTGTGGGGGTAGCGATCCTCATTCATTCATGTGGGCAAGTAGAAATCATAACAAATAAGGGGAAAGTAATAAAAACACTCCCACAACTACCATATAATTGCACTATATCCTCCCACCCGAACTATAACTTTGGGTGGACCCATAGTTCCAGGAAAAGTAATCATTCCAGAAACACCGGATCGAGGATCACCAGTAGAGTCACCCCTAGTCATGGATCGTTGGGAACGTGATACCTCTCCTTTAGTCGAGAGTTCGGCAGGCTCACCCTCGGGCCAGACATAAAAACACCTTTTCTGTAGGGCAGACATTTTAACAGGAACTAATGAATGGGATGGAGGTACCGAGGGACGGGGTCACACCAATTATAACAACTGGGAGGGCACTGGGGTGAGGGAACATGTTGGTGCGCACATCACACGCACACTAGGAGTCTCAAAAACCTCCACCCTAGATTAATAAGCCTGCTAGAATAAGCGAATCATACACCACTCACGGAAGAGGTGGAACGACACCGGCGAGGGTATAATAAATGCGAGTCTGGTCAGTCGATAGAGTGATAAGGCCAATAACCCTCCAAACTAAGTTCATTTTATACTGCTCTAATCTCTGGTTCAAGTGGGCTAAGGACTCCGAATCGAGATCTGGCCGCTGACTGCTATAGTGTGTCGGATGCAATACCTAAGAAAGGAACAAGTGTGGTTGGAGCGGAGCTAGTAAACGAATGCATGGTGGGAAAAGGAAACGCAACAACTGAGACGGAGAAGCACGAAACTAGACGACTTTCAAATCGAATCGGGATGGGTCAGTAAACTGGGAATGGATGGATGGGTGAAAAATGGCTAGTTGTAGATTGTACGGTTGCCAAGGCATATGTGATACGGGATCGTATAGTGTGGAAGCCCGAGGGCTCCCTCATGTTGGATGGTCCGATAGCTCCCGACTTTCAATGTGCCTCGGATGAAGAGCGGTAGGCTCACACTTTTCCATTCCGCTTCATAAGACTATTATCTTCTAATACGTATTCTATCTTCTATATAATGATGAAGGGAATAAGTCTCTATTATTGAGTAGCCCACCTACCCCGAATAAATGGGGGAAAATCAATATAAAAAGAAAGGGCTACGGAGTTAGAGGTTTACCAAAGCTTTCTCTCTCGTAAAAGCGGCTAGCACCCCCATGCGTCAACCCTATAGTCTATTCCCTCGGTTCGGATAACTAATTCCATTCCATCCTCAATTATTCACCGGTCGGATCACATTGAAGTCGTTAGTCGTGACGACCTACATACTGGACCCCCGGCGACCCACCTTGTGTTCTATCTTCGGCTACGTGTGTACCAGTCCGTGGGGCATTCACCATCTATTCATTTAGTGGCTCGCCCTCAGCAGAAAGAAAGAGCAAGAAAGAATGAGAACCGGATCTATCGTTTTATAAGTAATCGAATGATAGCCATCCATAAGTATCAAAATAAAACAAGTATGAATTCAAGCAAGAATGAGAACCAGAAAACGAGTATGAATTCAAGGAAGGAACGCAAGGGGAACTTGTTGCAGACTATTATTTGTTTCTTTATTCACTAGCCGAAGCTGTGGGTATTTTGAATACGGGATAAATAATAGAAAGACAGAAATAAATAAGTTTCGTAGTAGTCCGGTAGAGTCCGATAGCGAAGGCAAGACGAAGGGAAGCTTCGCTAGGGAAGGAATCAAAACATACCTTAAGGATCTCATTAAAGTTTCGGAGTTATTATAAAGTACCAAATCTAAGCTCTACTCTAGGCAAGGGGAGGGAAAGCTTGTTCCGGCGATCGCCCGAATAAAGGAGGGTATACCAAAAAATAGATTTCATGGTAGTAGTCCGTAAGTAATAAAGCCAGTGCAATCAAGTTACCCTTGCACTCCTTAATTCGAGTTCTTATTCCATAGTCTTCTTTATTAGAAACCAAATACCACTTTATGAAGGCAAGCATACCTTAAGGCAAGCAAGCTATAACAACTGAATTCTAGTAGTTCTTATCCGGCATCGAGGTGGAAAGGGACACCTTACGGCAAGTATGCTATTGAATGAGAGTTTTCGGTAGTCCGATATTCCATCCGAAGCCATAGAGTTGCTTTATGCAAGAAATAAGGGTATATAGTCTTTTGGCTCATGAATGATCGTTTTTTATTCTCCAAGTATTCAATCCATACTTTCTTCCTTCACTTAAATCGTTTTAGGGTAACTTGTGGCCGGGCCGGCCGGCCAGACTCGATTTGCTCATTAAAGCCTATGGGAGCTCATTCAGCGAGGCCTAGCTCATGGCGTCTACGAGTTGTCGATCATAAGCTTTGCACCATTGGCTCCACTCGCCGATGGTTAGGGTGAAGCTCGCAAGACAAGTTCCCCTCACAGGCTCATTCCACGAGGCCAGGATTTGAAATACCTACTCTTCCCTACCTCGAGGTATGCTTGTCTGACTGATTTCTTTCTACGCACTGGAGATTCCAATTAAGCTTCTGCAAAAAGTTCCCCTCAATAAAGGTCTAGAGGTATTACGCTTCCGAGGGCAAGAAGGTAATTCAATTGCTCGATCAAAGTAAAGCTCCCCGAATCAACTTCCTTCTATTAGGTAATATACCTCATACTTATTGTTCTTGGGCTGATAAGAATCCCTCGTACTTCTATTGGGCTGGCCAACCTCGCTAGCTGGGGGCTATTATGAAATTGATAGTACTTTAGTCTTGGTCCAACGTATCCCGTATTAGTCACCCGTAAATAAGGTCCACTAGTAAAGACAGTCCATCCATCTTTCCACTCGAAGGCAAGTGGTAAGGCAAGAGTACATATGTTGGATGGAGGTGCGGCTTCGCCTTCCTTCCCTTCATAGTCTGTATGTTCTTTCTCTCCAGACAAGAAGGTTCTCCCCTTACCGGGTAGGTTCTACCCATATGCTTCTTGGGGGGTTCGGAGGCTCTCCCCTGATAACTACTTGAAATAGATCAAATCCTTAAAGCCCTTAGGGAGTGGTTAACTCAAATATCATCAAGCCCTTCGGTAATATGGATCATCACTGCTTCCTTATCTTTGGTGGTCTGAGGCGGTCAACTCAGAAAATGGCAGTTCATGAGGCAGTTCCTTAGAGCGGTTAACTCAATTAATGGAGGTCCGACAGAGCCTTCCCACCATTAGAACTGAACCGGTAGCAAGGCTAGGCTGAACTGGTTAGAGCACCTATGAGTAGTATAGGTGTAGTAAGCCTATCAGTTATCGCTACTTACTGCTACCGAACCAAGGATTATACTTAACCATGAACCAGGGAAAGGTACCGAGTCAGCCTTCCATGAATATAAGCAAGCGAGCCTTTGAATGCTAGGTCCATTGGAATAGTTCTGATTCTATTTCATCAGTCAAGAGGTAGGGCTTATAACCAGACTATGAAATTTCTTTACTTTCCCCATACTATTGCTTGGGGGTGAGCGATTAATGGTTCGCCTTCCCGTACTATGGATTGGTTAAAGCACAATTGAATCCAAAGGGTAGTATGATCCTACGACAGGTTGTTCCTTCCTTCCCTATCCTGGCCCCACCCACCCTTCAATCAACTACGAGCGATAGTGATCAACCCCAACCCACTAATACAACAGCAAGCGAGAGCAATCCTTCTAATCAAGTAGCAGCAACAATGATCTGGGGTTGACCTATCTGGTTCGAAGCTCCTTACCTTCCCTTACTGGACCTTCTCCTACCTTACCTTCTTAGAGCAGGTGAGTGGATTAGTAGCCTTTCTTACCTGCCTACCCTAGCTTAATAAGTCTGGGTAGATTACGAAAAACTACCTTCCCTACCTTGCTTACCTTCCTATCCTAGTTTTATTAGGACGGGTAAAGCTTATACTTACTTACCCTTATTTTATCCACTTGAATGGACTAGGAGCTGAATGAGTGCCTGAATCATCTTACTTACTTACTACCTGACTTAATAAGTACCTTAATCTTACTTACCTAGCTTTTGAGTGTATATTAGTCCCACCTTCTTATGAGTGCTTATCCCTTCCTAGAACTTACTTCCCTAGCCTGATTAGAAGAGTAGTGGGAAGTTTCACCTGCCTTCTTAGGAAGAAACAAACCAACAGAGAGCTTATTGCCCACCATACAGACATCCCAACATAAATAAAGTTTATTGCCGCCCGTCCACCCATCTAAAGAGAAGAGACACCTCCCGTACAGCCAGACCCTCAAGGCAGACAGTGAGGGGGATTTATTCACCATGTTTGGGGAGGATGGTTTGGCTTCTTTCCTCTCCCTGTTAGTCGAGCCATGTCGTAGCATCCTATCCCTTATGGTCTTTAGGCCTTACTAACCTCTCCCCATAATTGAGAGCGATGGTTCAGAGTTGGGTCACAGACATCTCAGCCCAACAACTAGCGATAGAAGAATTAGTTAGCATGAAGCAATGGAGATTAGGGTGAAAACCCTCACCATATGAATAGTGAGTGACTCCGTCCCTTAAGTTCTGGGTCCATACTTTGAGATAGAGTGTCATAGGGAAGGTGTAGTCAAGGTTGGTTCATAGGTATTAGGTCTGAGGCATGGGTTTCCCAAGTAAGAAGGTCCCAAGGAAGAACCCAAAGGAGGGCTAAGTGTAAGTTCCCAAGAGGTGGACATCCTCCTAAATATGGGCTGCTCATCATCTCGAGCTAGTCCTTGGGCTTATAATCTTGAAACTCAATGTCTAGGAGCTGTTGGTATAATGTTATTTCCTCAATGTAGTGCAGGTCTTTCTGATGCAGCCACCCATAAGTACAGGAGCTATTAACTCAAGGTTGGGATTTAGTTGAACTAATTATGTTTTGAGTAGAACTAATAAATGTAGTACAGGTTGATTAGGTAGCGGTAACAAGAGGTACAGTTCCATTATGTCAGCCGTCACCTAGACTGGCTTGAGGTGAACTAAAACTCGTATAGGACCGACTCTTCCTCTTACACCAACTATTCCCCACTGCTTAAACCAACTATTATAGACCTCTTCAAGGAGTTTAGGTTCAAAGCACCTACCTAACAAGCCCTCGAGTGCTCTCGAAGACGGTTTGAATGAGCCAATAAAATTCTTATCAAGTCCTTCCTCTCCCCTTGGTCGAGCCACTTAACGTACAAGATTCTTTGTTCAATTTTATTAAATAAATCGATGTTTATCTTCGACTAAATGCCCTTTATCCCTGCGCTTTCTACGAATCCCATTTTCCTTAATCCCCTCAATTCATTCAAGGAAGAGAACGATTGCCCAAAGCTCCTTCCTTATGGAGCAAGGCAATCACCCGCCCCGACGCTCGCTTACCAGGCGGCCTTCTTTCTTACTTACTTACTTCCTTACTTACTTACTTAAAAAGTGAAACCACTGAATCATATATAATGTAGTGGCAATGCCATGCATGGACTTCATGGAGGTTTCGGGATTACTCCTATGTCTTTGAGTCCATTTCCCTTCAATCTTGGATCCATTTCCCTTCAATCTTGGATTGGATTTATAGAATGGAGGGATCACCCGACAACGGAAGGTGATGAATACGAGCTCACCCGACCTTGGAACTTTATGTTCATAATGATGTTATGCTTTTCAAAGTTGAAAAAGAAGTCTGTCGGGGATCGAAGGCTTGAAGGGATCGAAGGCTTGAAGGGATCGAAGGTAACGACTCCCTTTCCTTATATATTCGATTATTTATGATAATTGGTTGGGCTTGCTTCCCCATCCATCCACATAATTCCCACCATGCTCCAGGCGGGAGAGAACGAAAGTCCTGCCATTCGCGGATTTTGAGCCTCGCCGTGATCACAACGTTATGATCCGATGCGTCTGAAACATGGGAGGATTGCCCTCGTGGCTTCGGTAGGGGAAGGTCCCCCTATATAAGATCGGATTCCGGCTTTTGCCCTTGCTATGAGGCGAGAGCATTCCCACTTGAGAGGAAGACAACTACCAAGTGGGAACGGTAAAGACTTCTATTAGGGATAGAGTTTTCACACTCATAATCCTAAAAGAAGTAACAGTAGCTGGCAGAGACACGTGATTCCTTCATTATATACAGGGAAATGTATAACTCCTTAGATCATGGACATATCTAAAGGTAAAAGCACGCATCTGATAAAATTTCACTTATACTATACAATATCTGATTTGCAATATACAATGAATTCTTTTCATACTATAAATTGCACATCTGAGCAATCACTTGTACGTTCTATTTCTTTCCTCTGAGCTATTAGTTCACTTAGGCACTTAACTAATATTGGCATTTGACTACATTTGGTATATTTATATCGGGTTGGTAGCTCTATATTGGTTTGGTTTTTCACTCTTATACTTCTAGTGATTATTACGATTATTCTTGGTAAAGTTATTCTCCCTTTTGTGAAATTTTATCACTATTCGCACTTCTATAATATAGAAATCCTCACTTCATTCCATCCATCCTTGTCTCCACTTATATCCACCACTCATGAAGATCTTGGTAGGGACAATACTCCAAATTTTCGTTGATCCAGTTAGTGAAGTTTCTTCATAATCTGGTTTCTCTTAGTTACACTTGAGTTTACCTTATTCACGCTTTCGAGAATATTCTTTTACGCTTTTGGTAATTTTGGTGATCTTTATTTCTTTTCTTTATTTACCCTGCTTATTTTGATCCAGATGATGATGAGGTTTAGGATTCTGAGTGAAGTTTGTTGAGGCACAACTCCCCACCCACCCCCCTTGTCAACTCATCAACACATCAACCAATCTTCAAAAGAGATTATTTCAATGAAACTGGTTTAAATATACAATTTCAATCTATTTTTTTAAGTGAAGTGGTTAAAAAATATAAAATACCATTTATGGGATTAGTTTACAAGTGATCAGAACACTTATATTAAGCATGCACATTGTATTTGAACAAAGTAGTATACCAAGTAGATCAGCATGCAATCAAAGCACCTCATAGTAAGTAAGCTAAGTACAAGCAATGGAGAAGCTTAGTACCTACCACTCACTACTTGCGGATGTGAATGAAGTGAATGAAAATGTGGATGGGGTGGATACAGACTAATTAGCTCTCTTTCTACTTGATGAGATCCATCGGTCCAATAAGCTCCCCTACAGAAATGGGTGGTCCACTCGTGCTCCTCTAAGCAAATGAGATGTGAGATAGGAGGTCTGAACAATCCACCCACTTGTTCTTTTATTGTATTGGTCCTTATCTTTTCTCCCCTCTAGCTTGGTTTGCATCAACTTCACCTTCAGTTTATTCTATTTAATACACAAATGACCTTCTCCCATTATATATGTAATGATCCTCTAATACATCCATCAGGACCCTCTTGTATTTACGTAAATAAAGACCTATTATCGTAGATAATCTAATTGATCCAGCTAGCACTACCACATGAGTCACTTTCACCTTTCTCCTTCCGTTTGGTTTGAATCCTAACTCCCTCCACTTCTATTTATTGCTTTCCCTCCCCCCTATACTAACCACCCCTTCCTCACAGGCCCACCTCAAAGAAAGTGCTGCTCTGACGAGTCCTACATGTTCCTGTAGCTTTGATCGAGTCCTACCCACCCCACCCATATCTAGTGAAAATTGGGAGTATAAAGTCCATGTCTTTTAATAGACTCTGATTATCTTCTACGATGGATCTCTATAACATAGGTAATTGGTAATAATTGTTTCTAGAATGTAATAAAATGTATAATTTCGGTGAGATATAAGCGAGTGACACAACTCCTGGTTGGTGTATCCGGTTTCTGAAGCATATTTATCCATCTCCCTCTCGAACTCGGAATTTGGGTTTGCTTTAACTTGATTCTGTCTGTCAGATAAATCCCTCCGCCTTTTCTTTGGCCTGGGCGTCCCAGTGGTATTGGTATAAAGAAAGAAATATATCCCGTCTAATATAAAATAACCAGGTTCGGTGGCTTCGTTCGTTGTAAAAACCCCATATGAAACATGCACCAGGTGGGAAGTGGTTCCGGTCGATATAAAAAGCGCTCCCTCTTATTTTAGTCGAGACAGCTTACGCTACCAAATGCATGTTTTATAAATAAAATTGTGTTGTTGAGGGGTCCAACCTAGTCCACCAATTGGCTTTGCCCCACTTGGTCCCCCAATGATCGATATTGAAGTTGACCCTTCCCTTGTGCGTGCGATCAAGCAAGGTTCGAAAGAGTCTCAGCCATTCCACTTCTTTCCTTCCCCTAAAGCAAGATATAAAAGCTATATTGATTTGTCCAATCAATCAAGCAAGAAGTAAGACAATAAGGCATCACGCCACACATACCTTCCCTTAAAGAAAAATACGACCAGCAGCCATCCCATCCAGCAATCTATCTATCCATGTCTCTGTGTAAGGAGTTATGGATGTTTCTAATCCATCCGGCAGTTATTCCATGATATCTGTTAAAGAATCCACCACCTTATCGATCCCAACACCGGGGTCTCAAAGTCGTGGTTGTATTAAGCGAAATCAATGATTCAGAGCGTTTCATTGAATTCTTGCTATAAAATAAAGCCAGGGCGGCAGGATCAGAATAATGATGATATGACTGGGTGCCCGATCTCACTATCAATTGTATTAAGGCAAATAGCCTAATAAATGTAAATGGATTTGCAGGTTATTCCTTCAATCCATAAATTCCATCCATTCTGTTGTCTACTTGACCCCATCCCATCCGGTGCTTGCTTCTAATCTAAGGTAAATATAAGTACCAACTAACTAAGTGCATTAATTCCTTTAATGGTCTAGGGCAACAAGGTCTTAAGGGTGAGTAGTTAGGAAACACTAAAGATAAGGGGTACGAGTAAGCTTGTTTAATGCCGTGCTTCTAATCGAAGGTCTGTTCCCACCCAGCCATCAATCCAGCCAAGCCAAGCCATCCGGCAGTTCCAGGATATCTGATAAAGGTTTTTGGGACTAGTTACTAAGTAAGAAAGTTCCTCCGACGATCCAGCCCACGCAACATGGAAGCTGTAAATTGAAATTAATCCAAGTCTACCTAAATAAAGGCCCTCACTCCAAGAAATCAGGCACGGACATGATTCATTAATGAAGCACTTCTCCTTGCCTTACTCGGTTGGGTAAGTCGTGTAAAAGAAAGCTAACAAGAAGTGGTCATATTATATATGTAATAAGAGTAATTCCAAAATACTAAAGAAGGACTTGAACCCGACCCAATTTGATCCGATTCAACCCAAGCACGTAAGTATAATCGAGTAAGTAAGTTTCTATATGTTTAAGAAGAAAGGTGTGGGGCATAAGTAAAGTCATAAAGTTGGTAAGCAGGTAGATTTCTAGTAGTATCTGAGAAACATTATGAGATGCGATTTTATCTATATAAGACGGGTTTTTGTGAGGGTTCGGCTAATGGAAATTATCCATGCGGGTTTGAAACTGGAATTTATCTTAAGGCAAGTGGCTGAATGATAGAATTTCAGGTAATTCCCCATAATTTTATCCCCCATCTGAAAGTTCCACGATATCGGAGTCTAAAAGGGAGCAGTGATCGTATCGGGCTACTGTACAATCCATCCCCACAGGAGCATGCATGTGACTACAAGTCTCTGGCTATTGTACAATCGAGCTTGCCCTGCCCCTCGTCTGATCAAGAGCAATCAAGACTAGCCATGCTGGTTGGGTTCGCAGTGGAATAAAGAAAAACATGTCAAATGCGATTTTAGAGCTCTAAAATGTGTCGTTGGCATGGGTTGATAGGGAAATCATCCTCCACCGCGATATCTGTCGTGCATTTATCTTTAGGAAAGTTTATTCATTAGATCCTTTAAGGTAATTCCAATCCAATAAGGCCAGGGGGTAGTATAAGCTTGGGCAGCGGGTGAAGGATCGGCAGGGGCTCGACTAATAAGGAGAGGGCTTCGCGCCTCTGCTCTTAAAAGGCCAGCCAGGTGGGCAGCATAAGTAAGTTGATAAAGAAGATCCCACCTGAGATAAAACAGGCATGTGTTTTGTTTGGGTTGTTCCAGTTGATCCAAAAGACGTCCCCAAATGGGGTGAAACCCTTCTTTCGCATTTTCATAATAAAAACCTCATCCTCGTACCTAAGATGATTCCCTCCAGGTCCTATGTTGTGGGGGTTCTTAGGCATATGGTCCACCGGGTTTTATAAAGAACATTTGTATTTAGGCAAGTCGATGATGCGTAGCATTTAAGTAAGGTTATTCCCTTCCATCTAATCAGGCAGGTGGCTGGCATAACAAGGCGTAGAGGGGAAGGTGAGTGTACACCAATCTTACGAAGTAAAAAGGCTCTATAACGCGTTTTTTATTATCAAGTTTAGGTTGTTTGGGTTATCCCGGAACCACAAAATATGTATTACTGTGAGAGATTGTGGCTCCCTCACCAGAGTTAGGGAGCATGCTACTCACTCAAAGGTCCTCAGCTAATTGACCATCATTCATCTCATCTGGTGCTGCTTAAAAGGTAATGGGTAGTGCCCGAGGCATCATCAGTTCATCGTCCTAGGTTGAAGGGAAGTAAGGTAAATACCCCACCAATAAGGGAAATATGTGTTAGATGTAAGTGCTTGACGGGTATATATCTAAAAGGGAAAACCAACCAATCCATCCCGTCCAGTCCAATCCGGTGCTTATAATCGAAGGTAAGTAAAAGTACCAACTCACTACGTGCATTTCTGGTCTAGGGTGAGCTTGCCGAACTCTCGACTAAAGGCCACCATCACTCTAGATCTCCTTTACAAGTTTGTGCAGGTAAAGCCCTTTAATTGGTAAACCAAGCCAAGCAAGCCAAGCCAAGGGTTTCATAGCATGTCATCCTCCTCTACATTTGTTTAAGGTCTAAAGACTAGGTTGTGATCATCCCTCCACTCACTCCACGCTCCCCTAGGTTTCTCTCAGGAAATAAGAAAAGGTTAGGTTAGCCGGTCTAATCCTGATAACCCGATAATATCAGGTATAGTGCAGTAGCCATGAAGCAATTAAATAAAGCCGGTATAGTCCTAGTCTAGTTATTGCAGGTGGGTGGGTTGTAAAGTAAGGTATATAGATGACGTCCCCTATTTTGATTATTTCCTGGCTTCATAAGAGGTTGGGAAACACTCCCATCCCACCCCACTCCATGGGTTGTTGGGTGAAAGGCAATAAAAGGTTCATAGATGCAATACCTCCTACCTAAGATTCCTAAAGGCAAGAAGGCGAGTGTGATAAAGCATCTCCTAGCAATCTGAATCTCATCCCCCCATAATATAATAAGGTTGCTCTGTTATAATGGACCATAATCCAAGTCATCCGGCAGTTCCACGATCTAAGCTAAAGGTAAAGCACCACCCCACCCTATCTTATGTGAGCTACTCACCCATCCCTCCCATCCAGGTTATTCTATAACAGTTTTTCCTAAGCGCTCTTCATAAGTGTGAGCGCCATCTCCTAGCGATGTAGTCTTAAGTCCGTGACCAACGCTTTTCTATTTGAAGCCTGTACAACTATTTCTATTTCTATGTCAAGCTCTTTCCATCCTTCCATCCTTCCATCTATCGGATGCGCTGTAAGTCTAAGTAAGCTTCACTGGGGTATTGAACTCTGTGTTTTCTTTAGGGTGAGGAAACGAACTCTCGACCAGGGGGAGAGGTAACTCGCTCACTCCGTGCCTGAATTCCCTGCCCTGGGCCATTAGAAACTGGTCCCCTGATGTTGATCCTCGTCCGATAAGGGCAATAAATATATGACCACTTTGTCTCTGAAGCAATATATGGCAGCCATGCCGATTTGTCTGTCTGGAAATTTGAAAAAGCTTCTGAGATGCCGCTCTGCTCTTCTATAAAACCTTCATGTTAAGAGGGTTTTAGGCATAATAACCATCAAATTAGGTCTTTAAATTGCATTTGTTTGTATCCAAATAATGGATAAAATACATATATAATATAAGGGCCCCAGATCTAAAGCGGTGAGGATCGATGAGAAGATCCTTATCTTTCCAGGTGGGTCCGGTTGATCCGAAAAGCCTTCGCCAAACGTGTATTTTATAAAGAAAATATATGTGGGGGGTAGGCATATGAAATCTGGGTTCTCGAACTCTCAATTGTCTATAGGCAAATAGCTTATTTAATGCATGGTTGTTCCTTCCAATAAATAAAGGCCCGGGGGGCAGGATAACGAGGGAGCGGACGGCGAATTAGGTGAAATAAAGATATGTTTATGGATCAACTGGTATGATTAGGCATCCGGTATCTCAACGTGAATTTGAAGGGCCTACCAAATGGATAAGATATATTTATTTGACTGGCAGGAAATGAGATGTTACCTTTCATAGAAAGAGTAAATGAATTGAAAGGCCAATCACTCGTGCTATGAATCCTTCCTGTAAGGACGTTATTCTTACCTAGATAGATTGATTCTCTTCTTGCCTGGATAGATTGTTGATCAAGGATATCGACACGCCGTCTCCTGGATAAGATATTTTGATTTGAATGGCTCGGGCTTTGTAACGAAGCATTGTAGTTATGTAACGAAGTTCTCCTTGTAACGAAGCATTGTTTTTTTCTCATGACTCATATCATTTCACTAGTTTATGGCTGCTTTCTCCGGACCTCCAGGACATGAAAAGGCTCGAATGGTACAATCCGTTTCCCCTACCTGAATGAAAAGGGTGATCTCGTATTTCTCTATGAAGATTGTGGTTAGGTGCTCCATTTGGCTTCAAGGTAGAAGATAAAGGCGTTAAGAAAGGAACGTGCTGCTCGAATGGAATGAATGTATCATATCTGCCCGCAGGTGATATACAGTTGTCACAAAGGATGTATCAGTAGGTGGGGGCAGTTTTCATAAAGGCCGCTTCATTTTCATTCACTCACTGCCTGCCTAGCGAAATCCCATCTCGTTCCCATTAGTATGTTGTTCCTCCGTACGCTACACGCGTACGAGACGCGAATGAAACACATCTGGTAGAAATAACGATAGAATATAATCTTCGATGTCGAGCGTATTTAGGAAGGAGATTCGGGACGTTAGGAAGGAACAGTGCCGAACTACCAAGAGTTATAACCTCTTGCTTCAGCCAGGCCAAAAATAGGAGGGTATGGCATCTATGAACCCTTTATACTTCCCTTACCTTTATTACGGCCTTTCCACACACACCACAACACCACTAGATACTACAAGGCTTAACCCTGGACCCAGGAATGTGCAAGATGACCGAGAAATGGAATTTACGGGGCGGTTGGGGGAGGGCTGACCTAACTTGAGGGTCACTTGGATCAGCTGACTGCCTAGCCTACCTAGCCTAAAGAGAATGGGTGGTGGGTGGTGGATGGAAGGATTTAGTTAAGACGCCCAGTCCAACCTTCGAAGCATTGAAAGTGGCACCTAAGTGTATGGCATCGTTTTTGTGCCCCAATAACTTACTTATTATCTAGCAGTATATAGTAGAGTATCTATAGGCAGGTACGCGTAGAGGTTGTAACGCAACTTAGAATGACGTACAAACTTCGCTAGAGTTGTTAGTGAAATTCGCCTTCCTGCCATTGAGACTGAACCAGGGAACAGAAGGGAATGGAGGTATTGGCTTCGCCTTTCTTCCATTCTTCATGAAAGCCCTTATCTCAAGCCCTTTCTTTCCAGCCCTTAACTTCAATAAGCTAACAGAGCGGGAATGCGGGATACAGTGCTGTCTTTCTAGATCCTTCCATCCCTTGCAAGCGATCCCAGCAGTGTTGGTAGAGATTCCCTTCCCTGCCAGCGATTCCACATCCACCTAGGTGGGTAAGCCCCTCAAAGTCAACAACAACCTCTACAGTGATATCCAGTGGTTGTAGTCCAGTCCAGTCCCGTGAACAACCACCTCTTTTACTCTGCCACCAGTGACCACCACCACCTCTGCTTCAGTCTAGTGCTTCAATCCAGTGCGTCTTCTCCAGTGCTTCAGTCCAGTGGCTCTCTTCAGTCTAGTGGTTCCTCTCCTCTCCAGTGGTTATTATCCATTGCTTTCCAGTCCTTTCCTGTCCAGTGAAAAAACCACCTACCTCTCCCCATCAGTGGTAGCACGACCAGTGAAAATGCCCCATAAGTGGGATGTTCCCATAATCTCTCTAGTGCATTCAGTGTAAGCCCTTCTTTCCAACACATAAACATAAAGCAAGCGATCAATTTACTTTTTATTTCCCCCTTGCTAGGCATACTACTGTCTTGGGTCTGTGTTGAAGGTTCCTCAGCTATTTGGGGCTATGTCAGAATGCCGTATGAACCTCAACCAACGAATCATTGTATGTAACGTGCATCATTCATTAATTCATTCCATATTGTTGAGGTAGAAACATAGCATTGTTCCGTAGCGTTAAGTGAGTTCGAGGTATAGGTTAGAGGTCTAGTTCAAGGGCTATGGTTCCTCCGTGGAGGGTCGAGTTCGAGGGCTGTGTATCCGTACAGGTCCGGTGGGAACACGTCATGCTGCATGGGTGTATAAGCAGTTGTAAGGGTAATCGGTGACCTCACAAACACTCTCGGGTATGAACTGAGGTATGGATTGAATGTATATAGATTTCACGTAGACTGAACTGAACGTCTTTCTTTCATGGCTGGAATGGCTGGAACATAAGGTTGCGTGTCTGCTTGAACCACCTCCTATATAGTAACATTTTCCTACCGTTCACCTAGAGCACAAGCAATGATAGCGTTATATACGTGAATATACACCTGTGCATAATCACCGCCCACCTCACACTAGTTCTTCCTTAACTTTCGTCGCCTCTGGCCACTCTTCCCGGCCATCCTCAGCATCAGAATAAAATAAGTATTGGTTACCTCACTAACACTCTCGGTATTTTTTCTGGCTTGAACTGAATGCTAGTGCCGTAGCCGTTGGACCACCTTACCTCAAACTATGTTGGCTGTTATCGTCCCCGCCTCACCCCTTAAAGATGTTGTCTATCAATCTACTAATAAATTACTACTCCTAATTGGTGACCACCCCACACAAACACAATTATCGGTTCATTCTGGATCCATCCATTCGTTGGCCCACTCATCTCGCTCGAAGACCTCCCTACCCCTGGCATCCATCTTAGTCCCGCCGGGTGAAAGTATAAAATGAAATCCATTTACTGGTTCATCCTTCCTTCTTCGACAATACATGTCCTGGGTGGTATCCCCCTTTCTTACATGTACTGGATGATCGACTGGGTGATGGTGGACTAGGTAAAGCATACTGGGGAATACAGATGAAACAGAATGGGAGAATGCGGATTGAACTGAAAGCAGACTGGGTAATCTAATGCGAACTGACAGGGTATATATATTAACAGCTACAGGGTTATCAGTATTTACAGGAATTATTACATGGAGTATGATAGAGGGGCAGTCCAAATTCGATCGATGACCAACAAGACTTTATCCCATCCATAAATAATAGGCATGCATATTTATTTTCCTTTATGGTTGGCTCCATTATGATATCACGAGTAGCGGAGGAATAAGCTTATTCGCTGGGGTGGGGTCGCATCCATTCCATTCTAAACATTTAGTGAAGTGGGTTTCAATATGTAAAGGAAACTGTAGGAGCAAGATCTGGATAAGCTACGGAGGCAAGAACTGGAACAACTACAGGACCTGGATCTGCTGTGGCTACTGCTACTAGCTTTGTTGGTGGTGGGCTTGCTGTGATAGTGATTGGTGTGCTGTGACGGTGGCCAGGGGTGTTCCAGCAGTCAAGAGAAAAGCAGTAAGTTAGGCAGTAGGGTCGATCTCAGGTCAAAGGAAGCAGCAAGAGATTTATCGATTAGGTAGGTTCACTGTGGGCTTGAGGGTAACTTAGGGCTTGAGGCTCCTCCACTGTGTGCTGGCGGTGAATAAACTGGATCAACGAATATAACTAAAATTGATGTTGCTGGCTTAGATGCTGGTTCTCTAACAACATCTTTATCTGCTGGAGTTGTAGGATCTGAAACCGAGCGAAGGGGCGCTGCTAGCAATGGAACTCTATCTGCTGCATCCTTTGCGATTTATATTACTAAAACGGGTGTTGCTTAAAGCGCTGGATCAATAACTTACTTTAGAACTGCGACTAAATACCAATTTATCACTGGCTCTGGGTCAATTTGAGAAACTCAGTCGACAACGGGATCAACTCATGCTACTTATGGTGCTGATGGTGAATCAATAGGATCTAAAACTGAATCCACTGCCTCCATCACCGCGCCTGTATATGGAACCAGTGGAACTACTGGCTCTACTGCTTCAGGATCTATAACTACACCTGTAACTCAATCTGCTCCTTGTGGTTCTGAACCAACTAGTGGATCAACAGCATCTACTTTTGGATCTACCACATCAACCACTGGAACTGGATCTCAATATGGATCTCGATCTGGTATATGGGACAAAAATGGAAGGTCTAAGTGGATATTTTATCTACACCGATGCTACTGGAATTGGATATGCTGCTGGTACTGGATCTACTTATGCTAATGGACCACCTGGTGCTGTCTATGGGTATGGATCTGCTACTGGCTTTGCTCCTACTTATTATAGGTATCAATCTTGATATGGTGGACTTGGTTAAGGACCTCGAACTGGGGATCTATCTTTAACATAAACTACTGCCTTTCCCGGTGCTCCTGTCCCTGCCCTTCCCACCTTTGCTCTTGGTACTTTAGCCTAGACCTCTGTACCTAGCTATGCTACTTGTGCTACTGATGCTACTGGGTCTACTGGGTAAGCTACAGGCACTACTGTTGTTGGTGCTACTGTCTTTGACTCTCTATCTCGATCTCGATCAACTGAATCTCTAGAATCAACCGCTGTAACTGCTGCTCCTGGTGATGGTGCTATATATACTGGTACTTCTAATGGATCAATAAGGTAAGCTGGGGCTGGCAGAGATGCTAGGCAAGGTGCTGGCTATAAAACTAGGAGGGATGCTATTATTTGCTCGGATGTTGGCTATCGATCTCGATACGAAAGGAATGCTGAGGGCTATGGATCTAAAGGTTCTGGATATAAGGCACGAACTGGATCACGATCATGAAGGTCAGACTCTGTTGGATCTCGTTCTTTACAATCATAGTCGTAAGCGGCTGCGGGATCCACCACTGGATCTACTGCTACTGATAGCTACACATATATATATGGATATGAATATGGTCTAGCTGGTATGGCTGCTGCCTTTCCTGCTACTGCTGCTCCTGGTTCAGATGCTTGCTTTTCTTTGGTGCTTGGCTAGCTGCTGGCTTTGATGGTAGGAACAGATTAGGATGTGAAAAAAATTCGAAACATAATGGTATGTGCAGAAAACCGAAACATGGTAGGATATACATCGGGTGGCCAGTCGGAACAGGGATGGGATCATGAGCAGCTGATGCCCCTTGCCCTTACTTATGTCTTTGCCACTGATGCTCCTGCTCCTGGCGAGGATGCATGCTTCACCCTTGCTTCTATTGGTGGTTCTTGATAAATTTCTTCTTCAAGGGGCCATGTCTCCATCTCAATTTGCTGCTAGCTACAGATCTGGGCGAGTTAATGCTGGCTATTGAACTGCTTCTTTTACGGGGTCTCTACTGCCCACTAGTTATCTGCCACCTTTACTTGCACATCCTAGGCCTTTATATGTGCATAAATACATATATATATATATATATATAGTGAAGGATCTACTAGATTTGCCTCTGCGAGGTAAACTTCTGGTTCCGGAACTGGAGAATATAAAGCTGGAGGATCTAAAATTGGTTTTGCTTAAACCCCAACTCGGTCTCGATATGGAGCTTGAACGGGTGATTATGGATTTCGACCTGGAAGAGATACTGACTAAAATGCTGGCTCCGGTACTCGAATTGGCTCGAATGCTGGGTCAGTTGCTGTTGAAAATGCAACAAGATGATGGAGCTTAGTGAAATGAAGTTGCCTTCATTAAGTGGGCACGCAGGCTATTTTTGGCGCAAAGTCTATTTGTAATGCCTCTAGTATAAGGGAAATTTTTTTTTTTTTTTTTCTTCGTTATCACTAACATGTTGGTTAAATACCAAGTACAGAACTGAAGTGGTTATTTCTACCTTGTATTGTAGCTTCCCCTTTTATAACATTTAATATTCCCCATGGCTACATTTCACTCCTATATATATATATATATATATATATATATATATATATATACAATCATATATTAGATTTTATAGACCAACTAAATATCATATATGAAATTGTATATCTATATCACATATATACATATACTCTTTGGATACAATACCCTCATAATACTCCCTCGTCTCATTACAATTTAACTATAATCAATTTAATAATAGATCTATGGCCCTTATATACCCTAGGAGTGTATGACTACTATATAGTTAGGAGCGACGTAGGTATACCCTAACGCGCCTATTTTAATGCGAGGGCTCCATTTCAAAAACCATATATATGTATATAGATCATGTGGACATGTATGCTTTGGAACTCCCACTTTGAGGCCGTTCATATGTCAACAATTAAATTATTTACCATGTGTAATTCTACGCTTGAGAAACCGAATATATTTTATCAAGTTGGCGTGTAGACTCCGGTAAATAGAAATTTGGCAAAGACATTAAATCATGCACGCGCATGGAACACATAGGTCGTAGTCGTAGGTTGACCGTCGTAGGGTTTTCACCTACGAACT
Organism: Pinus albicaulis; assembly: GCA_034641835.2. NCBI lineage: Eukaryota > Viridiplantae > Streptophyta > Pinopsida > Pinales > Pinaceae > Pinus > Pinus albicaulis. Next base: position 736,287,876 of record CM076569.1, read on the forward strand.
TTCTGATAAATATATATACCTATTTAGTCTGGTGACGATTTCTAGTTGGCGGTATATCACTTGCTATGCCAGTCACATTCGATGGGGTTACGCTCCCTTATTTGTCACAGCGTGGAAACTGGTGTAAAGTTTCAACGTATATTTATATTGATATAGCCATTATTTTACTGTCATATTACCATTGCGTGATGGTTACGATTTAGAGGTTGCGTATGCTCCACTGTCTGCATTTCACTGATCTAGTACTTTGCGTTTTAACGTATTGAAATTGTTTATTGCAGAGGGTAGTTGGCCAGCGGCCACGGCAGAGTTTCATAGCAGGATTTCTCGCCACGTTTCCAAATCAGCTGTGGGCAGGTGTCATCAGGAGTTATACGGCCCTGATGCAGCTCATTTCCTTGGAACGGATCGCTAGGTTTTAGCCGAACTTCGCCGGCATCGTACCAAAGGTTTCGGGGAAAAACAGAGAGCTGGATAAGATGGTACTGTGCGACCCATCCCTCAAATCCCCTTCGAGATTTCTTTATTCACTCTCGAACATGCCTACTAGGGTTAGAGCCTTCGCTCGGCACGCTAACCCTGTGTCACGCCACCGCGTGCACAGTGGTGTATTCGTAGCACCAGACCACAGTTTGCCTCTTTTTAACCCTCGCTTCTGCCGTTGTTCATCATTCACGATTGTAGTTCGTTTGTGTCTCGCTTCCATTGGTTTTCTATCTCTACGCCTCACCTCTCAGTGTGGCCCTGCATATCTGGTAATGGGAACCGAGTTAACGCCAGCATTGTAGAATTTTGGTAAATCGAATGACTCAGGTGTGGCTCAATATCGAATGGAACATTGGTTTATTTTTCTCGTATTGTTTCTTTCTTTCCTGAGTTTGTTTCGTTACGATATTGAGTCACGTTTTTCTTCTTTTGTTGACGATTCTGTCAACTATTGCTACAGGTGCTGTTACCAGGCGAAAGGGGATCTTATTGGTGTGGAATTGACTAAGTGGCCTTGATTAATTTCAAATGCCGCGTTCCTTCCACTCTCCGTTCTGTTATTCGTTTTGTTGGTTTGTGGTTTTTCCTTTTTGATGTATTTTTATTTCTCTGTTACTCCTTTACCCTTACCTCTCGTTTCATAGAAGAACTCAGGTGGTGCGTCCCCGTCAAGGCGAGAGATATTTGGTGGAAGGCGCTTACTCATTAGATTCGCCTGGTTAGGAGAGGTGAATATTCTTCTCAGCTTTGGAATCGTTATATTATTTTTTTTCCAGATTGGGCTGCTAGGTTAGGATATATCGACTTCAAATGTGATTAATTTAACCTGTAGGGATTTGACGATCCGTTTATACTGACCTACCCACTCGAAACTCCCTTTCAGGGACAGAATGTGAATCTAGGGAATTCTATGAATAAGTCTTGACTTTCTGTCTACATCTATATTCTAACTTCAACGTTTTCATCACGGCTCTGTATGTGTTTATGATATACGCGCTTCTTAATGTTTATCAGTGTTATCACATGCTCAGTAGACTGCAACCACTAACCTATTTCTATTTTGGTTTTCTAGGGCGGCAGTGTTTCATGTTACAGGAAGCCACGGTGTTCTTTTAACCCGAGTACTGGAGATTTTTAACTACTAGGCCGGCGTAACTACGCGTAGTTCATCACCGCTTAACTCATCGGCCTTTCTCTGCACATGATTTAGTTCGGTATTTTAGCACCTATGAAAATGATGTTCGCTGTAAAATAACAGTTCGTATTAATATTGTTTGTTGACTCTGGAGTTTTCCATTCCCATTTCATTTGAGTACCGAAACCCTAATATGACAGAATTCTAAATGGCGGTTCGGCCGATCCCTCTGGTTTTTGGAAATAGAATTATTCCGTAACAGCGTTTGCAATGATCAGTCAAATGTTTATGAATAACCCTAAAAGGTCGTGGCGTAATAGTTGTAACGTCCAGAATATGAGAATTATATGCCTATTGCAATAGAATTTCACACAGTAATGATGTTTTTCCATAGTTGTCTCACGCGCCGAAATCGCGTTGCCGTAGGGTACAGACATACCAACTTCCCATTTCTACCATATTCTATTATCATCGTGTCTGTTAATAAGTTTGGATTCGGCTTGCGGTTTGTACCATTTATTTTATGCACCTATATATGTAAAGTTATTAATTTAGGTTATTACGCTTATTCATTCCTTTATTTAATTGCATACATATATATATTTCGCTTGATTAGAGAACATTAAGGTATAAAATCCCTTTTGTTATGCCACCGGTTTAATATACATATATAAGTTTGTTGTTAAATGCTTATATATGTGTTCAATAATTCCTTCGATGGGTTAGGTTTAACCCATTTTTAATATAATTGCGACAATACAAAATTGTTTTGTTTAAAACAATATATTCTATACTTGGTTGTAAATTCTATTTTTTCTTTGAAGGTGTACCTATATTTTTTCCAATGATGCTTGAATAGAGCACCTTACTTCATCACTACGCGTAGTTCATCACCGCTTAACTCATCGGCCTTTCTCTGCACATGATTTAGTTCGGTATTTTAGCACCTATGAAAATGATGTTCGCCGTAAAATAACAGTTCGTATTAATATTGTTTGTTGACTCTGGAGTTTTCCGTTCCCATTTCATTTGAGTACCGAAACCCTAATATGACAGAATTCTAAATGGCGGTTCGGTCGATCCCTCTAGTTTTTGGAAATAGAATTATTCCGTAACAACGTTTGCAATGATCAGTCAAATGTTTATGAATAACCCTAAAAGGTCGTGGCGTAATAGTTGTAACGTCCAAAATATGAGAATTATATGCCTATTGCAATATAATTTCACACAGTAATGATGTTTTTCCATAGTTGTCTCACGCGCCGAAATCGCGTTGCCGTAGGGTATAGACATACCAACTTCCCATTTCTACCATATTCTATTATCATCGTGTCTGTTAATAAGTTTGGATTCGGCTTGCGGTTCGTACCATTTATTTTATGCACCTATATATGTAAAGTTATTAATTTAGGTTATTACACTTATTCATTCCTTTATTTAATTGCATACATATATATATATCGCTTGATTAGAGAACATTAAGGTATAAAATCCCTTTTGTTATGACACCGGTTTAATATACATATATAAGTTTGTTGTTAAATGCTTATATATGTGTTCAATAATTCCTTCGATGGGTTAGGTTTAACCCATTTTTAATATAATTGCGACAATACAAAATTGTTTTGTTTAAAACAATATACTCTATACTTGGTTGTAAATTCTATTTTTTCTTTGAAGGTGTACCTATATTTTTTCCAATGATGCTTGACTACAGCACCTTAGTTATAAAGCAATTATTTATCTAGGTTACAGGTATGTTAAGAAGTAAGAATATATTTTAGATATGAAATCTATACCCTTATAAATGGTATAATTCTCATCTAGAATAGAAATACTCTTTTTCCAGCACCATTTTAATGGTGATAATACTCCTATATGCAGTCTACAAATGTTATAAATGTTAGAATGCTCATATCTGCAATTTATATTCTAATATCTGGCTTTCTTCCTTTTTGTTACATACCAGGTATATTTCAGTGCTACTATAATGTTTCTCTAGCATACATATAAGCATGTCATATCATTTTTGTGTCTACAGGGAACATAACAAAAATTAATCATCTATAGAGACCAAGTAACTTCAGATTTAAACCGACCTTGGTTTAGAGTTTCTGGAGTTTCTACTCTATATATTTCTGGTCTACAACTAAACAGAATCTGGAAGGGGAATGCCTGAGGATAGATTTTGTTAAATGTAGACTAACATCAATCACACCCTTTAACTTAGTTTTTTTTTTTATATGTAGCCAATTCCTACCAACAGAAAATAGAATAACAAAAATTTCAGAACATACCGAAATCTGCAAATGACCAACCTCCCAACCTTAGAGTCCTCTTTATCTCCCAGGACTCACCCCCGAGCAGAGATCACCTCCTAGAACAGATCAACCCCTGATCTGCTTAGGAGCAACTTATTTAAGCTCATAATTCCCCAAAGCATGTTTCTAATTCTGCGTCCAGAATAGCAAGATGCTTTCTTTCCTGTTTAGCCTAGGCTTCCCATCTTGGGATTCTTTAAAGCTGCTTTAAGCTTTTCCTCAGCTTTTCCAGCTTTTTCTCACCTCTTCCCAACTACTCCTCTTCATTGGGGAAATTTAGATTCCTCCTCAAATCTAAATTAATTTATTTCAAGGATTTTTGAAAGATTTTTGGGGATTTGTTGCCTTATCCATCCTCATGGATTTGGCAAGTGATCTCTAATTCTCATCTTGGTCAAAATGCACAATCATTTTATTTATTTCCTCAAATAAAATATGCAAATACATTCACACCATACTTATCCCTTGGGGTCCACCCCTTTAGGATTAAAGTTCAAATGTCTAAAAAATTCAACACACAATTTGGGGTGTTACACTATTTTTAGACTATGTCAATTTTTAGACATATGGAGCATGGTCTGGGAGTTGCAGTATGCTATTCTTGGATTATTGGTCGAGTTGGTAAAAATATATGGACCTCTATTTTTAGACATATAGGTCGAAGTCTATTTTTAGACTGGTTGTCTAAAAATAGGTCAGTCAAATATTATTAGCCCTTAATAATATTTAGACTCTAAACTTCAGTTTATTCTCTTGGAGCACTTCAGTTGGGGCTAAGGATGTGGCCCATGCATCTGACAGAAGGAATTATGCTATTCCTTGGGGTTTGGTGAGCTCATGCATGGTTGACTTCAGTTAGGACTTTAGTGGTAGAAGTTTGGTGGAGTTGATGAGACAGTTGGTGGAGTTGTGTTCAGTTTAACTTAGTTGAACTAGTTGTGATTAGTTTAACTAGCTAATCAAATAGTAATGAGTGGAGTGAATTAAATATTATTTAATTCACTAATTATTAACTCATTATTCAACTCAAGAACACATCAGTTCACTACAGTGCATGGACAGTTCAGTGAAGACCAGTGAAAGAGGTAGATGAAAGGGTTGAGATAGCTATCAGTTGTGACATTAGTTGTGCATGAGATTTGCACCACACTTGGAGGAAATTTCCCATGGGATTGCACTGTCAAGCCAAGGAGATTTTAATCTTGGATCTCTCATTAGACTAGCCTTGATTGCGCAATAGAGGCAGGCAATTAGTGGATGAGTTTTGAACCTATGACTTGTTCAAAACCAAGCTAGTTTGTGTGTAACTTTCGGAGATAGTACTGAGTACTTGTGAGGAGTATTGTACTGAGATTGTTACATGTTTCTCTTCTATTATAATATACAAATAGCTAGGGGTTTTTAGCTATAAGCTTTCCCCATTACATATTGTGTTTATGTGCGCATGCGACTGTTTCTATTTCCACAAATTGATGATTGATTGTAGAAGAGATTATGTGTTGCATATGAATTTGAATTAGTATGTGATCAGGATAATCTCGGTGGATAAATATTCATTATTCAACAAATTTCTACATGGTATCGGAGCGAATCAATCATCGGGATCTATTGCAGTGACTACAATATTATTTCGGTAGACAGAGTCTGTAATGGGCCAGGTAGCCTCTGGATCCTTCCTTTCTCTGAAAGGTGATATATCCAGTAAATGCCCTTAATTAGGTCTACAATGTTGATTATAATTACATTCTCATGATCCATAAGCGAGTTGAATTTTGAGTTTTGAATTCGAATTTTACTGAACACTGATAGGTTTTTGTTTTCTTCGAGTGTTTGAGTTGAAAATGTCATTTCAACGGTTGCGCCTCGAATATCTTGAGCACATCGAATTATATTTACCCTTCATTAGCTCTCTCATGGAAAGTATTAGAAGATACTGGACTGAAGGAGTTCGTAGATACGGATGTCCAAAAGCCCACTGATCCTGCTGAAGTCGAGGCTTGGCAAAAGAAGATGGCGAAATGTCGAAGGATTCTGTTGGAGGGCGTGAAGGATCACATTGTATCCAGACTGCATGGAAAAGCTTCTCCATATTTGATGTGGAAAGCGTTGACAGATCTATTCCAGAGTAAGAGCGACCAAAGGAAACTAGCGCTCAAGGATAAGCTCAGAAACATTAAGATGGAGAAGGCGACGATGTCGCCAAATACCTCACGAAGTTCACTCAATGCGAGAGATGAGAGTACAGGAAGTTTACAGGGGTGTTGTCGAAGAAGAGGATGGTAGACACCGGCTCTCCTTGGTCTTTGAGGAAGCATTTCCTATCGGACTCTATCAATGGTCGGGAAGAGAAGTTGCACGGATGGGAGCGACTTTGCAGGAAAATATCTGTACGAGAGGATATAAGGGGGGGGACTACCCGGGGGACCTGAGTTGTAAGTGTACGACAGAAAAATTACGCTTGGTACAGCAAGCAAAGAAGGAGAAAGAGAAGAAGCACCTGGGTGCGAACAAAGAGAGCAAGAAGCAAGACAATGTCCGAGTGAAGTGTTTTCCTTGTCCTGACCCATGGTGTATGCTAGGTGTACGCCAGAAAGAATAAAAATAAGGATCTTTTGGATCTACAACGGAGGAGAGCATTGGATTATAAAATTAGTAGTTTTCCTTTGATTGCATGTGGTTTTCAAGTGTGATGGGATCAATATGGTTCTTGGACAGTGGTGCGTCATTTCACATGACAGGAGATCGAGATCTGTTTTCAGATCTGGAGGAAAAAGATCTTAGAGTGCACATCAAGATGGGCGATGATGGTAGATACAGTGCAACCGGTATCAGTACCATTTCCTTTGAGAGGGAGTCTGGTAAACCCTTCGTATTGAAGGAAGTATTGCATGTTCCAGGATTGATGAAGAACACAGTCTTCGTGGCGATGTTGAAGACAAGGAAGCATGATGGGTCTTCGACGGCGCCTTCTGTGATAAGACTACGGTGAGACTTGGGAAGATAGGGTTTGAGTCGAAACCTTTATCGATTGCAAGTAGATGGTTGCACGACGCGCGTAAAGGCGGGAGGGCAGAAGTCCAAGTCGGGATGATGATGGCGGTACGTAGCCGCAGTTGGGCCACCTTCACTATGGAGCTTTGAAGATCCTGCAGCAGATTTCTACTGGGCTTCCTAAGGGCACTCTTGCGCAGTCAGATCAGTGCAAGGGGTGTACCTTGGGGAAGTATGTGAAAGCCACCTTTCACGAGAAGGATAGTCGCGCCACGACGATCCTTGAGAGAGTTCACACAAACGTGTGTGGTCCTTTCTCAGTTGCTTCGACAGCAAAGCACAAGTATTATGTGATCTTTGTTGATGATTTCTCTCGAAAGTTTTGGATCTTCTTCATGCAGAAGAAGAGCGATACATTCGCGAAGTTCTGTGAGTTTAAAGCACTGGTCGAGAAGGAGTCGGGGAAGAAGGTGATTGCTCTAAGGAGTGATAACGGTGGTGAATTCATCTCGGCTGAATTCAAGGAGTTCTGCAGCGCAGAAGGGATTCGGAGAGAGCTCATCGCACCCCATAACCCGCAGCAGAACGGGGTGGCTGAGCGGAAGAACAGAACGATCGTGGGTGCTGCACGGGCGATGTTGCATGATCAGGGCCTACCCCTTCACTTGTGGGTTGAGGCATGCAATACAGCAGTGTATGTGCAGAACCGTTGTCCTCACAAGGTTCTTGGCATGAGTACACCAGAGGAGGCTTATTCTGGCAAGAGGCCTGATATTTCCCATTTGCGGATTTTTGGCTCTCCTGTCTACATGCATGTGACGAAGGATGCGAGAAGGAAGCTGGATCCAACTGCTAAGGTTGGAATATTTGTGGGGTACACTGATACACCTCACAACTATCGGGTGTATGTGCCAGACAGTCGCAAGACTGTTGTGCGACGGGATATAAAATTTCAGGAGGAGAAAGCCATGCAGTGTTCGCTTGAGAGGGAGCTACACTTGCATGCGGATGAGGAGCTGTTAGTTCCTAAGGAGGAGCTTCCGGATGTGGATCAGCCACAAGAGGAAGTTCAGGAGGTGGAAGAAACCACCCATGCAGCGCCAACCATCAGAGGGCACAAGCGCACTACAGAAGCTGAGCGACTGGCTCGAGATGCAGAGAAGGTTGTAGGACCACCTACAACACAGCGCAGACAGAGGCAGTCACCGGATCGGTACACTGGATACATGGCTCTTGTGAGTCAATGTGTCGTGACGGAGCCATCCTCTTTTGAGGAAGCTGTGGAGGAACCCGCATGGGTAGATTCCATGATCGAAGAATATGATTCGATCATCAGAAACAGTGCATGGGAGATTGTCCCAAGACCGGAGGGGAAATCAGTGGTGGGTTCGTGATGGATCTACAAAGTGAAGTAGGCGGCTGACGGGAGTGTGGAGAAGTACAAGGCGAGATTTGTCGCCCTTGGCTTCTCACAGATCGAGGGGATCGTATATGAGGAGACCTTTGCACCTATCGCAAGGTATTCTTCCATATGGACGATCCTAGGTCTCTTAGTGAAGATGGGATGGCACATCCATCAGATGGATGTGAAGACTGCATTCCTCAACGGAGTCATTGAGGAGGAAGTGTACATAGAGCAGCCTGAAGGTTTTGAGATCTTCAGCAGTGAGTCGCATGTGTGCCGACTCAAGAGAGCACTGTATGAACTGAAGCAAGCACCTCGTGCTTTCGAAGCACACTTCAGATAAGACAAGATATTTCTGACCCAAGCTGATTTTCCAAGAGTGAGGTGGATCCTAACCTGTACCAGATTTTGGTGGAGGGGAAGCTACTGATCATTGTACTATATGTAGATGATCTGATTTTGACGGGAGATGAGCTGTTGATACTTTCATGCAAGGAGGACCTTGCTAGAGAGTTCGAGATGAAGGACTTGGGCCTCCTTCATTATTTTCTGGGATTGGAGATTTGGCAGCGCAGTGGAGGACTATTTATTTCTTAGGGTAAGTATGCCCAGGAGATTCTGGAAAGGTTCAACATGCATGGCTGCAAGCCTATTGACACTCCTCTTCCTGGAGGTTGGAGGAAGGAGGATGCTACTTCAGCGGAGGTAGTGGATGCCACTGTCTATCGACAGTTGGTGGGTCGCTTATGTATCTGGTCAATACACGACCCGATATATGCTATGTTATTAACCAAATTTTTTATGTTATGAGTGTTTTACCAAGTTTCCTTTCCTGGAAGGCAAAAGTGTTGCTGTATTGCGTTATCTTAGTGGCACATCGGGATATGGTCTATGGTACAGATAGGAGGATGGAGTGAAGCTTTCCGGCTTCACTGATGCAGATTGGGCAGGGAGGCCAACAGACCGAAAGAGCACTTCTGGAGGAGTTTTCAGCATTGGGTCGACAATAGTTTCCTAGTACAGCAGGAAGCAGAGATCGGTGGCACTCAGTTCAGCAGAGGCCGAGTACATGGCAGCAATCTTGGCTGCATGCGAGGCTATTTGGATGAGGAAGATCCTCGTTGGGTTGTTCGGGTTGCACTTGGAGCCTACTGTGATTTATTGTGATAACCAGAGTTGCATTAAACTCTCAGCTAATCTATTATTTCATGATATATCCAAAAACATCGACATCAGGTACCATCATATCAAAGATTGTGTTCAGCGGAGAATCATGTTACTTTCATATGTTCCCACGGAGGATCAGGATGCTGACATCTTGACAAAGGCGCTCACCAGGAGCAAGTTCGAATTCCATAGAGGTAGATAGGGGTTGTAGATAATGCATATCTTGTTGAGAGGGAGTGTTGAAAATGAAACAAGATGATGGAGCTTAGTGAAATGAAGTCGCCTTCACTAAGTGGGCCCGCAGGCTATTTTTGGCGCAAAGTCTATTTTTAGACTATGTCTATTTTTAGACATATAGAGCATGGTCTAGGAGTTGCAGTATGATATTCTTGGATGATTGGTTGAGTTGGTAAAAATAGATGGACCTCTATTTTTAGACATACAGGTCGAAGTCTATTTTTAGACTGCCTGTCTAAAAATAGGTCAGTCAAATATTATTAGCCCTTAATAATATTTAGACTCTAAACTTTAGTTTATTCTCTTGGAGCACTTCAGTTGGAGCTACGGATGTGGCCCATGCATCTGACAGAAGGAATTACGCTATTCCTTGGGGTTTGGTGAGCTCATGCATGGTTGACTTCAGTTAGGACTTCAGTGGCATAAGTTTGGTGGAGTTGATGAGACAGTTGGTGGAGTTGTGTTCGGTTTAACTTAGTTGAACTAGTTGTGATTAGTTTAACTAGCTAATCAACTAGTAATGAGTGGAGTGAATTAAATATTATTTAATTCACTAATTATTAACTCATTATTCAACTCAAGAACACATCAGTTCACTACAGTGCATGGACAGTTCAGTGAAGACTAGTGAAAGAGGTAGGTGAAAGGGTTGAGATAGCTATCGGTTGTGACATTAGTTGTGCATGAGATTTGCACCACACTTGGAGGAAATTTCCCATGAGGATTGTGCTGTCAAGCCAAGGAGATTCGAACTTTGGATCTCTCATTAGACCAGCCTTGATTGCACAATAGAGTCAGGCAATTAGTGGATGAGTTTTGAACCTGTGACTTGTTCAAAACCAAGCTAGTTTGTGTGTAACTTTCGGAGACAGTACTGAGTACTTGTGAGTATTATTGTACTGAGATTGTTACATGTTTCTCTTCTATTATAATATAGAAATAGCTGGGGGTTTTCAGCTATAAGCTTTCCCCATTACATATTGTGTTTATGTGCGCATGCGACTGTTTCTATTTCCGCAAATTGATGATTGATTGTAGAAGAGATTATGTGTTGCATATGAATTCGCATTAGTATGTGATCAGGATAATCTAGGTAGATAAATCTTCACTATTCAGCAAATTTCTACAGTTGCTGCAGAGTAAACGAGATAAACTGAACATGGAACTATATATGCCGCTTGTGGAACAACAACTGGGTCATCAACGAACTAGCTTTGGAACTTAGCGAAGAGAAGCTGGAAGCTCTGGCTCTAGGACTGGAAAGGATGTAAGGTAAACTACTAATGAAACCGCGAGTGCCTTTGTTGCTTGCTCCCTTGTCCCTGGTTCAGGAACTGCTTGCTTTGGTGCTTATACTTATGCATATTATGGATCAGGGATTATGAACTATATCTTTAGAGGCACTAGATCATGAGGTCTTCTTTATAGGCCCTAGAACATGAGGTCTTTGGAGGGATAGCTGTCAGACCTTAGGAGCGATGGGAATGGGCATTGGTTGGTATTGGGATGGGTTGTTGTCGAGTCTCAAATCTGCATCTTTCTTATACACCTTTATATACCTTTTTCATTCACCTGGACCCTCTAAGTCATCAATATCATTGCATATTAATTGTAAAAGAGCATCTAAAATGGTTTTTAACTATGTTTTGTGTCTGCTGTTTGATTTAGATTATTGCTCATTTAGCTGCGCAATCTTGTCACTTTCCGCAGCTGCTGCAACTTTCCGCAGCCATTTTTTTAAAGTCTATGTTGCAGGTATCTTCAGGCAAATCGAGCCACATGGGAAAGTTACAAATGAAATGGACATGGATCATGTCCTATTGGCTCAGTCGAATTCACCTAAGAAGGTTGTGGTCAAAGGTGGCCAAGTGGTGGTCAACCGAAGAGTCCCACGGTGACAGAACTCTGTTTCTCATCATGTGGAGATTTGCGTGGCCATTTCTAAAACACGGGAGACACATCAACACCTGTAAATGGCTCCATAAGCCGAATCCAACATCCACTCTCCATAGATTTAATCCTCACGGCGGCCATAATGCTAGATCTCTGGACATGATGGTTCACGTGTCTTCTACCAACGCAGACTTTAGGGAATTAGTTATATCTCCCTCTGTTATAAATAATGCGTTCTCATACGCATAATAGTTAGATCTTCTTTAACTCTGTAATGTAATTGCGTTGCCAGTGTGCTGTGACATTTTTTCTCTGTTATGACTACATTTTAATATATGAGAAGACTCTGTTCAAAAGCGTAATTCGTATTTGAAAGATGCTTCCCGAGGTCTATGCAGAGGGCCCTTGCACACGCTGAGGTTTTATGTATTATTGTATAGTTTCATGCTTCATTTCTTTAAGTTCATTGTGCCATAGTCATTCACATGTATATAGATTACATTTTTCATGGTATTTACATTTCATCTTTGTCCATAATCTTTCATGCTTTACCTTTTACTTCTGTCTTTTATGTTTTATGTTTTTGTTAACTGATCAGTGTTCTTGTTTCAGATTACTATAGGCAGCCCGAGCATTTGCACATCTTTTTATAATGAATAATGACATGGAATCAATATTGTCCTTCTGCTAATTTACTTTTCTTCGTTTTTGGTTAATTCCAACACTGTTTTGTTTATTTCAGTCTTGCACATTTGTTTTAAGTAGTTAGATTAGATATTAAATTGCTCATGTCATTTTCAGTTACCTCCGAAAGCCATAGCGAGACTAATGGTGAGGGATTGAAGTATGAGTGTGTAGTTTGATATTAGTTTACTTTTCTGCAAGTTAGATATTAAATTGTTCATGTCATTTTTAGTTACCTCCGAAATCCATAGCGAGACTAATGGTGAGGGATTGAAGTATGAGTGTGTAGTTTGATATTAGTTTACTTTTCTGCAAGTTAGATATTAAACTGTTCATGTCATTTTCAGTTACCTCCGAAAGCCATAGCGAGACTAATGGTGAGGGATTGAAGTATGAGTGTGTAGTTTGATATTAGTTTACTTTTCTTCAAGTTAGATATTAAACTGTTCATGTCATTTTCAGTTACCTCCGGAAGCCATAGCGAGACTAATGGTGAGGGATTGAAGTATGAGTGTATAGTTTGATATTAGTTTACTTTTTTGCAAGATAGATATTAAGTTTCTCATGTCATTATCAGTTACCTCCGAAAGCCATAGCAAGACTAATGGTGAGGGATTGAAGTATGAGTGTGTAATTTGATATTAGTTTATTTTTCTGCAAATTAGATATCAGATTGCTCAAGTTGTTTATGATTACCTCCGAAAGCCATAGCGAGACTAATGGTGAGGGGTCAGAATATGAGTTGATGTAATTTGATTTTAGTTTCACTTTACTTGCAATCTTTTCTTTGAGTAACAATTTCTTTTGTGTTTAGACAGCAGCAAGGGTAATGGTTTTCATGATCAATAGTTCACTGTTTGTTTAACTAGAATAGTGGCACATTTTCATTTCCTTTTAGGAACTAATTTTCTCATCGTATGTTTCAAAATCCTTTTGAAGTTTGAAAGTTTGGTAAATCATTATAAAGGACATCATTTCCTTGAACAATCATAACCATACTTGTCTTTTAGAATTTCCATCTCACATTAGGAAACCAACCAAGATAAAAAGAAAAAAAACCAAAAACGACAAAAAGTAAGAGATAGGTTATCTTGCACATATAGTGCGCCACACTTTGTCATCTTACGAATCCCGGATTGAAAAATTAATGTAGCAATTTAGGACACACTAAATTGACCAAACATTTTGGCGCCGTTGTCGGGGAAGTGTAACTAGGTAGCCAATTTCTTAAAAAGAAAAATAAAAGAAGGGAAAAATTGATAACTTCTTGAAGTATGCTCTCCTCTTGCACCTAGTGTGATCTGGAGGATCAGAAAAGAGAGTTATTGGTTCAATAATTTCTTAAGTATGCTCTCTTCTTGCACCTAGTGTGACCTGGAAGATCAGAAAGAGAATTATTAGCCCAACTTAAAAAAAATAATAAAAATGACATGCATAGAGCAAGAGATTCTAGGGGAAGGTTTATAGCTAGAGCCAAGAGTTCGATTTTCACAACTCCATCTTCTTCAAGGCATAGACAAGATTCACCACCATCTACCCCTAGCCTTAAGATTCTTGGAATTCAAGGAACAGCTGAATTAGAGGATTCTCCTATACCACCTACTAAATATCATTTAGAAAAGGATCCTTTCTTTACTTCTACAGGAGAGTATATTGTAATCAAAGAAGTAGAATTCACCCGAAGAAGAAAAAAGAAAAGACTCCCTCTCATCCTCCCTTGATAGAAGAACCGAGAGGAATTTCAGGATTCTAAAGAAACTATCATGGCGAGAGGAAATAATAGATGGATTTGGAGGTAGAGGTAGAGGTAGAGGAGGAGGAAACAATGGAGACAACAATGGTGAAGGTAATAATGGAAGAAATAGGGAAGGAGACAACTTGTTTGGATTCCCTATAGTTGATTAGGAAACTCATACAACGATGAAAAAACATCTCACCATCTATCCTCCCCAACTTTTATGGATTGCGAAGTGAGGATCCCGAAACATTTCTGTTTGAGTTTGAAGTTGTGTGCCGAACCTATGACTATATGGAAGACTCTCAAAAACTCAAACCGTTTCCTTCAACATTGAAGGGAGCCGCTTTGAAATGGTTCATGGGATTAGCCACCCAATCTATTAGGACTTGGAATGATATGAAACAAACATTTTTGGATAGATACTTGGATTATTGTATGCCCACCAATCACAAGGATGAGGTATTCAAAATGGTGCAAAAAGAAGATGAAAATTTGGAAGATTTACTTGAAAGATTTCAATACAACTTAAAAAGAGCAAAGAGGAGCAATTTAGATGAAGAAAATTTGAAAGCCCTCATATTAAAAGCTATTAGAGATGAATGGATAGATATTTTAAACATGATGGGGAAATGAGACATTTCTCAACTTCCACTTCGTGACATAATAGAACTATGTGTCCATCTCTCAAGAGGAAAATCTAAAACAGGAAAAGGGCCTAGAGATCCTTCTCTTATCAGGGCTAAAAAATATGCAACTGGATTAGTAAGTAAGGTAGATATTGGCAATATGCTTGATGAATTCAAAACTGATATCTTAGGGAGCCTTAGTGAACAACTAGACACCCTTAAGATCCAAAACAAGCAGAAAGCAGAAACAGATGCTCTAGCCATCTTTTGTCCAAAATGTAGGAAGAAACATGCTTTAAGGGAATGTCCCTTGGATGCAAAAGTTGTAGAAACATGTATGATTTTTCTCGAGAATCATGAGACCAAGGATTTTCCTTCAATTCCCGGACTCAAAGCTATCTTTCAAGAAGACCCAAATTAAGTAGAATCTCTCTGTTTTGTTGCAAGAAGACCTTGGCAGTGGGACAAAAAAACTCAAGGGTTTAACAACCCTATGAATCTTCAAACCCCACCAAATTGGAATCCTTGGCAACAACCTTAGCCCCAACATCAAAATCCATATCAGCCATGGGTACAAGGGATGCAAAATCCTTATGGGAGATTTGCTCAATTTTATCAATATCCTCCATCTTTTCAAAATCAACAAGCTCCACAACTTCCAAACCCAAATCCACAACTTTCATTGCCATTTCTACAACAGCAACCTTCTCAACAAAATCCAAATCATCAACTCATGCTTCCATACCAACAAAAGACAAATAAACTTCCAGCTCAGCCATTGCCAAATCCTAACAATAAAAATCCTCAGAATACTTACATGATAGAAGGACAACAATTTCCTACCTATATGATTGTTCCTCTCAATGATGTACAACTCAGGTCTGGTAGAGTCTTAGAAAAACCTTCTATAGATGTCCAAGAGCAAGATACCTTTGAGGAGGATTCTCTTAAAGCCAATAAAAGTTATGAGGAAACATCTCTTCAAAACTCAAACATTCAAAAAGAGAAAGAAAAGTTAACATCCACAAATCCTATAGTTGAGCAACCTGCATCTTCATCCACACCTCCTTTTCCTGAAAGATTACAAATTGATAAAGGGGTGGAAAAACGGATCTTGTTGCCTAAACTATGATTTTCTAGATGAATTAAAGAATGTTTGTATCAAGATTCCCTTGCTTCAAGCCATTCGAGAGATTCCTATTCTAGCAAAAACAATAAAGGAGTTGAGTCTCAAAAGACCAGGGGAGGAAACTAAAAGACACAAGAAGAATCCACTCGGTAGGAAAAATTGCGTGATATCATGATGGGAAAAAATTACCATGCGTAAGTATGTAGATCCAGGGAAGTTCAATTGTCAAGACACATATAAATGGGATAGAAATTTCCAAACACATTGATTGACTTAGGGGTTGCTATCAACATTATGAGTAGACAAACTATGGACCGACTAAAACTTCCTAACCTTCTTTTTACACCTACTTTATCGCAACTTGCGTATCAATCAATTATTAAACCAGATGGTGTATTAGAAGATATTTCGAGTCTCCTTAGATTCTTGGGAATATCCGAGAGATTTTATGATTTTGACTCCCAAGAGTAATCTAGGAGGACACCCACTTATCTTAGGAAGACCTTTGCTAGCCAAAGATGATGCTTTCATTAGTTGTAGATCCGGGGATATGTACATTTCTAATGGTAATTCGACAAAGAAATTTCAATTTGTATCCTCCAGACAAAAGCAATCACGGAATTAGGAGACAATGAATGGGTTGATGATGAGGATATTATACAACCTCGTTCTTACCATTTCGAAATCGGTGAGGATAGTCAAATTCCGAACACATTAGAAAATTTTGATACATCTTCAGAATATGACCCCACACAATTTCGGTTGGAATCGACATAGAATATTTATCATCAAGACAAATGTCTCTTTACTCTATGGAAGAGTTTGGTAGTTCTACCATTGAAATTTTTCCAGGATAAACATTGAATATCAACAAAAATTTGGAAAAATCACAACAGGAAGAACTAACCAAAATCTTTCAAAAAAAATCTACCGCATTTTCATGGAAGTATACTGATATGAGAGGTATTGATCCTAAGATTTGCATTCATCATATCTATATTTAGGAAAACAGTAGACCAATCAGACAACCTCAAAGAAGGATGAATCCAAATCTTTGGGAGATAGTGAAAGAAGAGCTCCAAAAATTACTCAATGTAAACTTCATTTATCCAATTTTAGATAGCCGATGGGTTTCTCCTTTGGTTATAGTACCTAAAAAGAATGGTAAATGGAGGGTATGCATTGATTACAGGGAATTGAACAAAGCAAATTTGAAGGATCACTTTCCTTTTCCTTTTATCGATCAGGTATTAGATACATTAGCAGGTAAAAAGTATTTTTCATTTTTGGATAGTTTTAATGGCTATAATCAAATTCAGGTAGCACCTGAAGATCAAGATAAGACCACATTCACCTGTCCATGGAGAACTTTTGCCTATAGAGTACTTCCTTTTGGGTTATGTAATGCACCCGCAACATTCCAAAGAGCAGTACTAGGAATTTTTTCTGATCTAATCCATGATTGTGTAGAGGTTTATATGGATGATTTTAAGTTTATGGTAATTAATTTGAAGAGGCATTAAGAAATTTGGAAAAAGTCCTTATAAGATGTAAAGAAACAAACCTTTCATTAAGCCATGAAAAATGCTTTATGATGTTTACCGAAGGTATTGTTTTGGGGCATCATATTTTAGGAGATGGGATTAAAGTTGATAGATCAAAAGTTGAAGTCATCTCCAAGTTGCCTATTCCAAATTGTCAAAGAGATGTTAGAAGTTTTCTAGGATTTACTGGTTACTATAGAAGATTTATAGAAAACTTCAATAAAATAGCATCTCCACTCTTCAAATTGCTTACAAAAGACTGTGAATTTAAATGGGATCCTGATTGTCAATCAGCTTTTGAAACTTTGAAAACAAGAATATCCGAAGCACCTATCTTGAGAGGACCAAATTGGAAACTCCCTTTCCATATTTCTACGGATGCTTCAGATACAGCTCTAGGAGCTGTGTTGGGTCAAAAAGATTTAGTTCCTTATGCCATTTATTATACCAGTAAAAATTTGACTCCCACCGAGTTGAACTATACTGTGACTGAAAAAGAGTTTTTAGCTGTTGTTCATGCAATTAATAAGTTTAGACATTACATAACAGGCTATGAAACTTTTATTCATACTGACCATTCTGCAATTAGATATTTAATGAACAAACCTGTTACTAATGGTAGAGTGACAAGATGGCTCTTAATTTTGCAAGAATTCAATATTACTGTGTTGGATAGACCAGGAAAACAAAATACAGTAGCTGATTTCTTGTCTAGGATTCAGAATACTAAAGAAGATTCTCCCGTAGAGGATAAGTTTCCTGATGAATACTTGTTTGCAGTAACTATTAAGACTCCTTGGTATGCAGATATTGCTAACTATTTGGTTACAGGGAAACTACCTTCACATTTATTTCCAAGTGAAAAAAGAAAAATTATTCAGGAGAGTTCAAAATATTCATGGATTTCTAATGAATTGTTTAAAACAGGGCCAGATCTTGTGATCAGAAGATGTGTCAAGGAAGATGAAATGCCTGATATTCTTAAGGCATGTCATGATGAACCATGCGGCGGACACTTTGCAGACAAAAGGACGGCCTATAAAATCCTCTCTTTAGGATATTATTGGCCTTCCCCCTTCAAAGATGCAAAACAATATGTCAAAAGGTGTGACAGCTGCCAAAGAGTAGGGAAACCTACCCTTTCAAATGAAATGCCATTGCAAACACAGGTACTCATTGAACCCTTTGAAAAATGGGCTTTAGATTTCATTGGACCTATTAATCCACCATCTAAGCAAAAGAAGTATATATTGGTTTGTACCGATTATGTTACTAAATGGGTGGAAGCCAAAGCATTAGTGTCTGCTACTGAAAATTCAGTTGTTAATTTTCTTTATGAGGATATTTTTACTCACTTTGGTGTTCCAAGAGAAATTGTGACAGATCAGGGAAGCCAATTCACATCCAACTTGGTGGAGAAGCTGATGGAAGAATACAAAATCAAGCATAGAATATCTACTCCTTACCATCCGCAAGCAAATGTTCAAGTGGAATCTACAAACAAAGTTCTCGAAAGTATCATCACCAAAACTGTTCATCTACATAGAAGAGATTGGGCAGAAAGGCTTTCTGAAGCCTTGTGGGCCTACAGAACTACATGGAGAAATACAACAGGACATTCTCCCTATGAACTTGTTTATGGGAAAGAAGTCCCGCTCCCCATTGAGTTCCAAGTCAAGACCTTCAAGATAGCAGTTCAGTTGGGGATGGACTTATCAGAAGCCCAAAAGCATAGAATGGAGCAGTTGAATGAGCTAGATGAGATCAGACAAGAAGCAATTTTAAGAACCGATCTAGTTCAATATCAAAGAGCTAAATGGCATGACAAGTACATCAAAGAGAAGAAGTTTCAAGAAGGAGATTGGGCATTGTTATTTGATTCCAAGTTTAAATATTTTCAAGGAAAATTTCATACTCATTGGCTTGGGCCATATGAGATTGACAAGATCTTTAGCAATGGAGCGGTAAGAATCAAGACCATTGATGAATTTCAAACTCCTCTTATTGTGAATGGCGACAGATTAAAAGTATATCATAAGCCACTCTCAAAAGAGGAATTTGTCAAAATGTTTCAAGAAAATTCTGTAATTAGGCTGGTACAGAAGAATTCTTCTTCTCCACCAGCCTAGTCTTTGTTCTTTTTAGTTTAAAAATAAAAAATAAAAAATAATTTTTTTTTTGTATAAGCCTGAAAACCAATCATTGATTGGCAGTCTTATACAGAAAATGTAGGGTGAAAATCAGGAACACCTGACACCCTATATTTTCCAAAAAAAATCTCTCTCTCATTTCACAATTTTTGTGACCACCCACTCCATTCCATTCTACTTCACTCCACTTCATTCCATTCCACTTCATTTCACTCCACTTCATTCCATTTCACTTCATTTCATCTATTTCATTTCATTTCACCAATAAAATTTTCTTCCATGACCATTTTCATTCATTCAGTTATCATCCATCTATTTCCATTCACCCAAATAATAGCTGTGTCAGTTTCCGCAGCTAACACCTGTTTCCGCAGCTGACACCAGTTTCTGCAGCCGGAAACAGATTATGCAGCTACCACTCTGTTTTTCAAAAAAATGTATAGCCAGATATTAGTTCAACAATCATGAAATCAAATTCAGGTATGAAGACATATTATGAAGACATATTATGAAGACATATCAAATTCAGGCATTCAAGATATCAATGAGGAGCAACTAATTGAAGACCAATGAAAAATGGCAAGAATTCCAAGGTATGAGTAAAAATTTATTTCAAATGGCATTAAGCACATTTTTACATAGTTATAAACCATAGATCCATTATATGAAATGATTGTGTTGACAAAATCCATAACCATTCCACGATCTCTATATGATCCGCCCATAATCCTTGCATTCATTTTCAAACGGTCCCATAATCAAGCCTCCAATCTTCACTCATACTCCGATGCTCCACCTGTGATGATGAAACATGGTTGATTTGACTACGGCTTCTTTCAGTCGCATAAAATCCGTAGCCATTTTATAAACATGCTTACATTTACTCTGCAGCCACCCAATTTTAAATATTTCCGGATGTGTTCTACTTCTCCTATTGTTCTATTGATCTCACAGCCGCATTTCCACCGTGCTCACGTAACCCTTCTCTGTTCCGCTTCACTCCATTTTGTTCTCTGTTACGCTACATTCCGTAAACCGATTCTCTGATATCCGCCTACAGTCACTGGTCTCCTCCATAAATCGTGCTCATTTCCACTCATTCAGCCGTCTTACCTCTGTTGAACCCTCCTCACGCAGACAAGTTTTAAAGAGTAGAAAGAAGGATGGGTCAGTTGTTGAGAACAGAACCAGAAGGACCTAAATTCATGGAAGGATACCTGCAAGTCAGAGATTTATTGAAAAAGGAAAAGTGGCTTCGGTTCATTCAAAAGTTTAGAGGCTACCATAAAGAGGTGACAAAAGATTTTGCAAAGTATTTCAATGGTCTAGAAGTAGAGATTGGGGACCTCAAATTTACGGTGAATGAGGCATCCATAGCATCTGCTACAGAACTCCCTCAAGAAGGTGAACGATGGTTCAAGAACAAAAGCATTAGTGATGAAGCCTAGAGAGTGATCCTACATAACCCAGGTATGGATGTAACTATTTTTAAAAAGGGAATTCCTATTCATGCTTTGAAAGAAGAGTGGGCCAACTTATTGTTAGTTATTCAAAAATTTATCACCTGTGAGGGCCATTTTGGATCCATGTATATGTATCATACCCGATTGCTGATGAATTTTCTAGACAACCAGAACCTCAATCTTCCATAATTTTTATTAAATAGTTTGAAGAAGATGTCTATGACTGTCCAGAAGCATCTAGGGGACGTGGAGCCACATTTGTATCACCATGGTCTTGTGAAAATTTTGATTGAAAAACAGTTAAAAGAGAAAAAGGACACATGGGAATAATTTTTGATTAGAAATTTCTTTGAAGAACCCCATGAAATTCCTGAAGGCAATACATCAAGAAGGAGTAGGAGAAAGAGAACAAATGATGAAACTCAAAGCACTCCTACTACTACAATTGAAAGAACTATTAGAGAAGAGAGACTGTCAAAAAAGAGAAAGGAAGAAACCAAGGGTAAAAAGCCAATAACATCAAAAGAGAGAAAAAGCATTGAGGCTATGCATCAAACCCCTTCCTCCGAAGAAGATCATCAAGTGTTATCTTAGAGACTAGTTCACCTTCAGGAATAGTCATCTATGGCCAAAAAGAGGGGAAAAGAAAAAAAAAAGGAAAATATAGTGGTCCACAGCGTGTAAGAAGAAGTTCCAGGGTTAAAGGGAAGTTGAGGAAAACACAAATGAAAGGACCCCATTTTATTGATTTGGGAGAAGAAACACCTGAAAAATCCCCAGCTGGCCACAGTCCATCTCATTCTCAGTCAGACATTGAACATAGCCCATCTCATTCTCAGCCATACGTTGAACATAGTCCACCGCATTCTCAGTCAAATGTTGACATGAGTCCTTTTCAGCCAGATTTTGAAGTCAATTCTCCTCCACGACATTTTGGGGACAACCCAATAAAAACGACACCTGAGATAGACCAAAAGTAGCAAGAAGTATATGATTATATAGAATCTTTAGAAAGAGCAACCATGGGTCCCAACACTTCATCCACTCAGCCTCACACAACAAAAGAAGATCTCATCCAATCATTGAAACAAGAAGTCTTTGAGTTGGAGGTTTTAAATAGACACATTAAAAATGAAAATGAGGCATTAAATGAACAAAGAAAATTGGACAAGATAATTCATGACAATACCATGCTACATCTGGGACTAAGGCAGAAAAAGAACAGGAAATTGAAGAAGAAATGCCAGAAGTTAAGTAGAGCATTGGTTAATATCAAATTCAGAAGCTTGATGAAGAAGCCCAGGATGTTAGCAGCACCAAGGAAGAGGAGGAGAGGATTGGATGTACTGGATGAAGTGTCAAGGCATATGAATTGAAAGAAGGATTATCAAAATTTTGATTGCATGAGGACACGCAACACCTTCACAGTGGGGGTATGTTGAGTCTCAAATCTGCATCTTTCTTATACACCTTTCTATACCTTTTTCATTCACCTGGAGCCTCTAAGTCATCAATATCATTGCGTATTAATTGTAAAAGAGCATCTAAAATGGTTTTTAACTATGTTTTGTGTCTGCTGTTTGATTTAGATTATTGCTCATTTAGCTGCGGAATCTTGTCACTTTCTGCAGTTGCTGCAACTTTTCGCAGCCATTTTGTTAAAGTCTATGTTGCAGGTATCTTCAAGAAAATCGAGCCACATGGGCAAGTTAGAAATGACATGGACATGGATCGTGTCTTATTGGCTCGGTCAAATTCACCTAAGAAGGTTGTGGTCAAAGGTGGCCAAGTGGTGGTCAACTGAAGAGTCCCACGGTGACAGAACTCTGTTTCTCATCACATGGAGATTTGCATGGCAGTTTCTAAAACACGGGAGACACATCAACACCTGTAAACGGCTCCATAAGCCGAATCCAACATCCAATCTCCATAGATTTAATCCTCACGGCGGCCATAATGCTAGATATCTGGACGTGATGGGTCATGTGTCTTCTACCAGCGCAGACTTTAGGGAATTAGTTATATCTCCCTCTGTTATAAATAATGCGTTCTCATACGCATAATAGTTAGATCTTCTTTAGCTCTGTAATGTAATTGCGTCGCCATTGTGCTGTGACATTATCTCTCTGTTATGACCGCATTTTAATATATGAGAAGACTCTGTTCATAAGCGTAATTCGTATTTGAAAGCTGCTCCCCGAGGTCTGTGCAGAGGGCCCCTGCACACGCTGAGGTTTTGTGTATTACTGTATAGTTTCATGCTTCATTTCTTTAAGTTCATTGTGCCATAGTCATTCACGTGTATATAGATTACATCTTTCATGGTATTTACATTTCATCTCTGTCCATAATCGTTCATGCTTTACATTTTACTTCTGTCCATAATCTTTTATGTTTTATGTTGTTGTTAACTGATCAGTGTTTTGTTTCAGATTACAATAGGCAGCCCGGGCATTTGCACATCTCTTTATAATGACTAATGACATGGAATCAATATTGTCCTTCTGCTAATTTACTTTTCTTCGTTTTTGGTTAATTCCAGCACTGTTTTGTTTATTTCAGTCTTGCACATTTGTTTTAAGTAGTTAGATTAGATATTAAATTGCTCATATCATTTTCAGTTACCTCCGAAAGCCATAGCGAGACTAATGGTGAGGGATTGAAGTATGAGTGTGTAATTTGATATTAGTTTACTTTTCTACAAGTTAGATATTAAACTGTTCATGTCATTTTCAGTTACCTCCGAAAGCCATAGCGAGACTAATGGTGAGGGATTGAAGTATGAGTGTATAGTTTGATATTAGTTTACTTTTCTGCAAGGTAGATATTAAATTGCTCATGTCATTATCAGTTACCTCCGAAAGCCATAGTGAGACTAATGGCGAGGGATTGAAGTATGAATGTGTAGTTTGATATTAGTTTACTTTTCTGCAAGTTAGATATTAAACCGTTCATGTCATTTTCAGTTACCTCCGAAAGCCATAGCGAGACTAATGGTGAGGGATTGAAGTATGAGTGTATAGTTTGATATTAGTTTACTTTTCTGCAAGGTAGATATTAAATTGCTCATGTCATTATCAGTTACCTCCAAAAGCCATAGCGAGACTAATGGTGAGGGATTGAAGTATGAGTGTGTAATTTGATATTAGTTTTTTTTTCTGCAAATTAGATATCAGATTGCTCAAGTTGTTTATGATTACCTCCGAAAGCCATAGCGAGACTAATGGTGAGGGGTCAGAATATGAGTTGATGTAATTTGATTTTAGTTTTACTTTACTTGCAATATTTTCTTTGAGTAACAGTTTCTTTTGTGTTTAGACAGTAGTAAGTGTAATGGTTTTCATGATCAATAGTTCACTGTTTGTTTAACTAGGATAGTAGCACATTTCATTTCCTTTTAGGAACTAATTTTCTCATTGTATGTTTCAAAATCCTTTTGAAGTTTGAAAGTTTGGTAAATCATTATAAAGGACATCATTGCCTTGAACAATCATAACCATACTTGTCTTTTAGAATTTCCATCTCACATTAGGAAACCAACCAAGATAAAAAGAAAAAAACCAAAAACGACAAAAAGTAAGAGATAGGTTATCTTGCACATATAGTGTGCCACACTTCGTCATCTTACAAATCCCAGATTGACAAATTAATGTAGCAATTTAGGACACACTAAATTGACCAAACAGTTGTCATTAGCCCCTACCTTAGAGAACTAGAATCGTCACGAACTGCATATGCCTGAGAGTTGAAGGGAGGGACCTTTTACTTTACCCTCTAAAGACCATCAGCCTAAGAGCATCAAGTTACCACTCTAGAAACCAGGAATACTCAAGCAGCCAGGTATGCCATTAAACACTCCCTTGGTTCATTTACCCGCACGAAAGAGCCCTAGACCTGGAATGCACTAGTGTTGTTAGTCAGTCGGAATACCTTAGAAGCCGAGGATGGATGGGAACAAGCTTCTTACTTGCTAGGAGGAAGATCCCAGATAGAGCCAGCCTCCAGCCAGGATATGCTTAGAACACTTGCCTATATGAAGCACTTTTGCGTTAGGTACAAATATTACACCTTTACTGCCGGAACCTACGATTAGTGAGTGACTTTACCACCCTTTCATTCAACCAAGAAAAGCTGTAGGGAGGGAACGGTATAAAAATTACTCACCTTGTACATACACCTTTTACCTGCAATCACTAGATATTCACTGGCCCTAGAACATCAGGGCTTTGGAGAGACACTGCTTTAAGACCTTAGGAAGCCACAGATTGGATCCTGGAATTGTTGGATCGTTCAATTTTTGTGCGTTATTAAATATATAATATGAAACCTTAATTTACCTTCTTTGCATGAACCAAACCACCCAGGATAAGAATTTCCTTTATGAATACACGAACTTTTAGTTACCCCTTCTTCTTATGAATTTTATTTTCGACGAAGACTCAGAGTTGCCTACCTTTTTTACCCCAATTCCTGGATTACATGGTGGAAGCTGGACGAGACGGATTTTTTAGTAGCCGAGGACTTGTAAAAGCTTTACCATGATCCTTTTATGGATTACATTACATGCCAGGGCGGGGCAGCTGGGTAGATTGGATGGATGGAAAAGGAATAACCTGAAAAGCTATAATTCATATACTTGTCTAAAGAGAAATTCTTGTTACCAACCTCGGTGGAATATTCTCGAACCATGCCAACAATGCGTTTGATAGCCCTAAAATCACTTCTAAGAAGCTTTTTCAGATTCAATAGAAACGACCTTGTAGCCCCCCCCCAACCTGGCATGACTGAACAGGCCGATCGAGTTAACATATAACCTATTTCTTTCTTGCTTTGTTGATGGGATTTTACATTTGCTTTATTACATATATAATAAATCAGATTTACCTTCTTTCATTACCTCCGAGCGTAAGGACAAGTGCTTCACACACTGAAACACGTAATGCTTCTTATGGATGGGTGTGATGCATTGGGAGCTGGCCGAATACTCTTAGTAGACTTACTTTGTTTGCTCCCCCGATTAGGGATTACTTTGCAGGACAGAGCTGGCTTGAATGGGGATTAGTCGCCCACATAGGAGAGGGTCGCCTGGTTACCTGATGGGCTTATATCCTTTCACTACGGGGCGGGGATGCCTTGGGGAGATCGCATTCTTGTTGTTGGGACATCTTATAGGAAGGAGCCTCTTATGGGACAGCCTTATTACTACTAGGCCGGTGGATATTGAGTGAGTGGACGGATGCCCAGACAAAGCCAGTCAGGATAGTCACCCAAGCATTAGGATTTGTAGGAACAGCTATATTATTCACTTTTTAGGAACAATTATATTCCTTTACCTTAGAGGTGCCAGATTAGATTGCATGGGTTTATGGTTTATCCCTTACCCTTCCCTTCAACCTAGGGCAATGGAGGCACTTTTTTCTGCCCAACTTAGTGATTATAAGCACCAAATAGATAGATAGCATAAATTCTTTTCTTTCCCCTATATTAATCATGCCTTTACCCTAATAAATGGAGGAACTACCCTATAAGTAAGGAATATGAAAGTCGCAGGGGCATGTGCTATGAACAAACCCTTTTACTCAAATCTATCCTCTCCAGTAGATCTACTCACCCTTACAAGCCAAAACACTCAATCTATCCAGAAAGTAAAGTATTTCCATATTATTTGATAGGGGTTGACCTGGACATATCGCTCTGATCCACCTCGAATCAATCTTGAGATGATGCTTTTGTTCCTCGGATTTAAGCAACACCACTTCGTTTCGTTACTTATTGATATAAATACCCCTAACCCACCCTTGCATACGCTTCATGTCCTGCCTCAGCCCTGCCCGGAAGTTTCGAACCCTTGCCCACGCTTCATACCCTACCCCCTTTATTAGTTATTACTAGATATTGGTTATGGGCATTAACGCTATGCCCTACTATCCCACGCTAATCCACTGACCCATACCCCACTGTACCGCTACTTGACTTATGTGCCTCACTTGCTCTAAAGATGAAAAGAACGAGTGTTTTATAAGCAGGACCCAACCTTTATGGACAACGAAATGCTCTCTTGAAGCTATTTCATTTCATTGATTACCTAAGCCCACTATATAAGGCTGGATGTGGGCGAAGGCATAATCATAAGGGTTGTTGGATAGCATGCTCCTTCCCCTACTATTGATGCATTTTAGAATATTATAAGCATATTTAATATTGTAATTATACAAGCGTAAATGGCGGACCTAAAAGCAGATCTGAATGCGTTAAAGAGAATGTGTGATACTGGCCGGCCTTCCATTCCAGTCCAGGGTTTCTTTTTTCTTATCGTCGTAACGCGGCGGGTGTATTTTACTCTCCCTCTCCTGTCAACATGTCCTGCCTGGGCGAATTGAATCAGTTCACCTCACCCACAGGTTGAATCGTAAATAAACAAGTTGTCGTCGTAAACCTTGCTCCTCTATTGATTCACCTTCGAAGACACCACCTCTGTCGAGTGATCCTGGCCAGCATCTTAAGAAAGCAGATAAGATACCTTTTTATCATCAATGGGTGCACCTTACACGGCAACATAATCTGTCTATTGGCCTGCCTAACCTAAAACACAATGGTGATCCCTCCTCAATATTAATATAAATCAATCAAGCGGGGCTTTATAATTGTTTACAGAAAGTGTGTAGTATTGTGTCCAGAAGGCGTAATGTGTGTATTAACTGAAAGAATCCAGGGTAGGTGAACAGAAAGTGTGTTCGTGCGTATCTGCTATTGCCAATGCTCGCTATTTCCGTCGTTAATTGCTCATCACCATTGCTAATATTATTTCCATCGCTATATCCAACACCGCCTATCAGCATCGACATCTAAGTAAACATGCATGCATGGTGAACCTCATCTCACTAACTAACATCGCAGACGGAAAGCGAACTAAATGAGCTGCATTGATGGGTGCTTCGTGGGGATGTATGGATGCGTCCTAATGGGGTAATGCATTCTTCATGCGGGAATGGGGGGGGAGGAGTAATGCTAACTGTTTTTTCCTGGGTGAGTGTCCTTCCTGCTCCTGGTTGATGCCCCTGGTACTACTCTTATACCTTTCCCTTTGTTTACTTGCTCCTGGTCTCTGTCCCCTGCCTTCTTAGCTTCTCCCTTAGCTCCCTAGTTATCCTCATTCCTTCCTTACGCGTACTAGTCCTTCCTAGGTTGGACTGGGCGTACTGAATACGAACTCAATGGGGTATGTGGGGGATGCGTATTGAATGGCGTTAAGGGAATCTGGGGAATGATGGGGACTTTAAATTGGGAATGAAGGGTAAGTGCTATTGTCAGATGGGTCATTCCACCTCTTTCCAGAAACCTAATCAGTCCCCTTTGGCCGCACCGAACGGCCAACCAACTCGGAAGGCTTATCAGTTAGATAAAATCGGATCAATAGATGCTTCCTCCATCACCGTATACTTATTCCAACATGGCCAACCATAAGTTGGGCAGCCAAGGAAAGATAGATTATATATGTAATTATGTATATAATGGAAGAAGGGTGCTTCAGATCGGGAGTAACCACCAATGAGGGGGCAACACTCACTCCACTCGTCGAGGGGGGAATAAAATAGGGAGAAACGGATACGCCCCTTAGTTTAGCTCCTCCACCGGATTCCAGGCCTTCCCCCATCCTCCCGTATAGAGTCAATCGAAAACATTACTTTTGCATTGAGGGTCAGTCAGATCTATCCACAATAACTCATTGACTCATCCATCTACCATGCCTACTTTAACCCTACCTTTACTTATTACTTGCCTTTCAGCCCCAGTAAGATATATAAGGCTAATGAACTGACTCCCATCCCTGGGTAGATCATCAAAGGGAAAGGGACCTAGTTACCGGTTCCCAAAGCACAAGCCTCTTCCCGTAGCTCAGGTACTTTCTTAATACATGGCTAGTTACCGGGCCTAAACTAGAGCAGGTAGTTCGTTAGCCTTATATAGATTTATGGCCCACACCTCAATAGTAAAACCTTTCCTTTCCCTAGCTTGCCTCCTGAGCTAAGAGAAAGGGGGGCACTGATTAGAGAGAAAGGGTGGCATTAACTGATATAAGTAAAGGAACTGATTAAATATCAATATAAGATCCAAGGATTTTGAAAGCCATTTACCTCAGGCCCTTTCAGTGAGAGGAGTTAACTGGCTATTGATTGACCTTATTAGTTACTAGTAACTAGATGTGTATTAAGAGCTTTAACCCCAATGTTTTCACTTCAATGCTTTAACCTCAATGTACGAGAGGTTCCTACACAGATAATGCCAGTCCAAGTTACTGGCTTTAGTGAGAGGAAGGCCCTTACTGACTGGCTAAGGCCCTGGTTTCAAGGCTTTTGTCTTGGTGCGAATGGCTTAAGGCTCCTGGTGAATGGCTAGAGGTGAAATGCATCTGTTGTACCTGGTAAGGCAGCTGTTGGACTTGGCTTGGCTTATTATTTCTGGCTGATGGTTTACTTGGTGAGACTGCTGGTGATGAAAGCTTCAGTTTAAAGGTGAGGATAAAGGTGAAAGAGGCCATCGGTTAAAGGCTCCAGGCTTCATACTAATGTCTTCTGGCTGATTCCTTCCTTGCTTCTGTTGTTGGACCTTGCTCCTGGCTCTCGTCCCAGAGAGGAAAAAGAGGGTCATTTCGCTCCTCTATCCCACCCAATTATCGCTCGTGGGTAGCTAGCTTTCTTATCACTCTCGGGAAAGAACCAGTAGAACACTAGAATAGGCGGCAGTCTTATAGGATAGGGAGGGATAGGGCACAGGCACTCCATAATAGCAACTCCATAAGCCATCAGGCAGGGAAAGGGCTTTAGGTTAGGTAGGCAAACCACTTCCTTCAAGAAATGCTTGCTTACACTACCCCACACCTTTCATCTCAATGAATCTATTTTCAGGTAGTCTTTATTCCCCACTTTGTCAATTAAGTTCGATAAGTTCAATCTGTAAGTTCAAATAATAGAAGTCTCCTCACTACCGCATATCAATCAAAGCGTATTACATGGCCCACTGGAAAGTGGCTCCAGCATTTTTTAGACCAAATGACATCTTTTGAAAGGCAAATGTTCCCAAAGGATATAGAAACATATTTTTTGATCCTGCTCGTGAATCTAGATTTGGTTATAGTGAATTGGTGTTTCCGGGCTAACTGTGCAATGTTCGGTGCCCAGGGTGGGATGGTTCAACCGGTGATTCGGTTGGCCCTTAGGGAATGACTGATCTAGCTCCTCCTAAAACTCCCTAACATGTCCTATATTGAATGGACTTTGCAACTAAACATTGACTCTGCTCCTCTCCTCATTGTTTATCAACATAAGTAAAAAGATCTGTATATCACTATGTGTGAGTGTGAGGGTATAAGTGGATCTGATTGGTTAGGTGAGGTGGTAAAGGCTAAAGGTGAGAGGCATCTGTTGGACCTGGTGAGGCAAGAGGTGAAAGTTTAAGTAATTATTCGTTTAAGTAATTAGATGGCTCATCCTTCTTATCCTCTGGCTTCTCAATGCGGTGGACTTGTTGTACGGGTTAAAGGTGACAGGTTAAAGGCTTATGGCTTGGGATTGAGGGTGAAGGCTTATCTTGCTGGCTTCTGGCTGGATGAAGGCCTCTGTTGGAATTGGCATGGCTGGTGATGAAGGCAGAAGATGAAAGGGTAAAGGCTTTTGTTTGTACTGTTTAGGCTTATTTCTGAATCACAATCAGCCTTCCAGAACTTCTCTCCCTTGGCGGAGAGCAGGCTTCCCTCTCTTTTTAGTTCTTCAAGTTGATGGCAGCTTTTGGGGCCCCTCCCCCAAAAGAGAGTTGTTCATAACCATATGAATGGTTAGTGTTAACACTCCTCTCCTGTTGGTTGAGCCCCCTACCGGGTCGTCTCCTCACACATTACCTCACCCTCCGAGATTGGCCATTTGACCATGGCGGAGGTTCTTAAACCTTCAGCGCTTAAACATCAATGGTCCTCTGCTCCTTGCCCGATCTATATATTTAGTAAAAGGCTGTGAGCTTGCCTCCTTGATTTGAATGCTTGCTGGCCCTGCTTCTCGGGTTCTGGCTAGGCTCCAACAAAGCTCTTTAACAGATAACTTGAACTAATCCGATGGCGGCCTATTGGAGAGTTCGACAGGCTCACCCTCACCATATGAATAGTGAGTGACTTCGTCCCTTGGTGGAGGTTTTGGACATTATCCCCATGAGATTTTCCATTTTCTCTAGGCGGAGGTTAGGGAAGTTTGACTTCTCATTTTCTCATCTCACCTTGGCGGAGGTTCACCTTTTGACAACCTTTGGTTACCCACTTTTTAGCTTACTTCTTCATCTATCCCTTGGTGGAGGTTTTCTACTTTTTCGCTACTATATTTTCCATTTTCCCTTGGCGGAGCTTTGCAATATTGAGCAACGAATGAATGCATAATGACATATATAATATAGCTAATTGATGGCGGCCCGTTGGTCGAGCCCTGCCGGGGGCATGATGGCGGCCTGTTGCCTCGTATTTTGCTGTGGTCCCTGAAAATCCTTTCACGAAGGAGGTCCCAATTTCAATTAGTTACGGTCGTCGGTCACTCGAATCCACTCCCAGGGGCCCAACAAAGGTACTTCCCGAGTCAATCGCAGACACATGACATTCCGTTGCCATTTGGCCTATCATGAGCTGGTCCTTTGTCAGGTATGGAAGGGGGGAACCTTTACTCCTCGAGTCCAGACCATTGGGTGATCCGATTCCCATAACCTGAAACAAGTAAGAGCCCTGATGGTTCGTTACTTCATGTGACATATTTTTGTTATCTGCGGTTAGCAGTCTTCCTATCCTGCTCCGTGCAAGCAGGACCATGGATTGGCGAATCTTTCATTCCCTTTCCGATCAGGCACCTCATCGGTGTGTCCCATGTATCCGCATCAGGTTAGTCCACATCTTGCCTCATCTGTTAACCAGAGAGGTCATCGATGCTGGTCCGCATTCTCACTTGGTTAGAGTGTGAATGTATCTATAGACGATGCACCATCAAATTTTGCACCACTCTCTGTTAGGCGGGTCCGGAATCACATTTCCCTTATATAATATTAAGTTACAACTTTCAATTCTGTTCATCGGATCATCACGGATAACAAATTCATTTTTCCCTTTTTCTATCGGGCTTCTTTCGTTAACGTGAGGTTCGGTATGGCTTGGGGTTCGCTTAGACACTTGATTTTCTAACCCCCGATGAACCAATAATTGGTAAGGTTATCCCCAACTTTTGATCCTCCAACCACCAAAAGTGTTTACGGTCGGGTTCCATACCTATGTCCTTACAGAACTAATAAAAAGAATCAGCTAAAGCCTTTACGGGCACCCTAAATCCTAAGCATATAAAAATATATCTACAGAAACCAAGATGGATCACATAATCACAATTTGTTACCCCATCTCCACTTATACCTCTACAACACTTATCCAAAAGAACTATGGGACAGGTCTATGATGGGAGATGCTACTTCATTATTATAAATTGCCACAGTCAGTCATTTATCTCTATATATGATATATCCTTGTTCCTAGTGAGGAGAACAACACCTGTCTTTGCAACCCACTTATAACCACTTAACACTACTATTTAACCACGTACCACCACTTACAGGGTTTTGAAACCACTGCAGCATTATACCATATTTAGGAAACATAGGAATTTGAAATGATGAACCCTCGGAACATTACCTCTTTTTGTCTCTACAAACCTTTAGTAAATCCTTATGATGGGTATCAGTACCTTCCCAAACGTCAGTGGTTCCTATAGCATAATGGCCAGTTCCCCAGGATCCACAATATTACTCTTCATATACGAGATAGGCATTTAAACACAACAACATCTTTTATATCATCAACAAGAACCAACAACACGCTCCTTCAGAAACGGGCTCAAAGAACCTCTTTACCTATACCAACACTGGAGGAATTACTAAACATGGGTATCAGTACCTATTAGAGCCCCAACTAATGCTTTTGACTCTAGCAGAATGTACATTGGGGAAACTATCATATACGATATTGGTTCAAGCCATGCTTTCTCCTATCTCATGATCACATTACGATATTCTAGATGATTTCACCACCTTAGGTCTAAGTGGAGATATGTAATCTCCAATAAAACACCATTATTATCAACGCGTTCATCAACCATCATTAAGTGTCCAATCCCGTAGTTAACACAATCCAACAAGCAGCCATGCCAAACCCTCACTAACCTATGGCATTAGACCAAAGCATGGGTGGAAGACCCTAAGGCAGGTGCCATATCCCATGGTAGATCACCCTAACTCACCTATACTTATCCCTAACGAACTACTTAGCATGCTCCTGAGTGAGACCTATGCTTAGACTGCTCCTACTTGATCAATCACTACTCCTACCTACTAGGGGACACATCTATATCTGGTACTCCCT
Source organism: Pinus albicaulis (assembly GCA_034641835.2). NCBI lineage: Eukaryota > Viridiplantae > Streptophyta > Pinopsida > Pinales > Pinaceae > Pinus > Pinus albicaulis. The sequence goes on from CM076569.1 coordinate 736,321,275, forward strand.
ATACAACTGGTCATGTTACTGGTCCTAAAAACATAGGTACCTCTCCCTATCGAGTACTTAAAGAAGGGAGAATCTTCGTATATCATATAATTACTTGCGAAGTATAATAATGTAGACATATATATTTTGTATTCCGATCTGAACCGAAATGTCCCAATCGTAATGGGAAATAGGATGCATGCTCTATCCTACACAGAGTGCACCATATGTTCTTGCGCACTACCTTCCCTTTTGCCATCTCCTGCAATTGAGTGGTGAGGGCAGCCAGTTGAGTCTGTACCTGCGCCATTCCAGCTGAAGATTTGCCACCCCCAGACTCCAGGCACATGGCAATTTCCAGTGCTTCTGCTTACGTTCATTTATAATATCGTATACAAGGAGAGAGATAATTATATATGTAATTATGCTCTCCTTATTACTTTCTTTACACGAAGTATTTCACTTCTCGTTTCAAGTGTTGGAGAGAGAGAGTTAGTTTCATCACAACTTTGGGATAACTCTTCATAACAGGGAGGTGTGGGAGCTAGGATAATAGAAATTCGATAAGGAGGGTCAGTTATTGACATGCTTACACCCCTTAGATAAATGGATGGGGAGCAACTAACTGATGATCATTTGATCGAATGCTACCCGTATTATGGATCTTACTTCACGTATCAATCTTTCTTACCGCCTTAGATCCTCTATCTCTCCCTACTCGCCCTTGCAACTTTGAGAAATAGCCCAACAATAAGACCTAGGGATGGTCACCTCAAACCTTATTCATCACAACCAGTTTCACCTGATGCTGCAGTTCACGCGAGTAGTGCTCAGTTCAACCACCCCCAATACCCCCATATACACATGATACAGGGAAGGATGATTCAACGTGATGCTTGCCGAAGTTCTCTTTCTTTTCGCACTATCCTTGGCTAGAGACAAAGGAAGATCTTTTCACGGGTTGCTTGCTTTCTCATCGCCCCCATCGTTCAGAACAGAGGGAAGTCCGTCAGCAGAATAGAGAGAGGAGAAAAAACCCTTCAATACCCGAGAGAGGTAATTTCCCCCATACCCAGGGAAGGGACTATGTGTAGTGAGCCATGGCTATGTGCAATTAACAACGGCTGTGCATGCTGTTATGAATTCTTTGAATGGCTTCCATGTGTAATGAATCGCACGGGGCTAGATGCATGCAGTGAATTAATGGCTTCTATGAGCAGTGAATTAATGGCTTCTGTGTGTGAATAGATTTATTTGTGCTTGTGAACAGACTCTTTGAATGGCTTCTTTGAATGACTTCTATCTATTCCCGGCACTACGTGAATTTCCCATGTTCTCACCGAAAGAGAGAGAACAAAGTTGTTCACATACATGATTTCTATTTACCCAAGTTCCACACATACGTGAGAGAAGGCCTTACCAGATGATGAGACAACGAACCCTTCAACACCACACCCAACAGAGGATAGGTTTTTCCCATATCCCCGCATGAAATACACTGAACGCTACAGAACACACATTACTATTTGGACTGGATGGGAGTGGTGAAGCGTTACATACGTTTATTCACAGTTTGAGGATCATACACCATAGGATCGCAAGAGGATCAGACGCTATGGACAATGGCTATATGAATCACCATAGGCCTAGAAAGAACGAAACCTCAGGGAGGGGATAGAGCCTTTCACCTTGAGCCTAGAACTACAAGCCCAGTCCGCCACCAAGTCCACCACAAGTGAACTAACCGGACCATACCAGTGAATAACATCATGCCCATTCATCGAACCAACAGATGCGAGGTAGGATGTTCCCCAAGTCAACACGAAGAGAGGGAGTTCTTTTGCATCTGATCATTCTCTTGCTACAGTACTCATGTAGAAGGATGAGCAGGGAGGTGAATACCCTATTTCATTCATGAGCACTAGTCTACAGGGAGCTGAACTAAATTACCCATCCATGGAAAAACAGGCGTTCACTGTCTTTAAGGCTGTCAAACAATCCAAGCCTTATATACTGCAGAACCACACCAAAGTCATAGTACCTCACCCAGCTATAAGGTCACTATTTGTGCAGAAGGAACTTGGCGAGCAAAGAGGAAACTGGATGAATGCCATTCAGGAATATGATCTAGAGTTCAAACCAGTGACTATAGTAAGAGGCCAAGGTTTGTGTAAGCTAGTAGCAGAAGCACTGGATCCGATTGATTCTGGGGAAGAAGGCTGGGAGAAAGAAATATCGATGTATGCACAATAAATCTTATATATTCCGACAGACACAGACTCTTGGTATAATGAACTGAGATAGTATTTGCAACATAGCATGGCTCCTAGTCATATAAATTCAAAATAGAAGAGATCTTTACGACTCAGGTCCAACGAGTACCAACTGATCAACGACATCCTGTTTTGACAAAATGAAAATGGAGTACTTCTGAGATGCCTTGAGAAAAAATATGCCCATAAGGTCCACGAAAGGCTCTATTCTTTTTGTATAGTGGCCCATGTCTACCAGGAAGTCAATAAGGTCTATTCCTCTAGTAGATATCTTACCTTACTCTTACATCTATATTTGGTAAGGGAAGTAAATAAGGGCTCTCCCTAATGGTCGAGAACTCCTGAATATTTGTTGAAAAAGGTCTATCCCGATGGTCGAGCGCTAATATTGAGCTTGCATTTAAGGGGGATGGATATATCTTCTCCTTACTATAGCCGGAAGGGCAGCATAGTCTTCTGTCACTGGGAACCAAATCTATCAAATAATTACATCTATCTATGATCCATGGGCATCGGGTAGACTCATAGGCCTTTCCTTTGGGGTGGTTTTGGTTCTATTGGCCTGAATCGGATGTGAACCCATTTCGGTAAGAAAAAATATAATAAAGGAGTGTCTTCTCTCACGAACACTAAGAGCAAGCCAAGTTCCTGCCAACTAAATGGTTGGGGCTCCCATACCCGAAACCTATAAGCAATTCAGGACAATTCCAAGTCCCATTAAACTATGAAAATAGATATCCTCTAAGTATGGAAGCACCACCTTTCATCCCGCCTTAAACAAACTAAACCGACCTAGCACCGTGGCCCTTTCCAAGCTTGGCCTTTCACTAGCTTACTCTCCGGGGCTACTGTCGTACTTCCTTAGCACCGTTAAAATCAACAAGGATGAACCTACTTTTAGTAAGTTCTTTATCCCAAACCCCCAGGTCTAGCCCAGTAGCGGAAAAAAGCAAAGGAACCAACAGTTGTTTCTGTAGATGAAGCGTAAGAGGTAGCAGCACCTATTGAACCATATCTAGCTACAGATATCCAGCCCGCATCTCATAGCCTCTCTAACCCACCTAGTTGTATGGTGAAACTCATGCTTCTCCATATTGCCGTTATCTCTAGGTCTTCTTATGGGGCTTTCTAACCACCCTATCTGTACGGTTTCTCCCGTAGCCTCACGGCACTTACCCCTAATTTGTTGTTCGGTTTCACTCTTCCCCTACCTAGGCTTCTGGACCAACTGCCTATATCTCTGTCTATCTTACCAATAGCTTCTGCTTCTATAAACCTTTCTATTTCTGTCTAACTAGTAGGACTTACCTTAGTTATCCCATAGCCTAACCTATAGCCTTACTTACATTGGCTGGCTATACCTTACTACCTTACCTTTGCACATGACCTTCTATATCTATCTCTATATCCATACCTTTCTTTCCGTACTTTCTAGGATACCTCACCGGGCATACCTTTCCCGGGCATAAGACTGGTAGACAAGCATAAGATGAGATTACGGGTAGCTAAACCATGCCTAATGAATCTAGTCTAACGTGACAAACCACATATGCTCGCAAAAGAATGGATATAAAGTTAGTCAACTAACTATCGTATTTAGTTCTATGGTATTTAGTATACTCGCTATTGCTCGCAAAAGAATGGATATAAAGAAGGAAGGCAAGGCAACAGAGAACATACTTCCTTATTGATTGGTTGGCACCCCACAGATGACCATTCAGAAGGTAAGTAATAAGGAACGGCAATAGAGAACGTATCTATAAACCCTTCGGGTATATTGATTGGTTACTTGTAAAGGCAGATGTGACGAAATTAAGCGAGGGAGAATGATTGCTGAGATCACGAGTAAATGAGGAATGCCTAAAGAGGTTTGATGGATATTCATGAGGTAGAGAACATTATCACAGCTCCCTTCGGTCGCAACTCGCACGTATAACTGCTTTGAGCTCCACCAGACAGAGCGGTGACTCGCTGGTGACTATGTTCCAGCCATCCCCCACAAATTATGTTACAGCGATACAACCACAATAAGACTCGCCTAAGAAACAGATTAGACAAATTAGAAAGGCAGTGTATTTGGAGGTGACTTTACGGTATCAGCTGGTTTCGTCACTATCCAAATAACTATACTATAGAGCGGTATTAGAAAGAGCGGCGCTGGTGACTCGCCGGTATTGGAATCAATAGGCCCGGAGGGGATCTCATGGATTCGTATTGACAGACCATTCCTTACCGTTAGGCAACTATTGACATGCCATCCCAGGATCCTTACAGTGGCATTCGTATTGACAGTTCGTCCTTTCATTATCTAGTGCCATCCCGAGGAAGGAACTATCTAGGAAAGCCCTTACTGGTGGTCTAGTAATGAATGCCCCAAACAGAAAGCATTCACTAGCTAGCTTACATTACACTTACTTAATTCATATCCTGGGTACCGCTATTTAGATTCGTGGGGGCACGAGTAGCTTCCAGATACAATTGATGAATTAAGACAACAAGCATCGCTAGTAGATGAATGGATGGATCCCAATCCACGTTGATATAATATCATCCTAGCCGGACCATAGGATATTCCTACTTGAATTTCATGTTAGTCCCTCCCTTACCAATCATTTCCCCAACAACCAACCACGGGGAGGTAACCCATCCTTGATATTTGACACCTTTTACCAACTACACCTATAGCGGGATGATGATGATACCTACTGCGGGACGATGATAATGGCCGCGATCACCCGAACACTAGCTACCTATGATTACTTAGGGACTACTACTAACCTTCTCTCACTTTGGGACTACTACGAAGAACTATGAGAACTAGCTCCTATGAACTATTTACTTTGTGACTATGATAATAACCACTTTGGGACTGCTACCAAACTATGAGAACTAATATGACTTCTTCACTATGCTCACGATCAACTATACTCCATACTATGCAAGGGACTAGGAACTATGACTTATGCTTATCTATACTAATCGAAGGAATGAATAAACCATGAGTGGTTGGATGGAGACTCATGCTCCAGACTTCAGGAATTCGTTATACATGTTCACTCCATCAGTTCTTATTTATCCACGTTCACCATTGAACAAGTGTTGATGCATAGTGAAAAAACCTAAATGAAGTGCAATCTTAGTTCTAACGTATGTTTCTAAAGGTCTCCTTTCTTACTTAAGGGCAGGTTTCAACAACCAATTAATTAGTAAGTTATCCTATTAACAACACATCGGAACAAGTCCCTTTGGCCACCACCCGAATTCTCCTCCTTACACTCATTAGATAGACCGACCCAATCCCTTTGGACCACATCTCGGTAGTTTCTTACTACTGTTATTGAGGAGAGACGGAATCCAGACCTTTGGGTTCGATTGGCTTTCTTCTTATACTAACTAGATAAATAAGTACATGACTACTTACTAGTGTTAATGGGGATATACTAGTCCTAATATCCTATCCCAATCAAAATATCCTATCTAGTAGCTGCTATCGAGATAGAGCAATTAAGGAGCAAGCTATCTAGTTTCTGAAGGTTGGGAGAATATAGATGGGTTGAGAGAAGAGGGATCCCAGAGTACTGCTCAGGTGACGAGGCGGGAAAATAGCAGCTATAGAGGGAGGAGCCTTGATGGCGAGTAAGAGCATAAGCGAGTCCATACTTACTTTGTGGAGGAGAACCTAATTATACCTTATATAAACCCAACTGTATGGAGAAGGTAAGGAGACGAATAATAGCATCATAAGTGGGGGAAAGAAGCAGGGAAGAAAGCATATAGTAGAGTGGCAAGTGTGGGGTTGACTAAAACTTGTATCACATCTGGAGGAGGCTTGATTTTCTCAATCCAAATCTCCCAGGCTTGGTAATTGCACTTTCCTGAACGATACCCTATTTGGAGGGGCTCTTATCAACTCCTTCTCTTACTAATACCAATCAATCTACCCGAAACTTGGCATTTGATCTGTTTTTTCTGTTTACTAGTGTTATGGGGTAAATACTGGAACCAGAACACAACCAGACCTGCTGGCCACCACCCGGGTTAGGCAAGGACATACCTAGATGGGAACATATCGAATCCAGACTTTTGGGTCAGATCTTGTTCCTCTTTTTATTAGGTTATGTCTATATTTGTTGACTTTTCAATCTTTGAGCGCTGAATCGACTCGCACCGAATTGACTCTTTTTGCACTTAGGAATGAATTGACTCTTTTAGTGCCCAATTATTCATCCAATCAAACTATCCAGGCAAGCTATCCTCCTCGATATATTGAATTAAAATATGTAAATATCCTAATTACTTCTATATATATTCCTAGGATCCAAGCCAAGGATCTAAGCCCAGTAGCCCAACCGAGTATAAAAGCCCAGCTATGACTAGCAATTGTCTGTCTGGCTATGGCTTACTATCAGTGGCAAGGTCGAAGCAGGCAGCGGGATAAGCATGCATGCAGAAGTTCAAAGGCAGGGAAAGCAAGAAGATGATATCTATTCTCAGGCGGTAAGTTCTAGAGAATAAGTTTTTATATAGGAACTGCCAAGAGGTATATAGATTGATCACAGGTTGAAGGTAGCAAGAGATAGATCCACTGGTAGGTGGGATTGCATAAGGTCTGTGACGTGACGCGGCTTCTAGGTGGCGATGAAAAGCTGAATATATTGGTTCCTCGACCACAATAGTATGATCTATCTAACTAAGGAAAACACAAATGACTGGTGCAAAAAGAAAACTAAACTAACGCAACAACCAAAACAGAACTGCAACACTAACTCCTACTCTAACTCACTCCCTGTGACAGGAGTGCTACCATACTGGATGACTTAGCAGAAGCATAGGGCTTCAGGCGTGCGCTATTCACCCATCCTTGTCTGATAACTCCATCGAGTTGCGCAAGCCTAACAGAACCAGAATCCCGAACTTCCGTAACAATGAATGCTTCCAACAAATGCATCTGAAGTTTATGCTCGTTAAGTAGCCAACATGGCTCCAATGCAGCTATGTCTGTATTCAGAGGTTGAAATGATGGGGAACTTCTCTTCTCCTTACTTCCTATCAGCTATGGAATAAGTGGTGGGCCTTTGAAGAGTGCAAGGGCATCCCGTTGATCTTAGATTTGTAGAGTTTTTCTTTATTTTGTTTAAAGTCCCATATTCATCATCAGATTACATATCCAGATTCAAAATGACAATGGTATGAAACGTATAGATATATGTTAGTATCAGTAGTGAAGAAGAGTTCACATATTAACTCACCTTAATTAACATCAGTGCATAAGACATGGTTCTATCTGGATTTCAATCCTATGTGAAATGGGCGAAGTCTATTAAGTGAAGTTTCCCCCATGCATGGGACTTATGGGACTCAGAGTTCTTCACTACAGCTATTGGACTGTTAAGTTGAACTATTGGAACGTGTAAAGTTGTTAAACTACTAGTAGGAATAGTGAGTGATATAGTCAGGCTTTTTTCTTGCCACTATACTGGTAGGGCTAAAGGAGAAACTCCCTCATCCAAAACCGGTTATAATGCTCTTGATTCCCTCTCCTTAAGTTGAGAGTTTGGTACCTCTCCTCGACCTCGTAACCTCGGCCGAGTCCCTTTCGGGCCTTTGTCAAGAGTTCGGCAAGCTCACCCCCACCCTAGAGAAAGCTTCAACAAATCCTCAGAGTAAAGAGTCTTTATCCGACTTTCCATCCAGTAGAAGAGCCAAGGAGAGCTTGTCTAATGACTTGCCTTCTTAACCATTGGCTTTCTTAACCACCATAGTAGATCCGTTACTTGCCTAACCCCTCTTAACCATTGACTTGACCATCTTAACCACCATCCCCTCATAACCACTAACCATGTTTCTAATATGGAAGTCAGCTGAGCAGTCATGAGGAAGAAACCTTGAGGTCCCCAGTCCCCTTCATGAGCATGAATGAGCATGAAGAAGGACCCTAGTAGATCCGTAGGAGTGGTATTGGTTTCATATTGGTAGAAATCACCTCCAGAGCCTTCCCCTCTCTTAACCCCTTCTATTGGATGGTTACTGACTCAACCCTTTACTTGCCTTTTGACTTAATTTCTACTTGCTCTTCTACTTGCTTAATGGCTTGCTACTGGCTCTACTACTGGCACTGGAGAGGATGTTGAAGCTATTGATGGGACTGCATATCGATATCGATCTGCTACTGGGGATTGGGGTGGGTGGGTAAATAGTTTGTGAAAATAGAGCGAGAAATCGATGAGGAAAGGAGCTGGCCTTCCTTATAGCGATGGTGAGAACAATACATTTACTTATTTCTATTGTCACTTACCGAAATAAGTAAGTGACAACAGAAACCGTTCAAATTTAAATTCTAAAAATTTAATTTCAAAATCAACTTGTCTATCAACCTAATAAATATATCTATTACTTATTATGATTAAAAATATAAATGGATTTATTATTCAACTAATTTATTATGAAATAAAAACGATTTATTCATATTTTATAAACGATTGAAAATTCGTGAAAATTTCAATTATATATATAGTTGATACTTTTAAATTTTAGGAAAATAATTATTTTTAAGCTATCATAATCTAATTTAATTATAATAAATAAAAACAATTTAATTATTATTTTTCAAATTAATATTTTTATATTTAAATATAAAATTTTCTCTAACTTTAATTAACTATGCTTGTTGCAACCCTGCTCCTATGCATCACTCCTATGCATCACTGAAAACTTTCTTTCACATTGTTGTTGATTCCATATGTCACACTTTGCTTAACCATAGAAATGTCTACCATCGTAGGGGAGAGTGGAGCTCCCTCCTACAACCAAACCATAATAAAAAAAGGTTGTCACAATCATTTGAAAGAATTTTATGCTCAAGACTCATCAAACCCCGAGCACAACACAAAAGAAGCCAGAATCATCTAGTAAAAGAGCATAGAGAAATCCCATAGAAATGGAAGAAGAGGTGTTGTTTCACATTTGGGGCTAGAAAATGGGCATGCGTTGCCCACCTGGAGCTGAGCTCTCGAGAGATGCAATAATATAGAGAAATCCCCTAGAAATGGAGGAAGAGGCCTAGGAAGGTTCTTGACAAAAGCAAAAATAGATCTAAAACTTGAAGTCGAGTGAAGTCAGATTTGGGAATACATTCAATATATGAGAGACCTTGCCCTTATAGGAAATATTTTGGGCGTTTAGTTGTTAACAAAACCCATAACTCAATGGATTCAAGTAAAACAAAAACTAGAATGCTATATCAAGTTGGAATTCAAAGTGAAGGATTCTTTGTGATCATATTTTCCAATATAGAAGTTTGAATGTTAATCTTTGAGAATGACCCATACTTCTTGAATTCTGCAAGGTTTTACCAAATATTCTAGAGGGAAAGATTAGTACTCAACAAAGAGGATTTTACAACAACACTAGTTTGGATCAGAATGTGCTCTCTACATAGACAATTATGAGACGAGAACACATTTGTACACATACAAAATGCGCAAGGGAACTTTGTCAAAATTTCATAGGCTACCAAGTAAGAAAGATATATCTTGTACACACATACACACATATGTGTGTGTGTGTGTGTGTGTGTGTGCTTACATGAACATCTTAGAACCCCTACTTGAATATATTGAAATTTATTACCAAGAAAATTTGTGAAAATAAACCCTAGATTATGAGTTCATCCCATTAGATGTAAATTCTGCCATAAATATGGGCACCTTTATTGAAATTTCCCATTACTAGTTTGAATAGATTTGGTTTAAATCCCTAGACTTAAAGGTCAAGATGAATTCTCTAAGCCTATAGGTCGTTCAAGAGGCCCACAACCTCCTCCACATACAAGAAAAACCCCAAAAACTAGCAACATTTTTTACCTCCTCATATATATATATATATATATATATATATATCTGTGTGTGTGTGTGTGTGTGTGTGTGTGTGTGTGCTTTCATGAACATATTAAAACCCCTACTTGAATATATTGAAATTTATTACCAAGAAAATTTGTGAAAAGAAACCCTAGATTATGAGTTCATCCCATTAGATGTAAATTCTTCCATAAATATGGGCAACTTTATTGAAATTTCCCATTACTAGTTTGAATAGCTCTGGTTTATATCCCTCGACTTAAATATCAAGATGAATTCTCTAAGACTATAGGTCGTCCAAGAGGCCCACAACCTCCTCCACCTACAAGAAAAACCCCAACAACTACCAACATTTTTGACCTCCTCACTTCCCTCTCCTCCTCACCCCAACCTATCAACAACATTCTCCCAGAACACGAACTGCATGATTCTAATGGTTATTAATTTCCTTATATACCCCTAATCCCATCCATATTATCCCCTCTAATATTTCTTCCAGAAGACTTTGCAAGAAATCCAAAATAAAACCCCCACAAAGAAAATATATAGGGCATGTATCAAGATTCCCTTGACCTCGCTAACCTTGAAAATGCTTGGAAAGGTGAAGATCCAAGCTCCATCCTAGAGCATCAAGTCAATATTCTTATTAAAGCCTTCCTCAAGTCTTAATAACAAGCACAAAAATCCTTGCCAGGACAAAATAGTAACACTATAGAGTTTATGTCCAACCCTTGAGATAAATTGCTAAGCCACACTGAGAGGATAAGGAAAAATGAAGAAAGAGAAACCAACAAATCCGAGAGAAACTAATAGAAATATTAGTCAACTTAGGAAAAATAAAACTAATCTCGAAAGTTTATTCCTCAAACTCCACTCTTACTTAATGAAATCCATCTCTTGGAACATTAGAGGCCTTAATTGTAAAGTCAAACAAATAATTCTTAAAGGAAAATGGAGAAACAATAATACAACTTTATTGATGATTCAAAAAATAAAAGCTTCAAGGCGAGTCCATTGGTCAACTAATAAAGAAATTGGAACGCAATTATTGATTTGGAGCAATATATGTCAAGGGCTAATTGGGTGGCTTAGATATAATATAGATCACATAGGACGTCCCAATCCTAAATATGTTCACTACTTTCTAAATTTGGACCATCTCATTTCAAATGCTAAGGTCATCGAAAGCCTACTTTCTCTCAGATGTTTATGTCCCATGCCCCCTAGAGGAAAAATTCAAGTAATGCATTTCATCAAGCAAACCCACCTCCTAATCTCTTCGGTGCTCTGGATTCTCAGAGGAAACTTCAATCTAATCAAATATATTTAGGAGAAAAATGAGGGAGATGAAAATTGAAGGGTGAATTTGTTCATTTTATGAATTAATGGACTCCGCCCATTTGCTAGATATTTGATACAATCAATTTCTTACAAAACATGGAATAATCGCAGAGGGGGCGAAAAACAAATTTCCTCCCAAATTGATAGGTATCTCATCTCCAAGAACATAATGGCCTGAGGCATCTTCATGTAAGTTTCCACTCTTCCTAGTCACATATTGGACCATTGGCCAATCCAGTTGGATATAGAAATCAAGGCATGCCCAAAAAATAGGCATTTTCCATATGGAATTATTATGGATCCAATGCCCATGCCTTTAGGAAAACATGAAGGAATGGTCTCAAGAAGACGACAACATTGAAGGAACTTCCATGTATCGCCTATAGTAGAAACTCAAATACCTTAAAAACCAACTCAAATCCTAGAATAAAGAAAAAATTGGTAATATTATCCTTTTTGTTTTTATATTTTTGTTTTTGGGATTATTTATTAATGGAGGAAGATCAAAAAATTTAAGGATTTAAATTGATGCTTTGGAAACTCTAGTTGGGTCCATATTTAAAGCTCTAGGAAAGGTGAAGAGCATGTAGGGTAATAAATATTGTGGGAAGAGTTTAAGATGTGTTATTCAAAACCCTAAATGGTCAACATAGACTAAATGGATAAAATAAATTATATAAATTATTAATGGATAAATGATGTAGAATATATTATGATAGATTTATTATATATTATAATATATATCAAACCTAAAATAAACTATAGTAGTTATTTATTAGAATATATGAGTATAATTATATTTAATGGATTTATTGAAGAATATATATATATATATATATATATAGTTTACTTATAGTATATATATAAAGTAATCCGCTAGTCATACGTTAATTATGCTTATTATATATTAGATATAAGTGGCCATGTTGTTCATAGAACATGTGTAATATTCATAAAGTTTTCCTCAGATCCATTTTTATGAGTAACCCAATAGAGTGGAAATGAGATATCTGCTTTCACTAGTAGTAGCCAAAATTTACATGGAAAAGTTTGAAATCAGGGCCCTTAATACATATTATCATAAACCTTAAATTTGGAAAAGATTTGTTCATGATACTAATTTTATCTGACCACATGGTAAGGAGGAACTTGTAAAATTTGTACATCACCTAAACAACATCACAACATTTATCCAATTCCCTATGGAGATAGAAGAAAGTGGTTTCATTCCCTTATTGGGTATTCTTATCATAATGAAACCTAATGGAAAACTGAATCACATGGTTTATCGCAAGAAAACACACACAAAAAAATACCTTCACACAAACTCTCATCATCATCCCTCTCAGAGGATTGGTGTCATTAAAACATTGGCTTATAGAGCCTTAAAAATATCTAGAGTTGACCATTAATCTAATGAAAAAGAGTGCCTAATTAAAGTATTTAGCAACCTTGGCTACAAAAAGAAATATATTAAGGATTCATTTCAAAAACTATTTATTATGATTATATTTCTCCTATATCTAACATCCATAATACTAGCAAGTCTTTGTACCTACCTTACCTCAAGGAAATCATCGACAAGATTTCCAAGTTTTAAAGAAGAAAGAGATTAAAACATGTTTCAGAATTCATACCACTATTATTAAAATGATGAAATCTGTGAGATATGGCATTGATCACTTACCATGCAAAGGTATTTACAAGATATAATGTTCTTGTGGTAAATTTTATATCAGAGAAACTGGCCATTCATTGAAAGAAAGAATCAAGAAACATGGTGCATACATAAGAAATGAAAGGAAAAAAAAAATGTAGCTATTCTTGAACATTCCAAGAGCACTAATCATCATATTATATAGGAGAATACTAAAATCCTTGCTAAAGAAAATTATTATTAAAGATGACGAATAAGGGAATCCCTCGAGATTAAAAAACACCCTAATAATATTAACAAATACAGTGGAATTGGGATTAATAAAAACTAGTGGCCCTTACTAAACACCAATAATAATAATTAATCCCCTTTGTGAATCTTACATAGGGTTATATAAACAACATGGCCATTTATATCTAATATATAATAGGCATAATTAATATACGACTAGTGTATTTAATCTCTACATATATAATATTAGTAAACTATATATATAAATATAATTATCCTCTTATATTCTAATAGATAAATACTGTAGGTCATTTTAGGTTCGATATATATATTATAATATATAATAGATCTAGTATAATATACTTTACCTAATGTATGTATTAATACTTCATATAATTTATTTTATCCATTTAGTCTTTGTTGGCCATTTAGGGTTTCAAATGGCGCATCTTAGACTCTTCTCATAATATTTATGACCCTACATGCACTTCACGTTTAATAAATTATTGAAGATGGAATTGGATGTAGGTTCCAAAATGTCTACTGAAATCCTTAAATTTTTGGATCCTCCTCTATTAATCAACATTATCCTTGCCAAGGAGGACCTTGAAGCCTAGGTGGAAGCTATTTAGCAAGAATAAATCCTCCAAGGATGATCGAATGAGCTCATTGTAGAATAAGCATGAGTCACACGCATCTATAGGAAGGTCACATTTGGAAGAGATCCTTTGGCTGCATAAATAATGCATCCACTAGGTAATGAATGGGGAATGATATACAACCTTATTTTATAACCTGATACTCCAACATTGGCACCATAATCAAATATCCTCACTCAAAATCTAGGAAAACCTCAAGCTTTAGGATCATGAGGATATAATGTACGATCTCATTTAGTTTTACAATAATCTCTTATTATACCCCCAACCACAAAGAGATGTTGCCATTAAAAAAATAATATAGCACATACCCCCTCTGGTTTCTAATGAATAGAATGAAACCCTTCTATGGGCAATAACTGTGGGAGAGGTTGAATCAATGGTCAATTCCATGTCCAAAAATAAGGCTCGTAGCCCAGATGGTTTCACAACAAAATTCTTCCAATATTGTTTGTAAATAATTGAAATAGATCTTTAGGAAGTAGTAGAAGAGTCATGTAAATCCTATGGGAGGAAACGTGAAGCTGGGTTACACTTTTGTGAGAATCGGTGGTCGAAAACCTTTTTTTTCGGCTGATAGTTCGCGAAGACTTCTTCTTAAAGTTCAGCGAACTACGTAATAGCTTCGTACCTGCAACTTTCTTTAGAAAGTTCGGCCGAGTTGTTGATTGCAAGTTCAAGATTGAAGACACGTCGGACGGCGCGGTAGGACATTTTTGCACGGAGATTGAGCTCCGGCAACAAAAGTTCTACGAACTCTTATCATGTGTTCGAAGCCAAACTCTATCAGATCTCGGCCGAAATTTTACTTTTAAAATAGTTTCGCCGAACTAATTCTGTACAACAAATCGGCCGCCGAAGTTTCGTTCTTTTACTCCGTTTCTCGACTTGTTCCCGCGACACTTTGTGTTTCGAAATTTGCTCTTCGAGCGTTGTCGTCGTTCGCGCGTCTACGGCTACTGCGTTCGGTCGCTATTTCTCCTGTCGTCGGCTCGAACTAATTCTTCGGCGTGTTATACGAAGACCAGGGTCCTATAATTACCATATGAAATTTGGATTCCATTGTGGCACTTTCCAACCTCGTATTGATGGTTTCATCTGGACTCAACCCTATTATAATAGTGTTTAGAAAAACATATTGCAAGATGAGAATGTGGATTTCATTCGTTTACAGGATCAACCATGCTATGATAATTTCACTGGGAGAAAAGAGGGATATAAATGCCGCCAAAATATATTTCTACCAGTACTTTCTCTTAAAAATTGAGGATCTTCCCATCTTTAATCATCACATCTTTAACTTCGGTGAGTGAGGGTGTAGTGGAGGCATATGCGCCAAAAGAAATGGGTTCTGCTAGGAGCGTTTTTAAGTAAGATGCCATTATTTAGTAGAGTGTTGTCGTCTAAAACAGGGTTTATCATTTTATTTGATTGTTGTTTTTACTGACACAAATGTGAAAACGTTTTAACGGTTTGAGGGTATATCTGGAGGTGTAATTAGGTACCAAAGTGGTCATTGCAAGGTACTTGTAATTTTATTTAATGGATTATGGTTGTTTTCCAAATGCTAATTAAAGCCATTTTATTATTCAAACAGACATATTTGAATATTTGAAAAATGTTTATGAAGCCTTTATCACTGAGTATATTTTCAGAATTTTGTCGATGTTATGTAAATAGACATGTGGTCATGTTAGATAAATATTTTGACTTCATAACTCGTGGTTGGTTTTTTCTATACTACGACTTTATGATTTTTAAATTTATTTTAAAGCTTACTTCAAATTTATTTGAATTTTGTTTTTCTCTTTTCAAACAGTAAAATTTTGGATGGGTAGAAACCAAGTGAAAAGTGCCAAGAATTGATCAGACATCTAGAAAAACACCTTGTTTTATCTGTCGATATCCTCAAAAAAGATACTTGGTCTTCTATAACATGGGTATGGTAATGGTAATGCTGTTGCTCCCGCTCCGTGAAGTTTTCATTTGATATTTGATGCAAAGGAAACATGTTATCCGGTGAGGTGCAAGGACGAAGGTTTATCCCAAAGGGATCTTGTCAGTCTTTGTTTGAGTTGGAAAGTACTGATTTGGTAGTGTTACCCAAGGGCTGAGCACACGTGATGTCTACTAGGTTGCTGACAAACATTATAAATTTAACCACCGTATATAATGGAACCTCATCATTCTTTATGCTTCTTGCTTTGGGTTGATCCTCATGCACAAAAAGTATTTTATCATTTTGTGGATTTACAATACATGTCTGTATTTGTTTGACCCTCTTCTCTGCTGTAGAAGAAAGCCGAACCGTCAAACAACGACTAGGTCCCATCTAGCTGGAATAATATATCGAAAATGCTAGTAATGATGATATTATGGACCATATGATTCAATCCACCAATACGAGATTACATTTATTCGAGGTTTCGGTATTGATATCTACGAGGTATCGGCAATAAAATTAGGATTAATATGTAAGAATAATCCATGAGATGATGGCCCGAAAGTTTGCAAAACATTTCCGCTAATTCAACCTCTCTGGAATAGGTGATGCGTCTTTAATTTTCCAAGTTTTACTTGAGAACTCATTGGAAAAATGTGCATCCATATCCACTCGCATGGAAAAAAACCTACATTTTGTTTTTGCGGAAGGATTAAATAATTCTCAAGAGTGTGGGGATTCGTGCTTTGTAGTCTCCTTTTTAGGTTAGGATGCTATCTTTCTTTCTCAACCTCTCTTTAATTAATTTTACCAATTGGTAATTTAATTCTGTTAATTGGTAAAACAGTCGAAATCACTTGTTTTATTGAGCTAATAAGTGTCTCCTCGTTGTAATTAGCTACTTTAATGATTTTTTTAATTAATCATCTTCATCTCATGCTCTAAATTGAAAGATCTCAATATATTTTCGTAGTTTCCATGCATCAACTAATAAAATTGCAAGTGATAACTTTCTATATCAGGTGGTTAAAATTGCAAGTGATAACTTTCTATATCAGGAAGGATTATATATCAGGTGGTTAAACCCTATTTACATTAATTTTTAACTGAAGCGTGATTACACCGAGAGCCTCACTCCTTTATTGCCACATATAATGATTATAGAGAAATGCAACCACATATGAGTATTGAGGGGAAAAAAAATTGTGCTGAAAACTTCAAAGGTTGTGCATGTATATTTGTACAAACACTATTAATAACCCCATGGACACAATTATAGATTACAACATCAATAGGTGTATGGCCACATGGCAACCATGTCTGCATGATGATCGTTAATTGCTCGAAAATAAATGAAAAAAATATATAAACAATATTCGTGACAACTTGGATTCATTTCATTAGTGGTGTGTATGCAATCATTTCGGATTCATTTCTGGTTAAGTGAGTGGTTTGATGTGCACTTGTTTTTGTATGTCGAAGGCTTGCAGACACACATGGCAGCCATCTTTATGAGCGACATATTATTAACAAAGGGAAGCCATAACTAAAATTAATAATGAATTTTGAAAATAAATTTTCGTCTAATATATAATAATATAGGCTGATAACTTTTCATTTAATATATAATATATATTTGAAAAAGTCATGTTTCTTCAAGTCTCCCAAAAATAGTCTTTGCACAAAACCTTATATACAACTTCTTCGAAGAGAGAATTTGAACACTTTCTCGAGAGCACTCCTTTCTTCAATTTGGCATCTAGGTGTGGTTGGTTTTTCATTGCATGTTGTTTGATTTCATATTTTATTGTTGTTTAATTTTATTAGGTTTTAGCTCGTTATGAAATTTGAAATAAATTTGTTGTAGTTAGCATGTTTTGTAGAGATTCAATACTCTTAGATGTGTTTCATTTTTTGATACGAAAAGTTTGGTTTCCACTTTCTTTATGCAAAAAGGTGTGTAGAAATTTCAACCATTAAACTCAAAAAAATTAGAGATCCCCGAAAAGTTATATGTGAAGTTTTTTCAAGCGAAGAATAGTGCCTTGGAATAGGCATACCTAAAATTTTTCCCGTAGATAAACCAGCTCGATAAAAACCAAACATACCTAAAATTATTACTATACTGATATAAAAATCAGCATCGTTACCGAAAACTTTTCCTATAACCGACCACTCAATCCTCCCATCATGTTCAGTCCTCCCACTCATGATCGACCAATTAAAAGTCTTTTATAATTCCATTGAATTGAATTTGCCAAACCTCTACCTCACGTATTTCCGTTCTCCAATTTATTTTTCCCTCTAAGACATGGTGACCTCGCATTGACCCTACGATGGGATTGTTGAATTAGTTCAACAAACAAAAAGGGTGGGTTCTACTGCTCCAAATTGCACGAGGTGTGATGGCTACTATGTTGTACAGTCACACTATTATTCATACGATGTCTAATATGCTGTTTGTGCATTTGGAACTTGTATGATGTTATTTTGTACGCACGAACTACATGTGTTTATGTGCTATTTTATGAATTCATTTATAACCGATTTCCATGCATTGCCATCCATCCAGCATAACGTTATAAAAATACTACAATTCTTGAGAGAAGAGATTTTGCATGAGTTCACATGTCAATTTTCAACGCATATTTTTGAGGAAATGCGTTTGTCGATGTCACATATATGAATGAATGAAATGAATGATATTTTAATGTACCACGCAGACTTAAAATAGCTTTGTGAGACCACTAGCCTTCCTCGTTGTTTTCCTTCTGCAATTAAATCCTTTTCTTACTCAAATTGATGATGAGTCGACCCAACCTCATAAGAGTTCCATCACTTTGAAAAGACGATGCCATGGAATTGATACTTGCTAACATAATACGGTAAATGTCCCTAATGTCTCTTGAAAGCATCACATTCCAAAATGAAAATGTTTTTCCGATTCCACCGCCAGAAGCGCAAAAAAAGGCACATGCCCTTTCTTCCCAAGCTTTCTTTAGGTTCCTCTTCCAATCGATCGTTTCACACCGAAGCTGATGTGGGTTAGTTCTTACCTGAGCTATAAGAACCTTTTCCTCTCCGCAGGAATGCTAGCTCCAATGTATTCTTTTTTTGGAGATCACAAGTGTGGTTGAATTCCCGAGATACAATACTTCTTTGTACACAACTCTTTTTCCCATATACCTGCATTAGACTTCTCCAACACACAATTTCTTTTAATTCCTCGCTATTTTTGGGACATGCATTCTAGTAAATATTCCATTTTTTTGCATCCATTTGTTGTTTTGTCTCATCCAATAGTCTCTTTCTTTCTACTCTACCTTCATTGAAGATAACTTTTGGCCATCTACCTTCTCCCATTTGCTCCCATTCTCTTTAGCGTACCTTTACAAGATGCACCATGGAAATTTCTTCGATGGGAACTAATTTCTGTTTCACCTCAACATTATCTCATAGGGGAACCGAAATTTTTATGCATCAATGTGCACTCTCATTGATATGAAAGTGATTTGTGCGATAATGTGTGCTACTTCATGCATATTACTCATGGAAACCTGTAGTGACACATCGATCACCGGCTCATTGGATTTTGGTGTTTTCATTTGTATAATCGTAGAATATAACTTCCTGCACACCCTTATTTGTCTTATGTTAATGCATTACACTTTGTCTTGCATAGAAAGCCGAATCAATGACGCACACATGTCACAAATTTTACCACGTGAGGGACATGCCATGGGAAAGTGCTTTGGCATTCTCCTCTATGCAGTTCCATTGCACCAGCGATTTCCATTCCTCTATTGTGTCATCATGCTCGAGAAATTGTATTGTGGAGGAGCTGACACTATGACTGTGATGAAATAATTTTCTTTATTATAGTTAATGCTCATTTAGCATATGTATAGAAAAATTATTTATGAGGTGTATACATTTTCAAATATTATGGGAGAGGTTGAAGTTGGAGTCACTTTTGTTCCTAAAGCTTAGTTAAATTTGCAAATTCTATTAAAAATAAAAACTTTAAACATTTAAGTATTTATAGAAAGAAATTATGTACATGTATTCAATGTTATCGACGATAGTTTAAAAGAATTTTTAGAAAAAAACTTTACAATTTAAATCGTAAATCTGTATGAAAAGAAAACTTATAATTTCAATGTTCTTATTTTGAAAGTCACTGAATGTTTAAAAGTTCCATTTTATGTTTTCTTTCAACTATGACTGAATTTAGTTTTTAGTTATATTAATGTTGGAGAAGAAATATAACTAGTTTATTTCACGTGTAATTAGATTAGTGATTTCATGTGTTAGGGTTGTGGATGAGCAGTGAGGCTGCACACCATGACATTTCAAATTTAAAAATGATGGATTTGGAGTCCTAGGTGAGCTTAGAATCCTCATTTTTTTCAAAATAAGGATGCACTCCCATTTGGTCTCACGATTCAGGTTGTAATCGCGAGGCTCTCGCTCCCATGAGTGGACCTTCCCAAAATCTTGTGACGTCTTTGTCACAAACAAAACCATTATGCCTGAAAAACACATCATGCAAGAAACATAGCTGTCTGCTTCGACATATTATTTTTCTCCCTTCAAAGATCACATCATGTGAATATCTCCATGTGCTCTCTACATGTTGGTGTGCAAAACCATCAACCAACACGACAAGTACGACAAAACATGCCTCTTCGAAACTAGCTCGACTCTCAAGTCAAATAATAGAGCTCATGTAAAAATTTCCATATTTGTTGCATTTAAGTGTGTCAACATAACTCTACTTTTCAACATCTTGCCTCATGCAACATGCACCACACTTTCAATTTGCAAAGAAATTCATGTGAAACATCAAAATACATGCTAGGCCTTAATTGGATAAGAAATCTAACCATCTCTGTTAGAAAACCTATTTCAATAGCGCTTCTTTTAGTTGCACTTCATCATGCTGAATCATCTACTCAGCCCTCACCGATTATGAAATCCTCTTTTCCATTCTTGTCGTTATCTCATTCCACCTTCGTCAAATATGCTGTGGGATGACTTGTTGGATACAAAGTCCAAAACTTGTCCAACGTCATATAAACATTGCGATTATTCAAACCACAAAAAGGAAACGAAGTGCAAGTTCTTTTCCAAATCTTATGTGAATATTTACCATATTTATCATAATCAAAAAGAAATTTGATTAGAGTGTCAAATTTATACCTTGAACATTCATCGTTGTCGCCTTCTTGCCAGGAGGTGAATTTGATGAGGTAGTGGCTCTCCTCCTGAATCATTAGCAATGAATTCAATGACTCTAGAGCTTTCCAAAATCCTCTTCTTTTACATTCTCATTAGCCGTGCATGATTATTAACATCTTCTTGCAAAGTGTGTCAAAACTGCTCCATTCAACATGAATACAAAATTCACAAGTTTGATGCCCTCTTCATGCATAAAAAGATTACTCGTGTTGTAGGCCTCTTTACAACCTGAAAGCATTTGGTTCCACATCTGCTTTCCTCGCGAAGATGTTGTCTTGTAGATACCATGTACATTTGTCTAAGGTTTAAAATCATACAAGAGAGAGCTTCATTTTCGAAAGGCTTCACCTTTTCTACAGCTCCTTTTTGGCTTGATGGCGACAAAGCACTTTTTATCGGAAACACTCTTTGCTTTGTTTGAGAAATTACACATAAAAAATCAGGCCGGAAAACTTATCTTTGCCACTACCATCTTCATTGCTCGCTTTCCTTGTCGCCTTGTTTTTTATTCTTATATTGATCAACCTTTCTGACACAACAGGCAGATAAACCCTTGGGTTTGTTCTCTCGTCTCTATTTTAACGAGCCTTATCCACAACATTAACCTTTCGGGCGCAACGAGGAGCTGGAGATAAACCCTTTGGAGTTCGTCGTGGTATGTCTCTTGCAGCTTGTGCGCCTTATCAACAACATTGGTTGAGTGGCCGCATCCTGCAACATGTATATCCGTCGATTTGTAATCTTCCTTAGACTATCCGCGATTTGCTTTACCACCTCCGTCACATGCGATCTGCTTCAAAGATGACCGAACAATAGATTCACACTATTTTCAAACCTCTAAAACTTCACATCGAAAGCCCATCAACATATTCATACTGAATCTTACAAGAATCTATAAACTCGTTTTTAAGTTAGATCACGAGTTATTCCTTATTAAAAGAGCCATGAACAAGGTGTATAAATGTAGATAGAATTACTTCCTTTTAGTGCGACCAACACTTTTTCCATGTGAGGCTGTGATTTATGCAAACACATCATAATAGTTCGGTTGCTTTCGACGTTGAGTTGGAGTTGCAACCATTGGTTCATGTTTTCTCATGACTAGGTCCGGGTTTCCTGGTGAATCTATATGGACATTTCTGTCTGAGCTAAACCACCGCTCTCTATTTGCAAGATTGATTTGTCTTTTTAAGATTTTGCATATGTGTGTTGTCGCTATGTATCAAAGATACCTATTCCTGAGTTTTTCTATGCACATCAATTCAAGTACAGCACAAACACTAAATCTAATTTAATTTTATTGTTTGCTAGTAGCTAGTTTATGTTTTAAAGTAATGGTCGTTGTTGTATGTAGTAAAATATTCTACAAGGTGACCTTTCTTATGGCAATGAGTAATTAGCAATTTCAACTTTATTTTCAACATCATTTTCCTATGTCCAATAGGCCTTTGACTTTTTGCCTCATTTGTAGAAAGTTTCATGTGCATGGATATCTTCTTCCAACATCTATAAACATTATGATTAAATTCAAACCACAAAAGGAACATGCAAAGCTCTTTTCTATATCTTATTTGAATATTTACCAGATATGTTTATCTTAATCATTTGATTAGAGGCAAATTTATACCTTGAACATTCATCGTTGTCGCCTTCTCGATGAGGTGAATTTGACATGAGGTGGTGGCTCTCCTTTGAATACTAGAAATTAATTCCCGATGACTCTAGAGCTTTCAACATCCTCTTCTTTTACATTGCCGCTAGGCGCATGATTATTGACATCTTCTTGCAAAGTGGGTGTCAAACTTTTCCATTCATCATGAACACAAACTTCACAAGCTTGAGGTAATGAACAAGGAAAACAAAATTTCCTTCTTGGAACAGCTTCATGTGCCTCCTTGGCTTTGGAGCATTTTCCATGTTTTCCAGTAACCAAGACCGAAATAATTAGGCTCCTTCACTGAAGAACATTTGGCTCAACTGTGCCTTGTACTCAACTACGCCTCGTACATGCTTGCTCTTTAAGACCCTTTACTTTCATAGTACACATTTTTCATCAAAAAATTGGACCTTGCTCCTCTAGTTTCTCTCAAAAGCACGTACACATTCATTTTCGCAGAGAAAGTGAAGATAGAAACCAATAGCTAATTCTTCTAAGCGACCTCGACTAAAATGAGCTAAATTGTACTTTGATACGACTTGATTTGAATATTTTCTGCCACTAGTTTTGTTGAAAGAGGTTTACGTGTCAATATTTAGGAAGTGTATTTTGTGAGAAATTTATGAAGTTAATTAGATTTCAAAAAACTCATGTTTACACATTTATAAAATGCAAAATTTTTATTTCTGAGGAAAATCTTTTCCCTCAATCCAAAGTCTCGATCGTTGGACATGTATGAGGAAGAAAAGAGGGAATTCACTTTTCAAATTCTTAGACCTTGTCTCAAACCAAAATAAACTAGAGGTTTGGTTTTCAAATACATTCACTTATTTGGAAATGTTCTAGCTAACATAAAGTACATATGCCAATCTACTCTCCCAAGAAATCCACTTTGGTACACCATTGGTTGGTTTTCTTCCTATATTCTTTATCAACCTCTTCTAGTGATTCTCTTTGAAAGGTGGATACTTAAATCCTTCCTAAAAATTTGAGCGAAGCTAAAATGAGAAGACATACAAGATCATTTTAAGTCATTCTTCTGTCCAATTATAAAAACCAAGTGAATATTGAACCAAATACATATTGATTTTTGTCCCATAGAACAACAAAATCTAAAACCTCTTCAAGGTCTTCAATCCTGCTGCGTAAAGTTAATTTACATGTCTCGATCAAGTCCAACAACAAAGAAACATTCAAGTATGACACCAAAAATCTACAACTAACAACATCTTCTAAACCATCTTCAAAGTCAATATTGTGTGCATCAAATTCCTCGGCAAGGTCGCACGGAGCCATCAATGGTGCACCTAAATTCATGCACCATACTTTGAATTGTGTGAAAGAAATTCATGAAACATCAAAATACATGCAAGGCCTTAATTGGATAAGAAATCTAACCATCTATTAGCAAACCACCGCATCTTATTTTCAACATCATTTTCCTTATCGAATTGGACTTTGACTTTTTGCACCTCATTTATTTAAAAACTCATGTTTGCACATTTATAAAATGCAAAATTTTGTATTTCTAGGAAATTCTTTTCCCTCAGTCCAGTCGACTGATTAGACATGTAAGAGGAAAAGAAAGAGGGAATTCACTTCTTCAAATTTCGTAGACCTTGTCTAAAAGCAAAATAAACTAGAGGTTTTATTTGAGCTCTAAAATGAGATTCCAAGCCTAATTTCCTAAAAAGTAAGTTTGGGGATGATCACAGGCTGAGTTCCTCGATGAAATGTCTAAGAAGATTAACCACCTTGAACTATTTTTTGCGTAGGGAAGATGACCCATTCCCATGTCCGAGCATGAAAACGTTCTTTGATATTGTTAATGCCTCTAGTAAGCGCACTTCTACGAAGTTCTGTAGGTGATTCTGCAGAAGGGCTGGGCAGCCTCTGGAATCTCATCTTTTATGAAAGGTGACATATCTAGTAAATGCCCCTACGATCGATCACGGAATGGATCTGTATTGCAGTTCTTCATTTTAATGTCCGTAAAACACAACGACTTTGAGGTAAATTATGTACATGTGTCATTTCTCCCACGCTCAGAGTGTATAAGTAGTAAATTTTATACCAAGTGCTATCCCACCACGTAAAGCGCAATTTGGTGAACTTATCATTTTTATAATATCTTTTTCGATTAAATTTAGTTTCGACACATGATCAATTATTGCGTGAAAAGTCAGTGTCCTGACATAATTTGTGTACACTAAATTACAAATTGATTTTTTGAAATCTATTTTATGTAAATGTCGCATCAATAGATAGCATATCATGGAGGATGAAGCAACAAAGATCGGTCGAATCCCATATGGAGTGTCTCGATGAATGTTCAGCCGTATTTAAATATAATCTTAAATCTCCAAGTACGTGTACATATGGAATTTGACTTTATTAACTTCTGGAGTTAGTTGGTTGTTAATAAGTTTCTATATTTTAATTTTTAGGAGGTAAAGAGAGCAGGAAGGGGTTTCAACTCCATCCATGCGCGTGACTAAGTGTCTGCAGCGGGTCGAGGTATGAGTGGTAGTGGGTTGCTGGAAGGGGGTGATATTTGTCGAAGGCTAATCGATCCGCCGCCGGCTCTCACCAGTAGTCAGCGTGGGTGCTGCTCTCGGCCGACAGATCATTACGGTGCTTCGTTCTCGGCAAAGAGCCGATGTTGGAGAAGATGTTAACCAACAACATCGAGGTTAAGCCATCCATTTCAATATTTTTTCATTAAATTTGTCATGACTACACGTGTTTTTTCTAATATACGAAAGTACACTATATTGATGCTGCTTTGAAAATGTTTCGAGACCGATGGTCAAAAATAGATGTAGGCAGCAAGGCTACTTTCCAGAAGAAGGTTGTCAACCCGACACAACTTATCCGGCGAGATTATTGATATACTGCAAGGGAAACCAACATGGCGAGAATGCACCTTACAAAAGGTGTCAAAGCCTTCATGCAAAATTTGCAAAGAGATCTCGTGGGCTTTGTCTCTACCGCGGAGAGTGAGACAAAGCTACAGAAATTAGTTACACATTCATTGAGTGAAATGGTAAGTAATGACACCAAAAATTTGGGGCTGTGCAACGGCGGTCAGTTCGTAGAAGCCGATGAGAAAGAGAAAAGAAACGATGGATAGTGGCCCAATAAATAGCGGTGACGAGCAAAGCAAAGTTACAGAGAGCAAAGAGGCCAAGTCAATGTTTAATTATAAGGAAAGGAGCCAAAAAGAAAAAATGTTGAAGAGTGCTGAGTATTTCAAGCACCCGAGACAAAGTCGGTGTTGTATGATTGACATCTTGCGGCCTTTGTTTGAAGCTTCCATGGAATGATGAGGTTTCGTTTATTTTTCAAGCAAATGTGCAGAATGGTAGTGAAACGCCGACTTCACAATGACCTTCCTTCGCGACTTTTTCGCCCGGGGAGAGGTCGATTATATCAACGTAAGGGCGGCTTAAGCGAGATGTGGAGTTGCCCTTGCCCCGAGCACTCCATTGGTGTGCGCGGCCGATTTCGAGCTCGAAACTCGCGATTAGGGAGTGGAGGTGACTTCTCTCAAATAAGTCGAGAAGTGAGAGATGTTATGATCGACAATGTTCATAGCGGATTGAGTGGAGTTGATCTTTGTTTAAATTGACAAAGAGCATCGTGAAAATGCGACGTGCCAATTGCAGGCTATCGTACCGTGCGGTTGAGATTTACAGTGTCATGAATGTTGAAGATCTCCGAACATATGCTTGATAAATTAAGTCGCAGTGGTCTCGCAAGACCTAATTTTTCATGAGGAAGAGTGGCACGGAACGGTATGTGTTGGTGACCTTGGGGTTTTGAAAGTATTTTTAAATATACATGTGTGTACACAATTTGTAATAAATACATGTGTATGTACATGTATGCATTTATTTTATGTGTACATTAATCTAATTTAATGTATGATTATATGTTAGAACACCATTTTGCGATTCTCGAGGCATGATGCATGATGAAAATGTTATTACGTTAGGGCTCGGACCTCTTGCCTCAAACGAGTGCGGATGGGTCTCGACCATCATGATATGTTGGCACATGTGTATGCTTCAGTGTTTTTTAAGTGACTCTAAAATAAATAATTGTTGCCACACATGTACATGTATGTATATATATATATATATAATTTGACAAAATGTTTTAATAGGTCACCGATTCCAGTCTCGATGTTTTTGGGATGGCGGTACCTTCTTCTTCCTTGAGAGATGTACCTTCTACTTTCACTGGGAGATGAGCCACGAGTATGGACAATTTTTCACAAGTTTCAAATTTATGTTTAAAAGTTATATATATATATATATATATATATATATATATATATATATATATATGTATAGAGAGAGAGAGAGAGAGAGAGAGAGAGAGAGATCCGTATTTTGAGTTATTTAAAGTGTCTCTGGGTTCCTGTAGAAGATTTCTTTAATACGAGGGACTCTGGCAATACCGAGATGTGGAACATCCACATCATTTGGTCAAGTTGTCTTTAGTTCCTAATATTATTAGAAAATAAGTTTACATGCTCTCGTGCATTTTTCATTTTAAAGAGTTTTAAATATATATATATATATATATATATATATATATATATATATATATATATGTATATATTTGCTAGCTAATGCGATACAGATTGTGGCGTACTGCTCACCGTGTATGTTTACTACGAGAACCTGCTCATCAAATGGAGAGGGAACCTTACGAGGTGTGCATGATGTCTGTAGTTTTTTACAGGCTTGAAGTCCATATATATATATATATATATATATATATATATATATATATATATTCGGTCTCATTTTTAAAACTTCAAATTTTAATGTTCAAATACATGTGCATTGTGTATGTGGGTTTTCTATTCACAAGATAGGCGTGGCGAGACCGTGGTAGACGCTAGTAGATCCGCGTTGACGACATGACTACAGCAGTAGATTCGATTTCAAAATTTAGATGGTTTTAAAATTTGTTAAACTTGATACGACTTTGATACTTGTGAGGTGATACCATAATTTTTGCACATATTTTTATTACGTTGTTGTTGATAATTTGTTTGTTAATTTTTGGGATGGTTTTAGTGCTTTTGGTATGTGAATGTGAAGTAATGTTGTCATTTAAACTACATTTGGCATGTGATATTTAATGTTAAATGTTTTTGCGTGGATGGTTGAATTATAATTGGCATGGCATGTCCAAGTTTTTAAAACTCAAGTTTTTGGATGGTTTCAATCTACTACATTTTGCATGTGATATTTATTGAACTTTAAATGTTTAATGTTTTAATGTGCACAATATATAATCAAAAAGGGTTTTAAAACTTAAAGTTTTTGGATGGTTTCCAACCTACATTTGCACATGTGGTAATTGAAAGTATGTTACTTTGTAACAAGACCAATCATTGTATTTCATCATGCGTATGTGTTGATTTACTGATTTGATATAATTGCGCACGCATGATGGTACACTACTTTGTAAAGTCATTGGATTAATAGTGTCTCATTGATTTCCAGTGCTGAGCACAAAAAATTATTGACAAGGTACGTAGCGATTTTTGTGTTATAATAATTAAAACCTAATAATATCGAGAGCGAAGAGAGAGAAAGGTATGGTGTTTACTACAAGAGTTTTGAGCTAAATATTTAAAAATGGTTTTATGATTTTCGCATTTTTCCTTTCTTTTTAATATAACTCAGCGCTGGAAAGATGACAAAACTAATGAGGGTGACAATAAAGACTAGTATGAAGAAAATAGTTTAAGATTGATCACACAAATGCTATTTGTAAGTGATTACATCAGTGTTTCACATTCTGTCATTCAATATTATTACATTTTCACTCGCATTTCAAAAATTTTATTTGATCATTTTCCATTATTAAAGCTATTCTACAATATTTATCATCTCAATAAATTGAGGGTAACTGAGAAAATTTAAAAAATTAAAATGACTTGAGCAAATCTCCAAACATATTTAGCATATTTAAAATGGTTTATCGATAGTTTTTCCTTGGTTGCACATGAGTGAAAGTCATCCTGGATCCATCTTAACTATCGG
Organism: Pinus albicaulis; assembly: GCA_034641835.2. Classification (NCBI taxonomy): domain Eukaryota; kingdom Viridiplantae; phylum Streptophyta; class Pinopsida; order Pinales; family Pinaceae; genus Pinus; species Pinus albicaulis. The sequence continues at coordinate 736,350,179 of CM076569.1, forward strand.
ATCTATCAAGCGCGCGAGGGATCAAATCTCTTCGAGGTGCAAACCTTTACTCCAAGTTTTGCATCTCCAAAAAAAGTTTGCACACTCTAAATATTTGTTCCTCCTACGTGGCTGACAGATCCATAGTTATGATGGATCTAGAAAATAACTTTCTAAAAATAATTAAGGAAAAAGATAGCATAGGGAACAATTAGGAGCAAATTTAGGAACATGTGATAGGCTGTGAGATAAAATCATATTTTAATAAAATAATGGAATTTGTGGGAGAGACAAATAGTGCATATGACAAGCATTTTGGTGAATAATAAAATTTATGGAATTAAACAATTAATTGTTTTTGTGTGTGAAAACAAGATTCACACCTAATCCCCACCTAAAAGACTAAATTAAACACATTATTATTAAGGACGAGGAGATTTTCTAGGTTTTTGAGCTCCCCATTGTTAGATGAGTGTCGTAATGGCATCTGAAGTGGACATTTTTGTGAGAACTTTATGATGTTGTGATAATACCTAATTACGAAATAGTGATATTGAGTACACTTTGGATAATGTAGTAGATAGGAAAAATTTTTGATAAGGGGAGATTAGGGATGTGACCAAATTCCTATCGGTGATTTCTTCACCTTCCTATAACTCCATTGTAGCTTTGGGAGCCAAAGGTAAGAAGAGTACCTTGGAATTTCTTGGGTGAAAAAACCAAGTAGGTCACCAACTTTGGTCTAGTGCATTGGAGATTCATTAAAGGGTGGTCATTGGAGTACAGTTTCTGCTAGGAGTGAGCATCGTCACGACCTACATTGAATATTTTACACTCCTAGGTGAATGATACTTTAAATCGATCGTGGACGCTCTAAGACTCTTGAAAATTTTACGAATGCCAAATGATCTTACAAAAGCTAGTATTTATAATGTCCTAAGTAGGTCGTCTAGCACCACCTGTTTAGGAAACTCTGAAACAAAGAGAATCTATCCTCGCTAGGACATCATGTAAGATGCCCGCCATAAACGATAGAAATTATTAACCCAAAAATGCAGGGTCGTGCGCAGAGTGGCGACAACCACTTGCATTATCTCGTCCCTCGAGGCTAGGCCATATGGGGACCGAATCTGACCTTACAAAATAAAGTGAAATAATTTGTACCATACGGTTTCGGAAAAACATATACAAGAACAATTAATTTCATTCTAGAATATATATATATATATATATATATCCAATACATATAACATATTTTCCTTTCGATGCACATGTATATAAAAACTACTTTTGGTTTATACTAGTAGCATGTGCTTGTGCCAAACTATTTGCAACATGTGCAAACCACAAAATAACATAAGTGTACTCAATTTTTAATTGAGTACCTGGAAGTTCTAAAAGCATATTTAATCCAAAGCATAATAAATTGTTGGACACTTCACTCAAAAATTCTTACCGGAATTCGTCCTCGAATAATCCTGCTCTCATGATCGGATTTTGACATTTTCCATTTCTTAATCTTCAATTTTTCTTTTCGATTGAACTTCTATCAACATTTCTATGTGCGCTACACACACCAAGTGACTATATCGACAACTTATGTGGAATTGGGTTCATAGTATTCAAAGTAAACAAAGTCTCCACTTTGATTTGAGTTTGTTTGAAAAATAACCTTTCAGTATAATAGACCCTCATCATCTAAGTACCGAAATTGCAGCAGTCATTAAAGTATTGTAATAATTTTCATTTTTCGTTTGGTGCAATGCATCAAATAATACTTCACATTTTCATCGTTGTCAATAGGTGCAATTACGATAGCAAAACATCTCCGCACAATAAAATAAATTTAACATTTAATTATGCACATTTAAATTTATTTCTGAGATCTTTAAATCATTAGAAAGTAATTCAAATGTTGGCCTTCTCTAACGAGACTTGTAAACAGTCACCGCTGCGATGATATTGTAGTTTTCTACGAGTTGCATTTCTTCAAACATTGCCAGCGTGACATTTTTCCCTTTTCGTGTAGCTCTGTATGTTTCCACCGTTCACATGCATTTTGTTTTTCTACAAACGTCATTGGATTTTGTGTTGTTGTGCAAACATCCTGCACACAAAGAATAGTTTTTCTTTTATCCAATGCAAAGCACGTAGACACTTGGACAAGTGCTTTGAATTGAATGCAATTTTTCGAGTCCCTTTTATTGTTTCAACGCTCATTTCCAATTGATCTGTCTACGTCTCCAGATTTCCAATATGCCGGAAAAACCTTTCATGGAAAATTAGAAAAAGAATTTGTAAATATGATGTCAAAATACAATTAAAAATAATCATCGCATGATAAATGTACAATGTTTAAAAATTAGATTTCCAATATAAATTAAATTGAATGTAGTCCTCTCGCACTTCTGCGATGGGTTTTTCTCATGGCTTAGAGCAATGAGTGCACCGTCAGAACAACTTCTTCGGCGTTCTGACAGTCGATTACGTGCGGAGAGTGGTTCATTGATATCTTTCGAAGTACTCGCTTTTATGCATGCTCCCGCTGCCGTCGATGTTCTCCTTTTCGTGGCCGAGCCCAAAGAAATTCCAACAATGTTTAATGCACATGTTTTCTTAGGAAGACAACGTAACCAAAAAGAATGATTGTGCAGCATTTGAGTTGACTCTGCGCGTCCAGTTCGACCAGCATCCGAAATGTTCATTGAATTTTATTCCACGATATTTCAATGAATCATAAAATTTCTTTCCAAAAACAAATGTACAGTATGTAACATGTATCATGTGTACGATCGTCATCGATGTAAAAGTGATATTCTTTAATTATGTGTCGATTTTCACTCGTGATTTCTATATGTATCGACATTTGTAGTCGTGCGATGTCTACATATAATATGGACGAGCATGGAGACTCAGTCGAGGAATGATATTATTCACTGCGAATTTCTTTTTGTGGAACAAATGTGTAGTTTCCTACAAAATCTAATCACCGGCAAAATGGTTCTGCGGTGGAAAAAATTCACGAGGATTTTTTTGAATTTCAAGTCTATGCCACTTCGAGCTCTGTATGGAGATGCTTGGTGTATTTGTAAATTTCTCAGCCTCAGACTTTCTCGAAAAGTACTATTAGAAAAAATTTTGTCTTCTCGTAATTCGATTCTTTTAACACTATTTCTGCACCTTGAATCGATGTGCCGGTATATTCGTATCTCTTCCATTTCACTTTCATGTTGGATAATGATTGATCATTTATGTCAGTACGTATATTTGTTTTGAAATTTGGTCAAATTTCCACAATCATTGCATTCTTTTACCACCACAACACATTTTTTTGTAAAATAGTTCATCGCTTTCTCTTTCACATAGAAATTCTGAGATATGAATTCATTTCGGATGGTGGAAGGAGGAGTGTGAATCCTTCCATAATGTTCTACCTAAATCAAGGAATGTGTCATAATATAACTCCAAATTCCACATGATAACTAGCACGACAAGTGTCGCGTGCGGTGATAGGTTTTACATACCATGGTTTTTGCGTTGAGCAAAAGCACTTTGAGTGAAACACAGAATTTCGACGATTCTCCTAAAGAACTTGTTGAATAACTCTGTTTGAGTGGTTTCCAAAGAGATGTTTTTCATGCTCTTCGCATGCGATTTCATGCTATTCTTCTTCGCATCACATGTCTACCGATTGCAGAAACACGCGAATTGTTCTTCCAATATTCATATATTATTTTTTTAACATTTTCTCCAAGTCTATCTTTGTATGGTTTCCTACAAATAGCTCTCCAACAATGCTAGTTCTATCATTTACATCTATTTTGTAGTCGAAATTTTCGATGTTTGTGCGAGAGTTTTTCATGGGGTTCCGGTGCTGTGCTTAGATGTGTCAAACGATTCTCTTGAGTATTTGGTGAAACTATATTGCCATCCGTATTCCTCTCACGTATATTTCGTTTTCACCTTTTCTATCTAGATCTCTTAATTGACTTTATCGCACTACCTCATATTTTTTATCACCTCCTTCATTCATTTTTTTATCTTTGCTGATTTTCGAATACCCAATAAAGTGTCGTCGTCTTCTTTAATTTTTCTTAATGATAGGAGACCTTTCAAACATTTGAGCATGAAATCTCACTTGCTTCATTTAAGAAATACTCTTCAAAATGCGGTTGACACGATATCGTATAACATGGCCGAGTTTTTTATCTCCATATGTGTGAGTGTCAACATTTTTCTAACATCTCATTATCGATATTGATTTCATCAGTACATATTCGAAAAAATAGTACATATTCAATAAATCACTAAATTAATAACTATGCCGATAAATATTAGGGAAAATTTTAAATATGTCAATATGTCATAATATTTACATTTACATACCGACTCTCCACCGCATGAGAGTTGATTTTCTTTTTCAGCATTTTGGGGAGTATTCTGTCATACCACATTTACATTAAATAAAATATTTTTTCAAAACTAGTTCATCAAATAAAAATTAAAGCTCCACATTTTACATTAGGAAAATTTTAAATATATCGATAGATCATAATATTTCCATTTACATACCTGCGTTTACTTCTACGCTTGAGGTTGATTTTTCTTCTTCAATATTTTTGAGGAGTCTTCCGTCCTGCGTTTACATTAAACAAAATATTTTTTCAAACTTAGTTCATCGAGAATAAAAATTAAGCTTCACATTTTACATTGGGAAATTTTTAAAAATATATCAATAGATCATAATATTTACATTTACATACCTGCTTCAATTTCTGCTTTGAGGTTGATTTTCCTCTTCAATATTTGAGAGGATTCTAACTTTATTTTTACAGATTGTCTTGCTTTCTTCTCTACGTGCCTCGGGGTCTCTTTTCGATCATATTTTCTACGCACAAGTTCTTCGATTTCCCATGATAATAGGGTATGAAGTTCAAAAAATTTCCCTTCAAAAAATTAGACAATACCTCCAATTACAAAAAATATCACTGAAAAGATTTAATTTAAAAAAATTCAATCTTAAATTTCTTGATAAAAAATACATACTCCAATCCAAAAACACACACTTTAAAAATTTTGAGAGAAAAATGTTTTAGAAAAATGTAAACCGCTGCTCAAAAGATTTACTTCAACTCCAAAACACGTACATACCTCTAAGAAATGTCTTCCAAGAAATCAATTTGCTTCCAAGAAATGTTCTTAAAGCCAAACTTTGGAGAAACCTCCAAGAAATCAAACTATCGAGAAAATGCCTTTCTGAAAATCATCACTTTTCTTCCAAGAAATGTTCTTAAACCCAAACTTTGAAGACATTTTGAACCCAAACCAAAATATTTGTAAAATGAGATGAAGTGTGCAAAATGTACGTAAAATTGTGAATGCATTCTAACGTCAATTTATATTGACGCGAAATGTGTTTTAGTAGAGCTCCGCAAAATTTTCCTACCGACGGAAAGTTATACAATAGTTCGGCGGAAATTTTTGATCAAAAGTTTGGCCGAACTATTAAGACGTTAGATTTAATGAGTCTCGAGCGGAAAACATAGTTCGTGCGAACTTGGACCAGTGTCGGCCGAATCATGCGTCACCAAATTACGCAAAAACCGGGCTACGAAAACGGTTCGGCGTAACTCTGAGTCGATTAAACCAATGAAAGTGCTTGTTAATTAGCTGCCGGAACCAAGACAAGAATTTTTAGAATTGAATCTAATTTGGGATATAACTTTTATGGAATTTCATAAACATTTATTAATTTTAATTATTTTCCTAATAAAATGGGTGCATTTCTTAGGGTTTTCACTGTGGATTCTCAAAGTGAAATCAAAATTTTGTGTCTCCCAAAAAACATTGGCAAAATAAAATTGAAAAAATTGTGGGGCATTACATTGGTCCGTCATCTCTAATGGGTAGCTTTTGGAGTTTTTATTTTATAACTTATATGTTAAGAAATTTCTTGTGTACGTCGAAACATATCCAAAATACACGAGCTTTTTCGTATTGGATCTTCAGTTTCAAAAAATTCTAGTAATTGTGAGTGTGCATCCATTAGCTTTGTAAATACGTATTTACAGTGGACTTTGTCTAGATTGTTGTAACACATTTTGTTTTTCATTTTCAATGAATACAACATTGCATCATAACATGACTTCTTATGAATCCTTTGATTGTTAAGAAACACACACTCAAAGAAACGCTAGGTTGACATATCAAATCTGCATAAATTTTTTTCAAAAAATAAGTAATAGAAAGCTAACAAAATTTCTCACAACTTTTATTTTTATCGCAAAATGAAATTCTACACAGAAAATTTGTTATAGTTTGCAGAAAGTTGAAGAACCGAAAAAAATGAAATTTTTTTCTCAAAAAAGGGCAAAAAGTGTAACCCAGCTTCACATTTTCACCCATGTACAATCCTTAAAGTTCTTAATTCCACTTTATTCATGCTTGTGACTAAAAAATAAAACATGGAATACCTTAATGGATATTGGCCCATAGCCCTTTGCAATGTAGTTTACAAAATAATTACTAAAATCATAGCCAACTAACTTAAGCCCATTGTTCCACATCTTACCCCTCCTAAATTAATGGGCTAAGTAGAAGGAACATAGATCCTATATGGAGTCATGATTTCTCATGAAACCATCCACTCCCTCAAGAATTATAGAAAACTATGTATGCTACTCAAACTAGATCTCTCAAAAGCCTTTTATAAGCTCAACTTGTCTTTTTTGATCCAAATATTTTGAGCCTTTCAATTCAGTATTGAATATATCTCTTGGGGTGTGTCCCTTATCTCCTCAGCCTTCTTATCCATTCTCCTGAATGGATCCCCCATAACACCCTTCATAAATTCTAAGGGAATACACCAAGATAATCCTCCCTCCCCCTTCCTCTTAATCTATTAAAGGTCTTGGCGGGGCACTCAAAGTAGTTGTTTCATAATGGAAAATAAAAGTCCTTCATCTATTTTGGGAGGATTTTCCTATATCGAACCAAAAATTTGTGTATGACACCATGTGCATCAAAACAACCATGATCCAAGAAGCATGAGGCATTTCATAAAGTCTTGGAAGATTTGTCTCTTACATCAAGCATGGAACTCAATAAACCCAAATATCAAATCTTCTTATTTAACATTCCAATATATTTTCATACTCACATAGTCATAACTCTAGGATTCCAAATTAGCAAACTTCCTAGAAGGTATCTTGGTTTCCCCCTCATGGATATCTTACTCAAGTAAAGCCTCTGAGGATGTCTCATTAGTACATTCAATAGGTAAATGGATAGTTGGAACCTTCTGCTCTTAACTTGTCTAGTCAACTTGTCTTACTCCAATCGGTCCTTCAGGCACCATTGATTTATTTGTTCTTTGTGATTATGACACCCTTCACCATCCTTAGTAAATTTAGCAACCTAAAATGCTACTTCCTTTAGTGGGGATCCAAAATGGAGAAAAATTCACCTTTGGTCACTTGGGACAAGCTATATTAACCAAAAATATGAGGTTGCCTTAGCTTAAGAGACCCATTAATCATGTCCATAGTATCAGGGGCCAAAATATGGTGGTGTTGGTTGCAGGAAAGAAAAGAGTCATGGAAGCACTTATAGCTTCAAAACTATCCCAAGAAAATTTCACCTCAACATCTCATTTATACCCCCTTCCGACATTTGGGATCCTCCATATGGAACATGGAAAAAAAGGGGATGAACCTAAACCAAAAACATTTCTTATAGGATATTTGAGATGTTGAATTGACTTTATTATGGGTTGAATCATGGTAAAAAAATTCCTAAAACTCAAGATAAAAATGATATAGTAGATCTTATTCTCTACATCATGCAACCATAAGATAAGAAGAAAGTCAAATCCTATTGGCAACAACAACCCCCCCACGCTGATGTTGAGGAAATATTTGGCACTAGAAGAGTAGGATCTCAAACCAATGAAGGCCATATGGACCACATTTTAGCAAAATATACATCAAATACATATCATGATCTCCACTCAAAAAGACAAACTTAAATGGGCTTATAGTTTTGGTGGGATGTTCTTAATCAAAGATACTTACAACTTATAGGCTAACATAAAATATGGACCCAAATCCACTATGTGGAGAAACATATCGAAACAAAATCTATGGCTAAAAGTCTCATTATTTATTTGGCTTATATTATAAGGGGGAAAATCACTTGGGATAACATTAAAAGGTGAATTTGCATGGGCCCCTCAAGATGTCATCTATGCTACATTGAATCATAAAATGTAGAATAACTCTTTAATGGTTGTTACTACCCTTTCCATCTATTGAATAACATTAAAAGAAATATGTACCTCTCTGAATGAGATTCCTCAAACTATCAAAAATTGAAGGGAGAAAGTTTTAAACATCCTCATATAAAAATAATTTTGGAACTACTACCTAATATTCTTCTATGGGGAATATAGAAAAAACAAAGTCGTCGTATATTCATACTCCCCCCCCGGGACTAGTTATTTCTCCTCATTATACAAAAAATACAACAAATAATAATAGTGCAAACATGGGTATATCAGGATTGGCAAGCCATGGGAGAAAAAGTGCTCATTCTACAAAGTAGGAATCTACATTTGAGCACTCCTACATCTCCCACTATAATAACTAGACTCGCATATATACCTGTAGTTTGGACTCCACCCCCCTTCCACAAAGTTCTTGAAGCTCAACTTCGATGGTACTTCTAAAGACAAAGAAGGCTTGGTAGGGTTTGAGGCACCTTCTGGGATTAATTAGGCTTGCCCCTTTATATCTACTATGGATATATGGGATGTAATATCAACAACACTTTCAAACTAAAGGCTCTCGAAGGGGGGTTAAAAATTGCAACCATATAAGGATATTACAAACTCGTTATGGAAGGGGTGTAAAAAATCATAATTTCCATGATCTCTAATATCCTAAATGGGACCCTTTTATCAAAGTTATCCTAATGAAGGTGATTTGAAATTCTTTTATAGTCAATGGCCTCCCTCCTCACAATCATCCCTGTATTCATCCCCTCCCATATTCATCAAAAATGAATAAAATTGATGAAAATATTTCCAACAATGTTATCTTTGATCATAACAACCACTATACTCCTCTTTCAATTTAAATTGCAACTTCGTAATTCAAAAAGACTCAAATTCCTTGAATGGGGTGCCCATGCAAGAAAGAGAGGGGGGGGCATCTTTTCGTAGTCCCATCAACCCACACACTAATAGGATGTGGAAACACACACCTTCAATATTTTAATTAAGACATGAATGATGCTTAGGAGGTTGCCACAGTGCATCATCCTCTGAGTCTACATAGAATTCATTACTCAACCCTATCACCTATGTGGAGGAAGATTATAGTGGATTTATATTGGTATTACATCACATATAGTAAAAATCTCTTGAATTCACATGAATAAGAAAGAGAATGAATTTCAATCACAAAACACAAGGATTTATCTTGGGAAAGCCTCAACTAAAAACCCCACTACATTTATATTTCATAAGTCAAAGAATATGAGAACAATACAATACTTCTCTGAGGATTGAGAGCTCTCTACACTATCTCTATTTGTCTCACTGATTCCTAGGAAATCTTGGTTCAATACTTAAGTAATTTCTTGGTCTCATGAATCTTTATTTCCTTGTGCATTTTCCTAGGGAATTATGCCTCTATTAACAAGGAAATTCCCCAATAATTATTGTGCAATACATCAAGGCTCTTCCTCTGGCTCCATGCACCACCTGTACAATTTTTTTATTATACAACGAATAGTACACTTCCCTTTAACTCCAATATCTAGTGGGTCTCTCTTAGAACTAACATGCGTTGGTTATTTATGAGAGAATTATCAGTCATCTCATTGATCAGTGCATGTGAATTAAATATAGTTTAATTCACTTGACCTCTCACAAGTTCCTTTGTTAGTTAGAACTAGTTTAACTAAGTTTGACTCAAATAAATTAAGTTAATTAATTACAACTCACAATAAGCTCTACATGGGCCCCCAAAATTTAGGGAACACTCTACATGCCTCCCATTAGACTCTCAACTCGAATCAACTGAGCTAAATAAGTCTTCCGGACTTAGTTAACTCGTATTAGTTGTCATGTGATGTGGAATTACAATTTACTTCTAATTTAATTAAGGGAAAATTATATTAAAATCCGTCTTGATGTGATTTCCAATATTTCTTGTTGCCATTTTCAACAATATCACTAAGTGTTTCATGAGACCTAGGAACCCGACCCTTATATAATCAAATGAATAAATGTCATGGTAAGTTTTGGTGATTTTTAAGTCTAATTCTAACAAGACTGATTTTGGCATGAGGTTGTGAGACGCTCCTGATCCTAACATATAATTGTGAATAAGTTTATCATAACATTGAGGGTGACATATAAAGGAGGGATATCCTCATGTTGTTCCCCTACATGCGGGCCACATACCATGGTAGATTGATCTTCTCGAATTTTCAAGGTATCGTTGCAAAAGGATAATTCAATGTGGTTCATGAACTTCTGTATGTGAGACTAATAGGTTGGATTGTGAGCTAGTTATGACAAAGGGTCTGGGACCCTTATCCTTCTCAAGTTTTGCTCTAGGTTGAACAATGAGACTGTGGTTTTTTCACTTTCTCTATCTTGTTCAAGTCGTGACTTAGGCGGTAAGGTCTCTTGTGGTTTCCTTACTACCTAGTTTGGGTAGGGATTGGAATTATGATTGGGCATACTCCTCCAATGTGAAGGTCCTTGTGAGTCTTTTAGAACATCGAGAGGCTTTTGGTTGGCATGAGAAAATGGTTTTGAGTCATGTGTGGGAGTAACAACTTTAGTTTTATTTCTTTCTTTAGTCAGTCCACCTACTATAGGACACAGGTCGTATTTCCTCTTGAGTTCTAAAAATAATGTATCTGTGATTCATTGATATTAAGCAATAATAATTCCATAGCGATCCTATGATTTGTAGGTTCCCTTTAATGCCAGGGAATTTTCATAATTGACTTCTATGATATAGAATGTGGGGTACTGATCTTATACCCAGTTTATGTCTTCATCTTAGTTCAACTCGTCAGAGAGTTCATCCCTTTGCAAGTTCAATTTTGTTCTAAATGGGGGTTGAATCAACTATTCATCGAGCCTCTTCTCTCTCTGCATTGGTTGTGGGTTATGTAGAGAATATAACCAAGGGATTCAATCTGATCTTGTAATGTACTAAAACAAAACATTGAATCCTTCTACAGTTTGCGGAAACAAAACAAGATCACATAATCACATAACAAGTAAGAGAAAATAAATTAATCAATCGCACAACACAAGAATTATATGGGTAAAGAAATTTCTCAAAGCCCCACTATATGTATATTGCATAAAGTCAATACCAGGAAACAATACAATGTTACTCCTCCATTGAGAAACCTTCGCACTCTGATGACTGTCTCACTCTGATCTAGGTAAAATCGGTCCAATACTTAACCAATTATCATCCCCTGCCTGCCAAGCCTTGCTTACACATTCCTGTAGGAATTGTGGTCGTATTAATTAGGAAATTACTTGGAATTTATTGTGCAATTCATCTAAGGCTTTCTGGTGACCTCATCCATAACTTATACAATTTTATAATTATACAACTGATATTTATCTTCCCTTTAACCCAAATATTAACTGGGCCTTCCTTAGAAATGACATGAAACAACTATTTATATCGAATTATCAATTAAATGATTGACCACTAATTGTGAATTAAGTCATATTTAATTCACTAGACCAATCCGTAGCTCATCTCTCAGTTAGAACTAGTTAAATTGATTTTAAATCAATTAATTGAGTTAACTAATTACAACTGACAAATAACTTTAATTGGACCCCCTAAAATTATGGGATAACTCTACATGCCTCGTCTTTAATGCTCAACTCAAATTTACTAAGCTAACTAATTCTCCCTGACTTGGTTAACTAATACAAGGTGTCATGTGATGGAATTAAAATTTCTCTTATAAATTAATTAAGGGAAAATTAAATCATAAGCCCCATGGGTGCCATTTCTTGTTGCCATTTAAAGAGGTTAAAAGGCCTACAAATGAAATTAATATTTCACGGTGGTGGAACTTGGTTTCTACTTGGCTCTTTAGACTCGATTCTAGACACCTTATTGGATAAGATCCTTATTAGCCTAGTCATTTCTTCAATACTTTCTCTTGTTATGTCTTTATTATGTGTGGAGTGGTTAGGCTCATCTTGTACTTCTTGTCTTTATCCTTCCCATTTCATTTTTCTTTCTCTATTCCATAGTTCTCATCCCCTTTCTTAGTTCTCCTTAATTTTATAGTAGCATTTAGGTTTCCTTCTATTTCAACTATGTCGAATTGCATGTTTGTTAGGGTTTTGAGTTTTCTTTCTCTTAGCATGACCAAAAAATAAAATTTAAAAGTTTTGGAATAATTTAAAATGGCAGTGGTAGGTTTAGGCTTTATCTCATTTGGGATCTTGTTATACACCTTTTTAAGTCTCTTAGTAAACTCCTCTACATTCTCTTCGGATTTCTTATTAACTATTGAAATTTATATGAGGTAATATTGGAGGTCTTTCTTCTCACCCCACTACATACAAATTTTTATTTCTAAGTCTTCCCATGAGGTTATAGAGGAAGGACGAAGAATACATAATCATTTTATCACATCTCTTTCCAGGGTTTGTATAAAGAGCCACATAAACACATCCTCTTACTCTACCATGAATTTATAGTAAAATATTGAAAGCATTGATATGTTCCTCAACCATCTTTTTATTTTCCTAGTCGAATTTGGGTAAGAGTTTCAACTAGTGTTTTGGGATATCATGTAAGATATAAGGTAAGGACAGGGGTGCATATCAAGATGATACTCATGTTAATGAATTATTAGGCAGGTTTTTCTGATAGTGAGGTTCGCCTTGTCCAACCTTGATATGTTGCATAATAAATTTTCTAGCAGTCACAACAAATGATATTGGGATTCTGGTTCTCTTTGTTGGCCCACCACATTTGGTATGTCCTTGATTGTAAGGTCTTTGAATTACCTTTTTTTGTTGATTGTTGAATGTAATTTTGTTCTTATAGGTCGGCTTCGTTCATTGGATGAACTCCGCCGCGTCTTGACATCCTACATCGACTTTCTTTCTTGGGTTTTGGCTTGATAGTCAAGATTGCCAAGTCATCCGTATTTGGATGGGGGTGGGGCTTTTTAATCACCTAAAGGCCCAAAAAATTTGGTTTTTGAATTTAATTTTGTTCTTACAGGCTGGCTTCATTCATCGGATGAACTCTGCCGTGTCTCGACATCCTACATCGACTTTCTTTCTTGGTTTTTGGCTTGATAGTCAGGATTGTTGAGCCGTCCGTATTTGGATGGGGGTGGGGCTTTTTAATCACCCAAAGGCCCACCACATTTGGTATGTCCTTTTTTGAATTTGGAAGGAGGTGGATGTGTTGGGAAGGGATCATAATAAGGTTTCCAACTAAACAACAATAATGTGTTCCCTAACTAGTCAATAGTCAAAATTCGAAATTATCCTCCAAGAGCTTGGTCATAGGTATTCTGTTGTAGTCTAGCACAACACTAACATTTTCACCTTACCCAAGATTGGATAAGGTGTCTCACCCTAGGCGTGTCATAACCTCAATTATATGGGGGGGGCGGGGGGGTGTTTGAGATTCGATATCGGGAATAAGCCCATTATTTATACCACAATCAAAACATATCTAAATAATTCAAGCCTGAGACCATTCATAATAGGTCATGCATACTAATCGAAAGATACTACTTAGATACACACATTTAACAAAAAGTTTTTAAGAGCTAAGTAATCATTCAGTCATAGCAAAATGATCCTGAAACATCTCCTTTTCATTGGTTTTCACAAAACATCATTACATAAGGTTCGATGACCTCTTTTCTTCGCATCTCTAGAACAATGCATCCAATACTTCTTCTCTAAAATGGTATTTAAGAATACACTCTTCCACTGCTCTCAATTGACTTGCATAACGTTTCCCATACATTTCAAGAAGCTGATCCTCTCATGGAATCCATCACCTCTGTCTTCACCTCGCCCATGGAATCTTTTTTCAGGAGCTCGAGTCTTGGTAGTTCAAATGAACCCTCTCTCTCTATTTCACTTCTCACCTCCTCACAACATCGAAAAAAAATGGACATGTTGAACGAATCCACTTTTTCTTCGTCTATCAATCCCTGTAATAATATATACACATTAATGTAAATTAATTTTTGATGCCAAAATATTTTTCATATCAATACTTTTTTCCATCTCGATCTGTGTTTTTAATCCTCCATATTTTACAGAGCCTAAAATAACTTGAATCAACACTAAATAAAAATGTGAACATTGGAATACAAACCAAGTCGTTCAAACTACTTTCTAACAATAAAGGAGGCAAAGTCCTACACTGAATTTTAATGAGTAAAACCCATAGTGGGTCATGAAGGCTCCAAATGATGGATGAGAAAAAATAAGAAGATGAGGCCCCCATGCCCATATGATTAACCCTAACCGTTTTCTTTTCACTATGTCTTCAAAACCCTTAAGAAGATGATTGTGTTGAATAGTATCTCCTTCTGTTGTGTCTGTAGTAGGGGATTCAACTTTTGGGGGGATTTAATGGCCCAAATGAACATTTTCTTGTTGGATTCAAAACCCAATGCCAAAGCAATGATATGTTGTTCAGATAGGAAGGTCTAGCTTCCGAAAAAAATGTACATAATCGAATGCGACCTCAGAAAATTCAGCCACTGAACTAGATCATCCTCATTGATGTCCTCCATTTTCCCTCTGCCCCCCTTCCCTACAAAGATGAGCAGAAGCTACGCCAGATGGGATTCCTTGTAATATTTCTCATGTACCTTAGGTGAGCAGGTTGGATTTATTAGAAATTATTAATGATCATTCCCTAGCCAGGACTCAGTGATTGTATGCTTCGAGCGATGAACTGCTGCAACGGTTTCGACATCTAGGAATTGAAGAAACTAGCTGTTGTCTCGTTCTTACTGAGTCTGAGGGGACTCAGAAAATTTATGTTGATAACAAGGTTGTCCCATTATTTCGACAATGCATTGTGATATATCGAAGATGTGACGGAGTTGGGGAGGGTCATGGAGAATGCTCGACATATATTGAACACAAATCAAGATACACTATACTTTTTCACCTATCTGTAGATTCCATGGCATGAATATGTCGGTGATAATACAAACTGGTGTGATCCCAAGGATACAAATTTGATGATACCCAATGCTACCAAATGCAGAGTAAACACAACCAATTTCAAAATAGAGTGAGCGTGCATCCATCTTGGTGGGAAAATTTAAATCTCGGATCCATCATGTGCATGGTGGAACATATATAATTGACGTAAGCCATGGATGATGAATGCGAATATGTACAGAGACATCAAGCCATTCCCTGTTAATTAGAAACTATTCGCCTTTGAAATTATGTACACGGGTTGACCTCCAAAGCTGATGTCTTAGTCCTTCTCCCAATATTGTCATTTATAGTGTATTAATGGCTCTATAGCCTTGGAAATATTAGTTTCCATTTTCTAGTGGGTCGTATATCACAACATGTCATTAATTACATTTCAATCTGGCGTGATCTTGGGCTATGAGTTGGTTGTGATTTAATTCTGACAAAATCTCCAGGGTCTCTGATTGTTGTGTTTTAATGAGATTACATTCAAAATATATCAAGTACATGCCATAAATTATTCAACCGTAACCAATATTTCTGGAGCTATAGTTCCATTAATGCACTGGGATAGTACATTTTATTTTTTAAGGATTGACATCAATTTCCCCAATACATTAGTACATTAATAGAGCTATAACACCATAATAAATATAGGTAGCATCATTTTTAAATTTGGAGGATGTCGTAGCCAATAATATTCCAGTACAAGTTGAATACGATCATAGAGAAATATTCATGTCAAACCATAAAATATAACCATTTTCATGTCACACATTGAATATTAAGAAAAGAGTGCAATTGAATTTTTCCGGTTTTTAGATTTTTATAAATAAATTTAAATTAATATTTAGGCAATGATATATTAAAAAAGGTTTGGTAATGAAAATATATGAGGCTACATGATAATTATGCTGAATATATTATTAAAAGGTTGAATCCAAACTCATAACATTGCTTGTTTTAAGGAAATCGGTTGTGCGACAACGTAGTGGTGTGAAAGGCACGCCTGCAAGCTTTCAGTGTTAAGTATGTGATTGATATGACCGATGACAACTTACCCTAATTTTTTTTCTATCATTTCCTTTTCATTTCACTACTATTTTATCACTGCTACTTTATCGAAAAAATTCATTGTTCCATTTATGAAATCCATGGCATCATGGCGGTTTGTACTGGGGGCTATTGAGATTCAGGTAAGAATTCCAGGTAAGATACCTCAAGTGTTTTTTTATAGAATGACTGGGTCTTCTCTTTTCATTTTATTCAATATATATTTATTATCTTTGTACATATGGTGGAGGAAAAGATACTACAAATGGTGTGATATAGAACAAAGTATGGGATGGGTAGAAATGAAAAGAAAAAAAGAAAAAGACATGTGTTTATCTACCATTATTTAATTTTTTTATGTAAAGATAAAAAAGTAAACATATGAATGGTGGGTAGAGTTGGAAAGAAACCCATGGTGTATAACGCTCTGCACATGCTTACGTTTTCATGTTGATATTTAGGGAGAAACAACAAATGGTCGTCGTAATTTTAATTATTGTGGAGTTTGAAAAATACATGGTTGATCGAATCTTTTTTCATAGTGAAACGTATGAAGAATCATTATTTATTACTGTATTGGTTCGATAACCACATTAGAAAAAAATAATAGGCAAAATTGTTGGTCCAGTTATTTTGTTAGAGATATGCCTAGATAAGAATATCTTTGTATGATCCTAACAAAGTGGACTTCTTAGGATCATACAATGATATTCCTAGATATTCTTAGATAAGACCACATTATTATAACAAAGTGATTTAGAGAAATTTTCCTTTCATATGAAATATGGCATATAATAGCGCTATATGTATCTAAGACTCACTCAATTTGTAAAAAATTAACTTGTTCTTTAAAGGTGAGAGAAAAGAAAATTTTATGTACATATTACCTAATGACTTCTAATGAGGTTGAGCCTATGACTATTAGTGCACCATGCATTTGAATCCTTGTACCTTCATTTAGGAATATCTATGAACTCTTTGAAATGGGTGACATTTTCCGTGACATCTATGCACTAGTTTGGGACTGTTGTGAAGGGAATCCATGATAGTGGAGCCACACTCTTGCTAGGGATGCTACATCATAAGTCTTGCCACTTGAGTCTTGGACTACTTAGTTGGATAAAATTACTCTTCATATGTGCATCATTTGTATCTCATGGACCACACCTCTAGGTTATTGAGGTATTTGAGGGCTTGGATTGAGTTTTTACAGGCTGTGACATGCATGGACCATGTTATTACAATTTGTGGACTAGCATGTTATAGTTGGTTATAAGTTGAGTTGGTTATTACCTTTTTAATTTTTTGAGATCACACTTGGGATTTTTAATTCAAGAGAAGTTTACTATACTTTGTAGCTATACTTTGGTTGACTACACCTCGTTTCCTTGAGAGGTGTTGTGGAGCCAAGTATTAAAGAGATGTTGTAAAACTCTGTCATGTGATATTTTTGACTAAGTAGAAATAAAATATAATAAAAATAAAAATAGTCTTATGTTAAAACACAAATTCTAGTTATTATTTATTTTATTCAAATTTTCCTGTGTAGTTAATGTAAACTAAAATAAACATAAAAATAAAAATAACCATATATTAAAAATAAAATTCTAATTTATTATTATTTTTATTAATTTTCTTTCGTTAGTTAAGGTAAAGTGGACTTGGTCAAGTTACTAGTGGTTTAAAAGTGGTCTTGGTCAAGTTACTAGTGGTTTATTTTACCTCCAAGTTTCTGAGAACCCATGGTATTTCCAATGGTATTCATGTGGGATATACCATATCTAAAAGGGGAATTAAACCAGTCTAGATGCATCTTAAGCCCGGATCTACGAAAGATCCAGAGGGTTCAAATATGTTGAGATGTCAATAACTTAAGATGCAAAGAGACTCGATCCCTCTGATCACTTGGTAGAGAAACATTGAGGAACATTGAGGAACATTGAAGGAAGAGGTCGGTTTCAAGAGGAAAATTGAGAGGATAAAATGCTATTTATTTGCCCATGATGTATGGGAGGTTGAAAACAACATCATCAACCTCCATGGGGGTCACTATCACTCTCATTCACACTGAATATCTAGTTACATGGGTACATGCAACACTTTCAAATGGGGAAAGAAGATAGGTGCACAAATTGGCATGCTTTCAACACCGATTCACCACATTTTTTATACTTGTTTCCCATCTCCATACCAAATTATAACCCGTTTTCCTCACAACGATGAATTTTTGTCCAACGTAAAATATTCCTGTATTTATATCACTTTTAATGTTCATTCTTATGTATTAAGGAAAGAATATTCCTTTTATGCTAACTAATGAGAATTCATGAGAAATACTTTAGACAAACTCCTACAGGTACCCTTGGAGGTAATGATAACATATTTGGAGAACTTTAATTGTTGCAACACCTTTGTGTTGTCGCGACACCTTTGTGTTCCTACAACACCTTTATGTTTAAGTGAACTCTCCTTGTTGCAACACCACACATTCAATTGTACAACAACTCCAACACATTGTTGCTAGAACACCTCTAGCATAATGTTATTGCCACACTACTAGGAGTATCAATGTCATAGCACATTGGAGTATTAATGCTACAACACAATTGAATACAAATTTTGTAAAAAATATGGGAGTATAAATGGTAAAACACAACTGAGAACTAATTTTGCAACACCTTAGCACATCGACCATCGAAGAAACTACTACAACGTTGTGGACAGTTCTAGCAGCATAATGAAATCAACTACTATATGCATAACTGCCACTACTAGCTACTCAATGAAGGGATCAACCACTCAATTACACAATGGAGAAAATGAAAAGGGTGGTTGGTCATCTAACATGGAGAGCTTAACTGTAACTAATTTGACCCAACCTCCTTTCTTGTCACAGTGGTTAAGTGAATCAAGAGATGCCCAAGTTTTCCATATTTTGACTACGTTGTTGCAATGAAGGGAGAACACCTTGAAAATCATATATTATCATGTTTGTCTCTTGATTTCATGATCAAATTGAGATATTAAAGCATTGTATAATACCGTGCTTTACTCAAGCCAAGGGGAATGCATAAGTGGATGAAGAGAAGGCTGATGTAATTCTAAATGTTATTAATTAATAATATTCCTAATTATTGCTCCATTTCCATTTTGTGCATATAATAAACTCTTCCACCTTAGGAAAAATATTGCCTTAATTTCACCATGCAACAAGATGGTTTTACAAAGAAATTTGTAGGAGGGGAGCTAAAACTTTGTTTTTTGGGCCCTCAACAGCTCGATTGAGCACATAAAAATCTCGATCGAGTGCTTAAGATAAAATTTTAAATAACTCGAATGAGGGTTTAAGAAACCCTTGATTCAGCTTTTGACATACTTAGACAAGGGCTTGATCGATCCCTTCCAACCATAAACTCCCCATTGCGTTTTGGGTGATTTTAAAAAGATAGCTTAATCAAGCATGTAGCTTGATCGAGGGTTTATTTTTTAAGCCCTTTAATGGCTTGATCGAGGATTTATTTTTTATGAACTCAAATACCTCAATCAGGGGCTAAAATATTGCTTGATTGAGCTACTCCCCCCCCCCCCCCTCCCCCACCAACCCATGTGCTTGCAAAAAAGTGTAAATGAGCTTCATGCATTCACCCTGATTTACTATGTTTTCTAATGCTATGTGTTGATTGAATCAAACAATGATTCATTTTGTTTCCAATTTTATGGTATTAGTCTTAAT
This sequence comes from Pinus albicaulis, assembly GCA_034641835.2. NCBI lineage: Eukaryota > Viridiplantae > Streptophyta > Pinopsida > Pinales > Pinaceae > Pinus > Pinus albicaulis. Next base: position 736,370,203 of record CM076569.1, read on the forward strand.
TTAGCTTGCGAGTTAGGATTCCTTTATCACAATTTGCTAGTATCTCATCAATTTATGAGCACTTCTATTGCAGAGTTTAGAAATGAGTAGTTAACTTGATCAAGACACCCATTTACTTTATTGTTTGTGTGTTCACTTTCCAACAATATTGTTTTAATTTCATTCCTATGTGTTTTATCTTCGGCTTAGTGATTTACGTTTTTTTTCTATGTCCCATCTAACAAAGAATGATATACATTTTTGCAGGAGTGTTGTAGTAGTGTTTCAATTCCTGCTAGTGTGAAGTGTGACATTTCAATTCCTACAAATGTGAAGTGTGATATTTTGATTCCTGCAAGTGTGAACCTTTCATTTCCCGCAAGTGTTGTTTGGTGACTTGAGAAAGAGAGCTAACATCCAACTCTATCACACTTAATTAGTACTACAACCTAATCAACACTTAACAATTTCTGTTTGGATATACAATGCATGAAAATTCACATATTCCATATGAACATCAGATTGACAATTAAATGTATAACTTCTCAACTACCCACTACGTAATTAAGAATTAATTGAAAGACCCATCAAACACATTTATTAATTTAGAATGGAGCTAATAAAAGAATCCAAAAATATGATTTTTGTCTAATTGATGACTCTCTTGGACTACCATATTTACATACAAGTCTCTTTCCTAATTCTTTAAAGGGTGGTAGTTCATTGGAAAAACTCCAACCTTACATGAAAGAGATTAGTGATTCTATACAAATATACCTAGATATTGTACTTTACTTTTAGGAAAAGAATATTAATTTTAATTTAAGCTAGTGGTAAGTAATTATTTTTAATATTATCTTATATATTGTTTATAAATACCAAAGGAAAATCATCTCGAGAGAAATAAAAAAAAATGCATTAAAACCAAAAACTTGTAATATATTTTAAATAGAATTTTGAGAAAAATATGGCACTAGGAGAAAGAAACTACTATATATAGAAGTAAGAAAGACATGATACAACATGACCTTTCTTACAATCCTTTATTACAATATCTCCTAGTTAAATTTTCCAATGGTAATTGAAATGAATTTCATTTACTATATACAAAAGAAATAGAGACATGATATGACCTGACCTTTATTATTACAATATCTCTAGTTGAATATTCCAACCGTAATTGAAATCAATTACATTTCTCATATGATGAATATAAAGATATGAGAATGATAACATGCAACTTTAATTTGTACAATAAAATTATCACTATATCATTCATCTTGATTTCCATGTATCTTTTAAAGTGGTCGTCCTAATGGTACTTTCTGATTTTAAAATATCAAATTTATTTAAAAGATATCAAATCCATTTAAATATTTCAACAAATCATAAAACATATCAATTACATTTAAATATTTGAAAAAATCAACATAAATCCAATTTAACTCAAAATTTATCAACACAATCAAATATCAACCAAAACCTTGTATAAATCTTTATTTAAATTTTAAATTAAAAAAAACTTTAATATATCTTATAACTCTGATAAATTTAAATTTAAAATAAATCTAAACTCAAAATTTAATAAATACAAACTTCAAACTTAATAAATCTAACTCATCTATTATAAAGAAATAACAAACTAAATTATCCAAAACTAATCAAACTTAAAATTTAATAAATATAAACCTGAGACATAATAAATCTAACTAATTTATTATAAACAAATAACAAACAAACAACTAATGAAAATTTACAAATAAATCATAGCTTCTCGTAATTCTAACACCAAAGCCTTGAAATCTGTAGTGGAACATGCCATGATAATTTTCAGTAGATTCCGATGTCGGACTTTGCCCAACGTTCTGCACTCCCAGCCGAAGCTCTTTTCTCCATCTTCACCATCTAGGCCTGCGAACACCTTAACGACAATAGTCTCACCTCCTGTTAAAGTTCCCCCGAGCCGAAGCTTCCAACTCCCAGTAGATTCCCCAGGCTGAAATTTATGTTGCTCTGCGGAGTTCTTCTCTTGATATTATCAAACTAGATATCAAGTCTACCGAATTCGATGTTGAGTTGGACACGGTCTTTGATGGTGCTTGCTTGAACGATATTATTTATAGTGTTAATTTTGACTTTGATGTTTGAATGCGAACTTTTTGGATAATTTGGGCTCCATATAATTTACAATTGCAGATATCATGATATCGGATTATCGAACTATTGTACTTCATTGGAGAGCAGACCGTCTTGAAAGGGGTATTTCATTCAAATTCAACGAAACATGACTCGGGATCCGAAATTCAATAATTTGGTTAAAGAATTTTGGCGATCTCGGTCTCGGGAGGGGGATATTTTACCGATGCAATATATGTCCGACTCTTTAAAAACACTTAAAATTCGGGTCCGTGTGTGGGAACGGGGTACGAAAAAAAGGATGCTATAGGATCTCAATGACATTATTAAGGAGATCAAGGATACTATCCGGGAGATGGACCTCGTTGTTTATTCGTCTCACACATGGGACAGATTGAAACATCTGGAATCCAAAAAGAGACAAATTCTATTATTTCAAGAAAGTACCTGGAGATTGAAGAGTTGAGCTCTCTGGTTAAGGGAAGGTGACCACAACACTAAGTACTTTCATAAATTTTCTAACTACTTGAGGAAATAAAATTTTATCAGGGAGGTCAATAATTCACTGGGTAATTGGGTCTTCACCATTGAGGATATTTAAAAGGCAGTTGTCTAATATTTCCAGTCACATTTCAGTGAGAGACAGGGTATATCCATTGATGATCAACGATGGGGAATATCGAATTATCCTATGATGTTCAATGACGCTAATAATGATGTCATATTTCAACTGATTTCATCTAATGAAATCTTAAGAGTTATAAGATATTTTTCTCCGGATAAAGCGTGAGGCCGGACGAGTGGAGAGTTGATTTTTTCTTACATTTCTATGACATTTTGGGTAAGGATTCACTAGATCAAGTGGAGTCGTCTCGTACTCGGGCGTTTATTTCTAGTGCTATCAATTCGACGTTTATTGCTCTCATATAAAAGTGCTATCATGACTACTGCCCCATTTCTCTTTGTAACGTATTGTATAAGCTTATTTCTAAAATCATTGTCAAGCACATCAAGGTTGTTCTCTCGAACCATATATCTTGAGAACAATTCAGATTCCTCCACAATGGGCTCATTCATGATGCAATGACCATATCATAGGAGATCGTCCATACTATACATTCTAAGAAACTAGAGGCCTTGGTTATCAAGTTTGACCTTCGTAAGGCCTATGACCATGTTGACTGGGGATTTCTTTACCTTATTCTTATTAAAATTGGCTTATCCAATCAAGTTACAAAATGGATCATGTGTTATTCCAAATATGCACATTTTCCGGCTCTAGTAAATGGCATGCCTTCTAATTTCTTCTGATATCGTTGCGGATTGCGACAGGTTTGTTCTTTATGCCCCTTATTATTCATTTTAGTCATGGAATGTCTTATATTAAAGATCATGGATGCAGTACATGGGGGACAATTATATGGTATTAAGGTAAATTTGGAATACGAGGTGTCCCACAGCTTCTTTGTTGATGATATTCTCATTTTCAACATCTTGAAGTTAATTCAATGGAAACCTCTTCGTCATATCGTTAATTTTTTTGAAAATGCCACTCATACGGTGTCAAATGCTACAAAATCAAGGATCTTATACTCTAAGGGCAACCGTGTGGTTATTAATCAAATCAGGGACATATTTCCAGCAATCCCTTTGTCTCAAGGATTTACATATATGGGTTTTCACCTCAAACCATCTAATTATAAAATAGTGGATTGGATTTGGTTTGTCGACAAATATAGATGTAGGATCAATAGTTGGACCCTCCATTCGCTGATTATTGTAGGAAATTTTATATTGGCACAAGCAGTTCTGCAACAATTGGCGGTTTATTGGGCTCATTTGTATATCCTCCCATAGGCTATAATCCAAAAATTGCATGCCATCCAACTGGGAGATTATTACTACTCCAAAATAATTTGGTGGTTGGGGGGCTTTTAGATATTCACATTTTTTAGAGGGAACTTCTTATGAAATCACTCTCGCATGTGTTATTCATGGATGGTATTTGTGAGAATGTAATAATTCACAAGTATATGAAGGGACAAAAAATTGAGAATTGTTATAGACTCTGCTCACATGGTCATTCTCGGGGTTCATACATTCGGCATGGGTTTAAGAAGATTTGGCTGCTTTTGTTTAGTCCACTCAGCTGGCCATTCAGAAATGGTCTCAAGATACACATTGGCAAAGATTGCATCAGGAGTGTGGCGCGGGCTATTGAGCTAAACATAAAACTCATCCACAGAATACATACATGAAGATACATTTACTTGGCACATGTTATCAAATATTGGAGGGATGTTTATCCTATCTTGATGGATGCACAAGACTTGGGACTAGTGGGGACACTAGTTGCGGATTGGGAGGAATACACATACAAATTACGCTATGCGAGACTGGACAGATCTCAAAGGGGGGACTACATTACTTGGACTAGTCCATTTCAGGGCGATTCGATCATGACTAAGGATTCCTGCATGTATATCTATTATGCTCTTTGTGGCCCTATTCTTCAATCCCAGTTCTCAAAGATTTGGCAATTGAATGTCCCGTACAAAATCATCATATTTAGCTGGCACATCTGGAATAAAAAGAAATTGACTTGAGAAAATTTAATAAAATGTGGACACATCGGGCTAAGTAGATGCCTTGTATGCCATAGGGATGCAGAGAATAATATAAACCTATTCTTTCTATGTCATTTCACCAACGAGGTTTGGAGTGATATTCTTCGTGCTTTTCAGTTTACTGATAGACATTTTACTCAAATGGAAGATTGTATCAACCGGTGGGTGGCTTGGGGACAAAATTTTGGTTACATACCATTCCTTAATAGTTAGCATATCTGGTTGGCTTAGAATAGGGTGGTATTTGAGGACATTACTGTGGTTCCTTCCCTTATTATACTGAAAATTATGAGACACTGGAAAGTTCAATATAAAACCCCCTCTCCACCTTAGGATCCCTCCCGAAGGATGCTACATCATTCTGGGTATTTTTATGGTGCATCTTAGCGTCGTCAATGCGGTTGTAGGGTGTTCCTCACACTGGACCAATGATGCTATTATAAACTTTACTGGAATGGGGGCACTGACACAAACAGTCGAGTAGAGGTACTTGCTCTTTGGAGTCTCGTATGGTTCTCAAGGCATCTTTATATTGACTCATTATCGGTATATGGGGACTCTAAGGTCATTATAGATAGCATGGAAAATTCTACTACATTTTCTCCACCACTACTTACACACTGGTTGGATCTTTCTTATCAATTGAGGGACTCCTTCAATTACATCACCTTTCACCATATTTTCGGGGAGAAGACCACAGTAGTTGATCAACTCTCCAGGCTGAGCCTCATAAGTTCCTATGGTGTCATGCACTACTTATTTGAGGAAGGCAATATCTGTGCAAAGGGATCGATTGATCTTTCATAAACTCTTGTCGAATTGCATAATTTTGGGTTATTTTCCTATCTAGTTTTCTTTAGTATTATAAATGGACCGCCTCCTTATTAGAATTTGGTGTGGACTATTTATTATTTATTATTATATGTAATTTCATGTGAACATGGGGCATTTCTCAATAAGTTAGTTGATCGGGTCCTCCATATGGTGGTAATTTTCCTGTTCTTATGTTCCTTATATGCAAGTATTTGCAGAAACATGTATTTCCCTATAATATTGTTTATTTGTTGTAAAATTATGTGGAAGTTGTTTTTGTATTAGTACATTTATATAAACCAACTAGCTTGGTATATATCTTTCAACCTTGTAGAACCTTTTGGGAGACAAAACACAAGTAAAAAATCAATCCTCAACATCCCAAATATTCATTATGTGTTATATGATGTAATTCCACTTATATGGATTTCATTTTCATATTGTAATTTTTCATTGTATTATCAGGTGCTACATAATGCAATTTCAGAGGGTGATTGCAAATTTTAACTTCAACCTTTAGTCATTCTTGAACAGTAAATTTATGTAAATAATATCTTACATTTAGGGTAGGCACTCAATGTTTTCGACGACCTAGGGTAGCGCTGGGACAGTAGGCATGGGGATCTCTACCACCTTAACGCCCGAACCATTAGCATTCAGAGGCATTGTGATGAAGACAACAATGGGATTTGTAAAGGAGAGAAGTTGGCAGAGTGGCATGTAGGGTATAAAGTGGCCATGTGCAAGAACCGGGAACGTGACAACATCAAAATTTCCTTCCACCATTGTATCAATATGTGAGCCCCACACTGCAAGCACTCAATTCTCAATCTTTTGTCACAATGTAAGCATGCAATTCTCAACCTTTTTAGGATACGATTTCATACAATCCATTAACACGTGTGGGCAAAACCTTTATTGAAATGTAGGTCGAATGACTAGTAGTTCATTGAGAAATAATATTTTGAGGGAATCGATTGAGATAGGGATGGCCCAAAATTCTGAAATAAATGGTGGAATTATGATTCATGGGGAGTGCTTACCTGGAATGGGACGGTAAGGTTTTTAGGCAAAAACTTGATTACTAGAATTTTCCCTTTAGGTGCTTCTTATGCAATGAGATTGGGCATCTAATGATATCCTGTTCGAAGTGGAAGCCAGACCTGAAGAAAAATCAGAGAAATGTCATGGCGAAGGATCTCCGGATGATGAGGAATTTTCATCGCGACTCCGTGTGACATGTTCCACCTTTTTCTGCTTCCACTATATCGGGCAAGTCAAATTGCTTACATACTTTTCCATTGGGTTTTGTCTTTTGGGGGAGGGGGAGTTGTGATGCTCGAGTTTTGGGTGATGTTCTTGGGTCACCCACGGATGACTTCATTTCTGCAAATGGTTGTCGAGATCTTGATATGGGGGGGGAGGGGGGGGTCTCTGAATTTCATTGCTCACCTAAGATGGGTGCTCTTCGGGATATCTTGAAACCCTCTTCAATGACCACTCCAACTCCGCACACTCCATTGATCTCAATCTCACACATTTTTCCTGTAAAATAAGGTCATCCCGACTGTTGGGTGCCAGGCTTCGGAGATTGGGGGGGACTCTTGTAAGCAATGTCCTGATAAATCGAGTGATTTACTAGATCACATGCCACCTGCCTCAACAACTTCCCATACTATGATCTCTTCTATGACCCCGATATCACACAGTACAAATCTAAGTTGCATTCAATATCCAATGGTGGCTGTTGGAAATTGCTCATCGGTTTCCGATGGACCTCCCCTATCACCAAAGAATCTGGTAGACAATGATATTGAACTACTTCTCCTGCACCCTGACGCGCAATTGTGCACCTTTCCAATTGACACGGGTCGGCCAGCTACTACCCTAGTACTACTTTTCCCTTCTGTGATTGCTAATGTTACCATTAGGTGGGGTAAGGGAAGGCCGAGGGTGAAGAAGCGTTCTTTGTTCGCAGGGGGTCGAGATGTTGGTCTGGGGGAAGGAAACTTCAGGGATATTCCAGTCACTATAGAACTTAATAGGGTTCTTGGAGCATTGAAGCCCTCATAGCCTGATAAATGATTAATTTAGTATCTGTTAATATTGGGGGTTGGGGGGTAGGGTGAAGTTTATGTCTATGAGGAATTTTTTTTTAAAATTGTAATCCTGTCATTATTTGTGTGCAAGAATCTATGAAAAATGCTAATAAATCAGTTGTTTGTTTCCATTCAATATTCCCAGATTGGAACATTGTGGCACGGGCTGCCATGGGTTTATTCAGAGGGGAGGTGGTTCTATGGAATCTGGCTATAAGATCTTTTAAGGCATATGGTTTTTTCGGGGGAATTATTCTCTTGGGGCACTTCCGAGGATTTAAGCACAGGCTTCACATCATAAACCTGTATGCTCCTTATCATTATAGAGCTTTCTTCTGGTGGAAAATGGACTACTATGGGATTCTATTTCTTTGAAACTTGATTTTGGCAAGGGTTTACAATGCCACGTTACATACAGGTGAGATTTGGGGTCTTTATGGGCGAGATGATCCATTCGTGGACTTTCTGAGGCACTTATTCAAATTGAAAAATCTATGTGATCTAAAGATGGAGGTGCTGGGGTCTACATGGTTCAATGGTATAAGGGGCAGTGATTCCATATGTAAACAAATTGACCACTTCTCTGTTAATGCTCACATGTTGTCTAATATGGGGAACTGGACTGCCACAATAGGTGACATTTTTTTCTCCAATCATCGACCCATTATATTGGGCTGGAAATTTTCCAAGGTAGTTGAAGGTGCCCCTTTTAATTTTAATAGGGTGTGGCAGGGAGATCTGAGTTTCAACAGTCTAGTGATAGAGTACCTCCGAAAAAACCCTAGAGATGTGACCTCTTCGGCTATGGATCACCTCATGGACATGTTGAGGGGTTTAAAAAAGGAGGTAAGGAAATGGGAAAGGAGTAAAAAGATGGATCTAAAAGCACGATTATAAGAACTTGAGGTGGAAACTGCTCGTTTAATGAAAGGACTAGAAGAGGAGTGCCCAGAAGTTGATATATGAGATAAAATAAAGCAAGTGGAGAGGGAGAAAAGGGAAATTATCCTTATAGAAGAGAAGTCATGGAGACTGAAGAGCAGGGAGCTTTGGCTCGCAGAAGGAGATAAAAATACCAGATATTTCCACACTTTTGCGAATGGGAGAAGGAACTCAAATTCCATTTGGCATATTGAGGAAAATGACTCCACTTATAATTCTACTGAGGATATTCAAGCGGTGGTTGTCCGTCATTTTGAGGCTCTCTTCAAGGCTAGGGAGATGGTTAGTTATACAGATCATATGTGGGTGATGGAGGAAATCCCAAGGATGTTTGATGAGAGTAAGTTGATGAATTTCAACAGACAGATCTTGGACGAGGAGGTTATTACAGTGATAAAATATTTTGCGGTGGACAAAATTATGGGGCCAGATGGTTGGACCCCGGATTTTTTCTCCATTATGTTGAATGTTTTGTGCCTCTTATAATAGACATGGTGAATGAAGTTAGAAAGACTGGGAAGATCAGTGGAGCCATGAACTCTAATTTTATCGTTTTAATTCCTAAGAAGCAGAAAGCTAAGTCTTTAAATGATTTTCGACCTATTTCTTTATGCAATACACTATAAAAATAATTTTGAAAAATATAGTGGGGAGACTAAAGAAGGTAATGTCCTGTTGCATTTCGTCCGAGCAGTCTGGGTTTCTGAAAGACAAGAGCATCCATGATTCAGTGGCCACAACACAAGAAACAATTCAATCTATTCATACGAAGAAAATGAATGCTATGGTCATGAAAATCGACCTTAGCATGGCATATGACCGGGTTGACTAGGGGACCCTCAGAATGCTATTATCTAAGATAGGACTTGACAGGGTTTTGGTATAGTGGATCATGGGATACATAAAAAACTCTTGCATGGAAGTTATTTTAAATGGTTCTGCTTCTAATTTCTTCAAGCTTGGGCACAGACTAAGACAAGGATGTGCACTATCCCCATTTCTCTTCATTCTGGTGATGGATATTTTGATTACTAGAATTAGAAGGGGGGTATCTCTGGGTCACATTAGAGGTTTAAGGCTATCAAATATAAGGGAGATCAGTCATAATATTTGTTTTGATGATATCTTACTGTTTGGAATGATTATTAGACCTGTTTGTAAAGCCTTTCATCACATATTATCCAGATTTGGTGCGGCCACTCGCATGATGGAAAACTCTAGGAAATCATGCATCTATTATGAGGATGGTGGAAATGCTGTGAACCATGATTTGATTATAGAGATTGGAGCATTATTTGATTTTTCTCATGAAACTTTAAGTTCCGAGCTTAAATATCCGGGATTTAACTTGAAACCAAATAATTATACCACTAAGTATTAGCAATGGATGGTTGAAAAGGCAGAGAAAAGGACAAGGGGTTGGACAACTAGATGGCTATCAAAAGGGGGCAGATTGATCTTGATCCAGGCAGTATTACAACAACTGATTGTGTACTGGGCACACATCTATGTCATCCCCAAGAAGATATTGAATAGTATCAGAAAGGTCATGATGAATTTTCTATGGAGTGGTGGAGATATGAAGGGAAAGTACCATTTGGCAAGTTGGGATTAGATTATGAAGCCAAAGGAATGTGGTGGATGGGGATTGAAGAATCTGGAGTCTTTTGGAAGGGACCTTCTTATGAAATCGATGTGGAGGGGTATAATGTCAGAGGGAATCTAGAGTGATATCATAAGGTTCAAGTATCTAAAGGAAACAAATCTGAATGATTTATATAAGATGGGATGGAGCAACACTAGGGGGCATCCACTATATGGAATGGGTTCAAACACTTGTTGCCTATTTTCACAAAAAATTTAAAGTGGAGGTTTGGGGATGGAGGAGAGATTCTTATTGGAAAGGCGAGCCTTTGGGGAGGTCCGGGCCTTTATCACAGCAACAACCAACTTATAGAAAATTTAAATGGGAGGGGTTTATTTTTCATGTGTCAAATTTTGAAGGGGCAGGTCTGCGGAATCCCGATTTGGCTATCGACAAAATTTCTCCAGATTCCGGAGCATCTGATAAGCGCGTGGAATGATTATATGAGGGATCTGATTAGCAGAGGACTAATGTGCACACAAGGTGGAGACAAAGTGGCTTGGAACGGGTAGATGAGGAACAAAGCACTACTGGTTGAAGACATATACAAAAAACTTCTTGCTCAAAATATGTAGATGAACGAGTACATAATTTATATGGGGATTTGGGATAATAACGCCCAACTTAAAATGAAATTGTTTCTTTGGCTCGTGCTTAGAAACAAAAATCTAACATGGGATAACCTGATGAGGAAAGGCATGGAGGGACCAGGTATTTGCAAAAAAAATTTGGATGATGGTGAAGATAATTTGCATCTCTTTTATAAGTTCTCTTTTGCAAAAAATGTTTTACAGGTCTTAAGTGATTTTTTCAAATTTGAGAACCCACTTCAAGAGAACACTAAAGAGTTTATTTTTTGGGGATAAATAAAAAATTATAATTACATAATAGCTCCAACATTGTATCACTGGTTCATATGGAATAGCAGAAACAGATGGATATTTTATGTGGTCAGAAGCAGCCCCAAGGAAACAGCTCGGAAAATTATCCAACAGTGGGAGGAACAGAAATCAACTCCAAGGCCACAAGTCATTCTTTGTAAGCGTATGAGTCCAATTGAAATCCAGTAACCCACTGGGTTTTTCGATGGAGCCTCACAAAAGTCCAGGTGTGGGTGTGGAGCCTGGTTGAAGATCTCGCCACAATATCATTATGCGATATACTAGTTTGGAGGTGTTGGGACTAGCATGAGGGCCGAAGTTCTGGGATTATGGGGTCTTCTTTGGTTTGTGTCTCAGCTGAGGATTGATAACTTGTGGGTGTAGGGTGAATCTAAGGTTTTGATTGAACATCTCATGAAGGGTTCCTCTCTAGATCCCAGATAACTAGTTTCATGGATGGAGCGAATCAAAGTTTTAAGGGACTCTTTCTCCTCAATAAACTTCCAGCATATTTTTAGGGAAAATAACTCACAGGCAGATAGGTTATCAAAGAAAGGTCCGATAGGGATTTTTGGGGTTATGAATTATGAGCTGACAGATGTAGAAGGGCATGGAGCAGTTGGTTCGGTGAATTTATTTTGACCTCTTTTGACTTCTTCCATATGTTTCTATTTATGTTTTTATATCTATGTCTAGGAGCATAGAGTTACAATAGTATTCATACTTTCAATTTTTTTTGGAGAGTTACAGTAACACTCCTTTATCCTAGGGGAATTTTTTGAAGTGTTTGGTAATTAGAAAAGTTTTTTTTTTTTTTTTTTTTTGTATGGCCCCGATCGAGTAAGTGTGTAGAGATATGGGTCAATAATTTTTTTTATTGATAGCATACAGAGTGGGGAGGCCGAATGAGGCAACAAAATAAAAAATCTATTAGTTTGCTTTGTCAAGTGAAATATTCCGGCTGGGAACTACATAGAAGAAGATAGAACAGTCGAGGACAAGGAGTTTTATTATTAGTTTTTGTAGTATTATCTCGGGTATAACTGTTGATGTTATGATGACAGTTTGCATGATTTAAATATGAACTGGAACATTATATAAGCCAAAGTTTTTTTCTTTTCTGAAAAAAATATATATGTATATATTTCAAAATAGGAAATAGTCGAGTGGGATCTTGATAAAGATTCTATGACATATTTTCCATTTTAAGTGACCAACTATGTTGTTGTTAAAGGTTTCATTGGCACCTTTAACAATGATGAGAGTTGTGATGTTCATTTACAACTAGTTTGAAATTCTTGAAATTCATAATAAGGTTTCTCTCTTTCGTTTATTATTTTTTTATATCAGAATTTCATTAAATTTATGATAAAAATTGTTTCCAAAATATTTGGATATGTAATTAATATAAATAAATATTTTTTAATTTAATTAATATAAATATTTTTAAGTTATAATAAAAATTTAATAGTAATAATAATAATGCAATGGTTATATTTCTTTTGCATATATATAAGCACAATTATATTAGTAAATGTGGTTGTTATACACTAATCAATTTCATTTTGATAACTTGACTGACTTATAAAAGGGTGGAAAATGACATTAATTAGCATATATCAACCATATTTACTAATGTGGTTGTATTAGTTGATGATCAACATGTGTTGGATTTGTTGATCATGTTTAATAATGGTTGAAGAGGGTTGATGATTTTGATCATGGTCTTCAAGGTTGAATATGGTTGAGAGAGGTTAACTCAATTGGATCATGGTCAACCATTAATGTAACAATGTATTAATGTTACATCTATTTTAACATTGTTACATTAATATTGACAATAGGTGACTCTGGTTTTGCATGTTTGACCATTCTTACCATGGTTGACCATGGTTTGCCATGTTGAGCATGTGTTCACTATCATTATCCAAGGTTGACTATGGCCAACTAGAGTTTACCATGGTTCATCATGTTTGACCATCATTGACCATTGTTTAATATGGCTTAGAATGGATAACTAAAGTTGATGGTTGACAAAGTTGATGGTTGACAACGGTTGACTATTGTCAACCATTGTGAACAAAATCAACTATGGTTGACCATGTTGCCCATAGTCATCTACAAGCTACAATAGTTGACTATGACCAACCATAATAAAAGATGTTGACCATAATTAACTATGGTAACCTTATACTTTGAATCTTAATATTATTAATGTTATTATTATTAGTGGACTTTCTTTAAATTTATTTATAGACTCTAATATTATATTAAATATTAAACCTTATTCACAAGCCATAATATTAATACTGAAGATTTACATTTTTTATGCAATTAAGCATTCCATATGAGATTGATCATTAATCAAATAACATATCAAACTATCAAAAAATAGGCCCACAACATCAACACTGTAAAAGTAACTCACATAAGAAAATAAGACATCATCGTGGCCTTCCCAAAGGAGAAGAAGCCCCCAAAAAATAACGACACATAGAGTCACAGAGTCAGGCCTCCCCAAAGGAAAAATAACCCCAAAAAATAACCACACATGGAACAGTGGTCACAATATCCAGCAAGTGTATCTATATATACAATATCTATATACAGCTAACATATAACCCAAAAAATAAATAACATACAAAAAAAAACTCATATCAGTAAGGTTGGGTGTCCAACACACGGATATACCCATCCTTTGTTTTAGTTATGTTCCACGAGTCTAGAATATGTTGAGAGAAAACTTTAGATAACCTATTAGCTGAGGATTTATGTTCCCTATAAATGTGGAATACAGTAATAAAATCAAAAGATAACTTTAAAACATGTATTTCTTCAAGAATTGGAACCAAAATATAATTTTGAAATATCTCACAGTTGTTGAACCAATTAATAACATTCAAAGAGTCTCCAAACATCTGAATAGAACCACTTCCCAAATGGATGAGCCAACAAAGGAGAAGTTTTAAGGTGACCAATTTTGCAAAGTTGTTTGAACAAGAGCCAATTCCCACCCAAGCATTAGTTTTCCAATTTTGATTAAAATGGACCACCATGCCCACACCACATCTATTTTTTTCATCTCAGGCACCATCAAAAAAATGCACAATAAATATCATAATTAATTTGTTCAATGGTAATGTTCTGATAGCGATTAACTTACTCAGGTGAGGGGATCAGAGAGAAAATTGATGCACATTTAGTAGCAACCATCGAGGGAGCAGTAATAGATCCATTGAAGATATCCCTGTTCGTAGCCAACCATACTCCCCATGAAATAATAAGGGGAATATTCCTTAGAGTTTCATCAAAGACCAAGTGCCACCATCTATGCCAAACATCCACACAAGTATTCCCATTCCATCGAGAAAGGATATCTAACATAGATAAAGTATACACCCAATTTTTTTGTGAGAACCTATAGTGAGGAAAAATGGGTTCAGTTGATTCTTCAGTGTCCCGAAACTTCCCTTTTTGTAAGAAAATCCCAAGTAGGCGCTTTAATTTTAATAATGCACCAGAAACAATCCTAGCTTTGGCCGAAAAACTCAGCTTCCAAATATGCTTATACCACCAAACCTGTTCTTCCCATTCCCAACCTTTTACCAAGAATTGATAACCCACCTTTGGAGAGTAAAACCCATATTGTGCATGAAACCATCTGAGCGAATCTATAAAACATTTTAGTCTGACCTTTGATCAAAGAAGATCATGGATATAAGTTTGCCATTCCTACCACCGATGTTGGGAAATTTGAATTTCCCTTCCATATTTCCACCCCTGTTGCCACATTGTGGTGGATTCAGGTTTTCCAGTCTAAGCAAGGGAATAGATCCCATTTAAATTGAGTTCCTCTACTAGTCCCATTGAGAGAACATAGTTTCCATTACACACAACCAAAGGATCTTTACCAATTCTGAACATTTCTCCATTTCAAACCTGCGAGGCCAAACCTTCTTCCACCAGGATTAAAGAGGCTATGGTAGCCTTCCAAATAACTGATGCATTTGTGAGATATTTCCTTTGAATTCTGATCGATTCATCCAACGATATTGGATCTATATATTTCTGTTTGACCACAGTAGTCAAAATATTGTCTTTGTTCAAGAGCCTCCACCCTAAATTTGTTGCAAGAGAGGTAGAAAATAGTTGAATATCCTTTATGCCCCATCCCCTCATTCCTTGGGTCTAGCAATTTTCTCTGAGGAAATCCAAGGAATGAGATGATGCTACCTTTTCGCAGTCCAAAGAAACCACCCACAAATATTCCTAACCTTAAGGAGGATGCCCTTTAGAACCCATGACAAAAAAGTCTAGTACACTGGGATGGCCATTAGAACAAATTTAATGAGTACCAACCTACTCGCACTAAAAATCCATTTATAGCTCCAAAGGTTGAGTGTTTTCTCATTTTTTTCCACCAGCCATAACCAATCCATTTATCTATAATTTTATGGCTTTAGATAAAAACCCAAATACTTGAGACAAGCTCCCGAGGGTTCACATTCAAAAGGGAAAATATATTTAATCCTTCCCAGCTCTGATCTCAGCTCTTCAACAAAAACAAAAGAGGAATTTTCCACATTTATAAACATGCCAGTGACTTTCATAAAAAATTCCAGGGAATATTTCAGCTGACACAGATCCTCCCTCTTCCCATTTCTAAAGACAAGTATGTCATCCACAAAAAGTAGGCGAGTAATAAAGAGATTTGTGGCTACCTCAATGCCTTTTAGATGTCCTCTTCTCTTAGCTAATATGAGAATTTGACTAATTCCTTCAGCTGCTAGATAAGAAAAGTAGGGGAGATAAAGGGCACCCTTTTCTTAGCCCCCTCTAACTATGGAAGAAAGAAGAATAAGCCCCGTTGATGAGAATAACAAAGGGAAATTTTTTAATACATCCCATAATCCAGTTTACAAAATCAATTCCAAACCTTAAATGGGTCAACATAAGTCTTAAATAATCCAAAATGATCCTATCATAGGCTTTTGATAGATCAATTTTAATAATTAATATTTTTTGTCTATCCTATTTGATGCTATGCATTGTTTCCTAGGCCACCCCAATTGATTCATGAATCTCCCTGCCATTCAAAAAGCCAAACTATTCTTTAGAAATATTTCTAGAAAGGATGGGTTTTAGCCTTAATGAATTAAATTTATATATGCAGTTGCACAGGGAAATAGGTCGAAACTCATCAAAGGATGAGGGAGAGTGGGGTTTAGGAATTAGTGCCAAAAAAGTTGAGTTAAAAGAAAGATGGACTTGACCCCTTATTCGAGACTCCTCCACCACTCCCAGCAGCTCATCCCCTGGGAGCTCAAATAAGTGCTGGAAAAAATTGACATTCCAGCCATTCGACCCTGGAGTCTTACATTTTCACATTTATTTTATAAAATTTTCCTCCTACATCCTCGAAACCGATTCTATGAGCTCTTCTTTCTCTTATTCATCAACATATCTAGGAAAGTGTTGAGCAACCATAATTATTTAAGCAATGTTAGCCCCCTCAGGAGCCTTAAGGAGACCTTTAAAGTGATCCTTACCCAATTGAGCTAAATCATTTCAATATTTTTCCTTACCTCCTCCAGGTTTTTCCAACTCCCAAATAATGTTAGTACTTTTCCTTCCTTTTGCATAATTTTGAAATAATTTTGTATTTTCATCTCGAAAAGAGAGCCATATTGCCTGAATTTTTAACCTCCATTATTCCTCTTTATCAACGAAAATCTTCCTTTGTTTAGACTCAAGATCCATTATTTTGTCCCTCTTTGCCTCACTTGCATAACCATCAGCTTCCATACTCTCTAGCTGCCCTAATTCATGCCCAATATCGACCAGGTCATCCTCATTTTGTTTAATATTATTAATATTGATATTATTAATACTACTACTAATAATATTAATATCATTAATATTATTAATACGATGTCCAATCATATAATAATAATATAGTCAATCTTAATATTAATATTATTAATAGTCAACTTTATTAATATTAACATTATTATTATTATTATTAAACATTTTGAAACTTTGACTATGACCAACTGAGGTTTACCTTTTTTGACTAAGGTTGACCGTAGTCTACCATGGTTGACTATAATTAAATATGGCGGGGTTACATTAACAAAGGATGACTATGAATGAACAAGGTTGACTATAGTTGATTATGGTAAACTTAGGGTTGATAAAATTAAATAATAAGAATAATAATAATGTCAACTTTAATATTAAAATTAAAAATAATATTAATATTAAATATTATAAATATTAAAACTTATTCATAAACCCTAATATTATTATTTATACCAAAACTTAATCACAAAACCTAATATTATTAACTGTAGTGTCCAACCTTTGGCAAGGTTAGTTTTGTGACACTTGGAGATGGTCATTTTGATGCAATGATATAAAATTATGCATGTTATAATTATGTATATGCTTGTGTGCTATAGACCTAGTTTGGGTCACCTGTTTTTTGTATGCTTATGATAATATCTATGGTTGTGTGTATAAGACTAATGTTGGTGAAGCACATATTATCATTTTTTTCTCTTTTGGAATCCTAGACATATGTGTATGACATGAATGGTGATCCAAGATTGAGAAACATAGATCCATGGATGATCATGGTTATATGGAACATATGGTTAATTACGATTTATGGATGATTCATGATTTGTATGATTATATATCCTTAGTATTGTACTAAGCAGGATGTGGAAGGGGGGTTGGTTATTTACACATAGGGATGCTCAAATTATAAATCATTGTGGAAGTCACGATACATTATTTATATGATTATATATGCTTAATATCGTAGTGAGAAAGATTTTGTAGGGCACATGACCATTTGTAAACAAATATGTTCAAATTATAAGTGACCGTGGAAGTCATTTCTCCAAAATCAAAATGATTATGAAAGTCATGCACAATCCTTAGTAAAACGTGAATAAATTATTTATGAAATTCATTTGATTCCTTTGATCTATGATCTTTTGATGTGTGCATTTCTTGGAACAAGATCTTCACAACAAACCATTAGATGGGTAAGAGCTCATAATCACTACCTTAAGGTGAAGAAAGAATTTTCAAAGAAGAGTAAATGAGATGCCATGGAAATTAGGGTTCGGTGTCCTAAGTCCATGAATGATAAAGATATGGAGTCTTGGATCTATAATAAAATGATCAGGGTGTAGAGTCCTAAATATATGAAAGATAAATATGTGGAATCTTGGATATACAATAAAAGGATTGGGAATAATATTCCTAAATATTTAAAAGATCAATGTGTGGAACCTTGGATCCTTAGAGTAGATTAGGGTGTGGAGTCCTCAATATACTAAGGCACAAAGATGCATGCAATAGGGATACATAATCCTTATTCTCTGGAAGAAAAATACCAGTCATGGGTAGCTTGGGGATGAATTTCATTAATAAAATATCATTTCGGACAATTTGAGAGTGACTTTCTAAAAATATAAAGTCATTTCTGGCATCTCAAGTATGAAATTCCAAAATTAGTAAATCACCATGCATATATTGGTAATCAAGCACAGTTGAAAGAAAAATAGTTAACTTATCATTAATCAAGCCTAATAGTTCAATATCGACTTAATCCTCAATATTATTAATATTATTATTATTATTATATTTTATGATACTATGATATTAGTATTAAAAGTGAATTGTATCTCCTCAATCACTTCACACCTCACTCCTTGATCATTATCATGGTTCTATGTAAATCTGTCTCTCTTTTAATAATGCATTACACTCTCTTTAATGCATATTTTACACGCTTCTTAATTAAAGCATCCATAGCTCTCCTTAATGGCATGAGTTACACTCTAAATGGAATATGTTACTTTTAGTCAAGGAATGCATGTTACTCCTTTATCACAATAAATTTTTTCTCCTCTTATATATGTGTCTCATGTCTTCTCACTTGACAGGGAGGTGCATGGTGATACCAAGAGTTTGATAGATTCAAAGAATATTGTGAGAGGGAGAGATTTAAAGAGTAGCCAAATGCTAATATAAATTACTAAGTTGCTCTACCCACTAGAGTTGAACATGGGTGGTACTGAGAGGAAGTAAAAATTATCTTTCTTAGTTTTCCTGGTATATCTCTGTACAGCTATATTTTGGTACTATTTATGAGCTCTTACAGCTCAGGGGTTCCATGGGGAGAATTTCTCCCTCGATATGGTTGGGTGTAAACCCGAATGGTTCAAATAAGTTGGTTAAGGGATAAAGATGGACCATATTCTCAACGATTGAAGTTGAATAACTCTACAGGTATCATTTTCATTGTCCTAAAATTATAGTATAACTTTAGCATAAAATAAAACTATAAATTTAAATCGTTGTAAGCATCTAATTTTGGTTTAAGCTTATGTTATATGGAATATTATTTGTTGGTTTAAAATGAAGAAAAAGAGTGGTCTATATGTATGTATGTTTAGATCTCAAGATGTTATGGAATTGTTATCGATGTATTTTATTGTACTAACCTTGGGATTGTAGCATTTGAAAAAGGAAAGCCAAATATTGTTGAAGGTAATTCCAATAAAGAAATTCCAAAGGACTTGGGTAAGAGTTTCATGAGTTATGGTTTTGTTTCAGGCAATTAGAGGCATGTCTTAGAAAGGGTTTCAAGATATTTTGCGAAGTGTTTGAAAAAATCCCTGAATGGGAAATGATATTATATTTTTAATGATTATGAATGAATAAGTGTTAACTTGCAGTCTACCAGAGTAGGAAAAGGATGCATCCTCGAAATATGCTTGTAGGATTCATTAGATCAACCCTTGAAATAAAAATGCAAAAAAAATATTGATGGTAACCAAGAGTTTCAAATAGAATCATTGAGTTAATTTTCAATCAATATGTATTACAATAGTTTAGGATGCTTTCCATGTGTTTTTAGGAAGGATTGAATGAAAATAATGGTTGATTAATCTAAAAGCCCTTGAATTCACTTAAAGTGGATGAAATGATTTCGAAAATCATTTAGAGAATACATATGTAATTATTATTTAATTGAATGTTGTTATTTTTTTTTACATAGTTGTAGATTCAAGCTTGCATGTCATCTGTTTGACAAAATTTGTAAGTGAAATTAAGGGAGTCACCATATTTGCTAGTTTAAAAAAATGCATATATGTGTGGTTTCATAATGATTCGGGTCAACATCAGGGGGTATCCATGCCATATGGAATTGTAACCCCCAATTTAATTTTTTTTTAAAGTTTTCAGAACCCAAATCGTAAATCTAGGTGATTCTGCATATTGTTGTTGTCATTTATGTGCATTTTTTGTCGAGTTTTTGATGAAATACTTAGATTATTTAGTCCATGTTTTAAGATTCCAGCATTTGAAGTTTCAATTTATGAATTTTACGATATAAATAGGTTGAAGAAGAATCTCAAATTCATTATTTCCAAGTGTTTGACAAAATGTCTCAATGTATTTTGAATGAATGCTTGTAAAAAGTTTGTCAAAAGGTTTCAATGGATGTAGATTTCATATTTGCAAAGTGTTTTTCAAAATTCCTAAACGGCTATGGGTTTTGTGCATATAAGATGTTAGAATAAAATTATTACTTGTACCATATTTTTTTATGTATTAGAAATGTATTAATAGACTATTTAATGGATGTAGCTTCCTATGTTTGCAATATTTTATATGAATGTGAAAAAGAGCTTAATAAGTTGTTGGAATGTGAATAGAGAACAAGACAATTGTTACTTTTATTATTTGAAGATATAATGAAAAAATAGGTTGTTGTTGGAAATGATTTTGTAGTAACAAATTCTTTAGGATTTAATTACTTGTGCAAGTGATCATAATAGGTTATCCAAGCTGCAAGTATTCATGGGTGTAGTCTTATGCTTGAGTAGTTGTAGCGAACAACTAATTGTGCCCAGTTATGGCAAGTCCATTTTTTTTACGTAGAACTCTTTGAAGAATAATATTCTTTTGAACTTGTAACATTAACTACTTTTGTTATAACATTCATTATACGAGTCTCATGATTGAAGCAATGTCATTCTGCAAATAGTTTTTTTTCCTTAATACTTGGGAATGATAATTTTAAGTTGACAAATTTGGAAACATTTTTGAGTCAATAAATTTTGTGATTTCATTTCTCAAATTCATAAAAATAATATTAGGTTTTCTAATGAAGATAGGCATATTCCTCCTTCAGTTACCTTGTTACAAGTATATTAATAATCATTCCCTTATATTTTCTTTTTGTAATAGAATTAGGATATTTTAGGTTCTTGTGGCATACTTTGTGGTTATGATGTAAATATTCAATAAGGGGAACCTATTTAGCATAATATAGGAGGTGAAATAGGCTGATTAAGTTTAATTCTCATACATGGCATTATGATGGAATTTATTTCCAATATTACTTAGAACTCACGTATAATTATGAAAAGAGCACATGCTACCTTCTTTTAAACTTGAGGAGAAATCCGTGTTGGAATTTATTTTAAGGGACATCTATCCATAACTTCTTATGTTCTATTATTATATTGAAATAGATGAAGGAACATGATCTTCATGATAACCAAGTTAGTCATATTAGAGTAAAAAAAAAAATTGAGTGATAGCGTTCAACGTAACCTTTACTTCTCTACACTCTTGATGGTTGGTAAGGCGGGATATTACATATGGTATCAGATCCAAGTTATAACACTAGGGTCTAATGGGCCAACATTCTTGCTTGTAGGTTGATGATGTATGAATTTTGATTTTGCATGCATTATTGTGTATGTTGACTTGGTATCATATTGGTTGCATAAGAGATATTATTATTATGTCATTTAGAAACTCATGAAAGAAAAGTAATTCTTTGTTATATTCCCTTTTTTTTTTTGTTAGGAAAAAATATTGGAAATATGATAAAGGACTTGAAGACATGCTTGGAAAGGATGTGCCTGAGAAGTTGGGGTTAAACCCAAGCATATGAATGGCTTGATTTTCAATGGGTGAGTGATATTTGTGGAGCGTGTGTATAGTTTCATATATGTTTAGTGCATAATTATTAATATGATATAGGCTTAGTAGCCATAGTTACTAGCTGAAATTGTATCTAGAAATATATATATAGGCCTAATTTAGAGTATATCTAGATGAATTTGGTGTATATGCTTTGGGAATTTGTAACAAGTCTAAGGTTGAGATTCAATTAATGCGATGATTGAGTTCATCATGTTATCTTTGAATCTTTTTACTATTGGAAACTGAACAAAAGTTACCTTGAACGATGTCACTTTTAACGGTGAATGTAGATTCACGAGTAATGTATGTGCATTAATTTTATGTGTTAAAATATGATTTGGGAATACATTCTTAAGGAGTAAGAATGGAATTTCTATGATTTCTTTGACATTATTTTATGTAGATTGGGTTGACATTATGCTTCAAATAACTTGAAATTACTCACATATTATGTGGTGGTATGACATTCCTAATACACAAGAGGCTTAAATGACTTGTGCATGAATGGTTGTGGAAACCATTTTAAGGAACACTTGAAGGTTATGTTTTCCTCAAGTTATGTATGGGTGTGGAATCCATACTAATATATATATATATATATATATATATATATATATATATATATATATATATATATATATATATATATATATATATATATATATATATATATATGGGCGTGGAATCCATACTAACATATATCTATGAGCTAAGTAATTCTTCTAATTAGGATGAAAAAATTATTTTCATGGTATCTCATAGACATGATTAAGGAGGATTGTTATGTGTGATTAAAGTTAAATATATATAGATTTGTAACATAAATTTTCTAGAAATGAAGATACTAAGATTGATATAATGACCACCATTAGGTGGTTTAGAATGTTTGGAATAAGTGATTTTGATATATGGAGTCAAGTGTGAACTAGGTATTTATCCGATTGTATTGTAATTCTTTTGTATGTGTTGGATTTAGGTAGAATTAAATTAATTTTCAGATTCTTTAAATGTAGAAAAATACTATTGTGATATGTTTATAAATATATTTTCTATTGGCTTAAGACAAATTAGGTCTAGGAAAGACATAATAGTCTCTTTAATGGTTTTTATCAATTGCATACTTTTTGAATTCTATTTGACTAAATTAATTAGAGAAAAATGAATATTGAACTCATGAACTGCTCTAAAGTATTATTGGTTAGGGAATCAAATCAAAATTTATATTGTTTATGAACTTGATGAAATTATTTCTTGGAATTTGATTAACTTGTAAATTGTTAAGATAACAACAAGTTTAAAAAGTTTTTGTGGTGAGAAATTTGTTTTATTTGAACTTAAAGAAAAATATATGTGATTAATAAAAAACTTATTTCAGTTCATGTTTTACAAGAATATGTGCTTGTGATATTTTTTTTAGGGAGAAATTTAAGGGGAGTGAGATCACATTTTAATGGATTGGAAATTCTTGCATTATCTAAAACTCTAAGGCAATTGTATTAAACATCGAATGGAAGAGATTGATGGATTTAGTAATTTTGTGCTTAGTTGTATGAGTAGTTAGTACTCTTGAAAAAGGTTGTAATCTTTTGAGAGGTAAAATAAAAATAAAAAAATTGATCTTTAGGCTACAATATTCTTCATAGTTTCAGAAATGTATGGTCTTCATAGCTTGTCATTTTTGTGTATGTATTAATAGTAAGGAATAAAACTGAAAACCAAATGAATTGATTAATTATTAACTAGAAATCATGAGTGATTTTATAGTTGGAAAATAGGATGACTTGCATTTATCAAGATAGATTCAATAATATAGATATCATATTTGCATAATGATGAGAGTTATTCTTCATTACAAGTTTGTAAAAAGATATGTTTAATTTATTTTTGGAATGAAGATCTTCAAACTAATTCATTCGTAATTGTTTTTCAAGTAAGAGAAGTGGTGATGATTATGTTAATTCAAGGAATTTCCTATAATACAAAAATGGGTCAATGAGGATTGTATGGAACCTTAGCTTGTTAGTTAAAAAAAAGGTGTCTTGAACCTCAAATTTGTTTTTACTAAAGAGTAAACATTTAATAAAAACTTTAGGTAGATCCTAAATATTTTAATTGTATGGATGTCTTATGAAATGGAAAGGGGGAAACTTGGATTGAGAAGACATAAATCGAGTGGGACGAAAGAGTAGGTTATATATATGACATGTTGTGCTGCGTAGTTGCAATCGAAATTGCATGTGGATGATTGGATGCTTCTTGTATGCAAACTTGATTATGAGATGGGAAGGAGAATATTTTTTGTTTATAAAACTAATGTGGGAGTTCTTTGTGAGTTGGAAATGTCATTTTTTTCTATAGAAAACTAATAAAATGACACATGATAGATTATTGAATTCTTAATGCATTAGATAGGGAAAATAAAATCACGTGTAATGTGAGATCATTGTCATTTATATGAATATATCTTTTATATGTTATATACTTGATTAGATGATTGTTTTGATATAGTATGTATGGTGGTGTATGTCAAAATCTATTTAGTATGGCATGACTATACATGGTACTTGATTAATAATGGAAGTTTTGTCTTCATGGACAACCTGAATGTGTGTGTGTGTGTGTGTGTGTATATATATATATTCTACAACTATAAGAAAACTTTGGGCCAAGTTTAATCCAAGAGGGGGAGTATGTAGTGTCCAACCTTGGCAAGGTTAGTTTTGTGACACTTGGAGAAGGTAATTTTGATGCAATGATATAAGATTATGCACGTCATACTTATGCATATGCTTTTGTACTATATACCTAGTTTGGGTCACATGTTTATTGTATACTTATGATAATATAATGGTTTTGTGTATAATACTAATGTTCGTTAAGTGCATATTATCAATGTTTTCTCTTTTGGTATCCTAGACATAGGTGTATGACATGAATGATGATCGAATATTGAGACACATAGATCCATGGATTATCATGGTTATGTGGAACATATGTTTAATTATGATTTATGGATGATATATGATTTTTATTATTATATATGATTAGTCTTGTAATATGTAGGATCTTTTAGGAGGGTTAGTTATTTACAAATAGGGATGCTCAAATTATCAATAATTGTGGAAATCACGGTACATGATTTATATGATTATATATTTGTAATATTGTACTAGGAAATATGTTGTAGGGAATGTGGTTATTTGCAAAGAGATATGTTCAAATTATAAATGACTGTGGAAGTCATTTCTCCATAACCAAAAGGAATGTGCAAGTGATGCCCAATCCTTGGTAAAATGTGAATAAATTAATTAGGAAATTAATTTGATTCATTTGATCTATGAGATTATGATGTATGCGGGTCTTCAAACAAGACCTTACCATCAAACCATTAGATGGGTAAGATCCCACAATCAGTACCTTAAGGTGAAGCAAAGAGTTTCAAAGAAGAGTATATGAGATGCAATGGAAATTATGGCGCGGAGTCTGATATCCATGAAAGATAAAGACGTGGAGTCTTGGATCTATAATAAATTATTAGGGCACAAAGTCCTAAATCCATGAAATATAAAGATGTGGATTCTTCAATGTATAATAAAGGGATTAGGACGTAGAGTCCTAAATATTTAAAACATCAAGGTGCAAAATCTTGGATCCTTAGAGTATATGAGGGCGTGTAGTCCTCAATCTACTAAGACACAAAGATGCATGCAATCACTAGTATAAAATTATGAAATTAGTGACTAGGTGACTAAAATATTTAGTCACCACTATTATTTCAAGTGAATTACTACTAAATTTGAGCAATTTTAAGTGACCGAACTAAAAATGACTAACTTAAATGACTAATTTAGTTTAGGAATAAAATATATGACTATATAATAAGTAACCAAACTAAAAGCGACTAACTAAAATGTCTAATTTAGTCCATGACTAAAATATATCACTAGCTATTAAGTGACAAAATTAATAACGATTAACGTAAATTACTACTATATTCCAAAAATAAAAATATGACCAAATAATATGTACGACAAGTATATGAACTAGTCAATTACGTTAGTTAATTTTAACTGTGATTTTAATGATTGATTTCTCCTCTTTGCCTTACGAATTTCCCAATTATCCCTTTACTTGTATATTTTATGTGTTGTTCTTCTCCCTATCCATCGTGTGTTTCCTTTATATATATGTGATTTCACCCCTTTTAGTTAGCATATGCCTTGTGACCCTTCCATTCAGTTGGGCCATCTTGTCTCTACGAGCGTCTCTTCCACAACACTACTTTGGTTTGGGGCAACCTCCAATGTTAAACCCATTCCATGTTCATCCACCGTTGTCGGTATAACCACACGAGCTTCGCCTTGCATTAGATCCATTGCCACTCCGGTCAACTTTTTTAGACTCATTTTTGGTGCTCCTTAGTCGTGCCATGCCTTTGTCACGCCCGTTACACCAAGATCATGTGTTCTCTTACCCACCTTGGTTCTTCCTCACTTGGGCAAGTTGGGATGGTTTCTCATGTTTCAACCTTCATGACACCCATTCACCAAGACATCCTTGTGAAAAACCAATGTGCCCAAGTGGAAACTCCAAATCTTAGGTTTCTTTCCATAATCTTGGTGTCGTTGAAGCCTTGACCCACTAGTCAACCCTCTACCAAATCCTCCATAAAATTGGATTATCTGTGATATAAAAATCACAAATGGTGCAGTGATGATGTCACCTTCCCTCGGACATATACCTAATTTTCTCCACAATGAAAAAATCCTACTATGTTTTTTGTATATTTGATAAGACTACATCTTTAAAGTAATGAAGATTCAATTCCTAATGTTAGGCAATCCTTTAAGAGGGAGAGGCAATCAAAGTCACATAGGAGGAGGTATTCCCTTTGCTTAGCAAGCCTCCATGGAGATAAAACAATAAATGCAAGATTAACCTCTTGTTTATGTGATAATTAGGGAATGCATATCCATTCTCTTAAATACTAGTCTTAGATAATGGGAAAGAGTCTCCTCTTTATTCTAAATAGCCCTTAACTCTATTAATAGAGTACCTTCTCACCATCACAATCACAATAGTCTATTTTTTAAGGAAAAAACTATATTAAAACTCTTTGAATATGAAAGTAGATAGCCTCCACATATGAAAGTGAAAACAACTCTTTGAATATGCAAGTAGATAGCCTCCACGCATGAAGGTAAAAGCATATTTTGAAAAATTTTAAAGTGGATTGAAATATAACAATAGAAGAGTTAACAAAAATCTTGATATAACAATAATTCTCTTTAACAAAAATATATTAAAAATCATTATAAAATTATAAATTCATATTAACATTAATAATTAATTAATTAATTAATTAATTTAATCCCAATTTAATAATAAATAATTACATAATCTATAAGTTATTTATGTATAATCTTAATTTATATCAATTTAATGTGAATGAGAGAATTGAGATAAACCATTATTATCCCACACACACTTAGGTTCATTCCTTTGGCCTCTTAATTTATATGCCTATTTATTTTTCCATCTAAAAATATTATTAAGGTTAAATAATAAAATTATGTAAAATATTCCAAATTCTTTGAAAATGCATTTGACTTAAATACAAATGTATGGTCGTCCATGACATGATCGGACGGTAAACATTCTATCCTGCTTTTGGATTCAAAGCCTTTTGGTATTTTGTTGCCATTGTAAAAATCCTATACCGCCTTTAGATTCATAACCTCTTGGTACCTCGCGAGCCCGAATATGATGCCCTAGAATCGATCCTCGAGCCAATAGATCTCTTTGTGTACAACTTCCAACAATTCATTTGTTTTTTTTCGCAGTCAAAACAAGCTCACAGAAGGTATTTTTCTGCAAAATGGGACTGCAAAGTGCCATTATTTTTCATGTAGTCAACATGAATCCTCTACGCGTTGTCCTGATGCAGTTATTTTGAGTTATTGATTGGAAAAATTGGCTATATTTTGAATTTCTGGACTAATTTATCTATCGAAAGAGGTTATTTCGAGACTTAGTCATCTTCTTTGTTTCTAACCTCACCCTTCAGCGCTTCACTCCAAGCATCTATTCATTCCCACCCACCCGTGTTTGGATCACAATTAGTGGTGATGTGAGTTCTGATTCAGGTGATGGGTGTGCTCCATGGGATAATTCATGCTCATGACGTAACTTATCTTATCCAAGACATGCCACTTCTTTCGGGCATGCATATGGTTAGGGTAATTGAATCCAAATCGCAGGATGTTGGTTAGGGCCACTAACGAATCGACCAAGCAAGGCGGCTCTACATACAATTAGAAATGAGATTAAAAATCTTGGAACGCCAGGAAATTTGTGATCCATTCCGTATGGGGTCTTTCTGGATCGAAGCATCTGTTGGGCTGCAGAAGTTGTTTTTCCTTCCACCAAAGAGCATTTTGTCACTGTGGTGGGTAGAAATTTTTTTATAATTTTTTCTTCCTCTCAGTATCAATTGATGTTAATTAAATAATCAAATAAGGAATCAATTCTTTGGATATGGGGTTGGTTGAGAAAGCTAGGTTCTTCTAGTTTCACTTCTTCATCTACTGCCGAGGATGTCACTCAAGGAAATGATGTGAATGGACTCACTTCCATTGTTACATGTTTGTATTCTTCTCATGTCCTTTTTAAAGATACATTTTCCCCAAGTATAAACTAATCTTTTTTCCAATAAGATTAAATGCATTCGTGCATTCAGGTTATGGGCTGCAGAAAAAAATTACATGACATATACATTCAATTTTATTCGACTTTAGGAGGGAGAAGTAGAATAGGGGCAGATATTGTGAAGGTGTTGGCCTTGCCATGTGCACGAGTGATAATTCCCGTTAGAAACACGGAGATTTTCCACAAGGTGAAAGAAGTCATTCTCAAATAGAATCCTAATGCCAAAGTGGATGTCATGGAGCTCGACCTTACTTCACTCAATTCTGTGCGAAGATTTTAATCCTGCTTCAAGTCATTGGATCAGCCTTTCAATATTCTCATGTAAACGCATTTTTACTTATATAATATGTCACATCTATATATATATACATGTGCCATTATCCATGAAATTTTTTGAGTGCTCGAATTATATATATAACAGGCAGTAAGGCTCGAAGTCAGGCTAAATCTTACAATAAATTCGATTTACCCTGTTGTTAAGGACTGCAACACAAAGTTACATATTGTGGCAATACAGACATTGCGGGTTTTTCCATGCAGAAAAATCCTCAAACCCTGAAGTGGTAGAGCAGCGAGGAGGACCAAAAGCTAAGTGACAAGAAAAAAAACCTTAAGTTTTCATATGAAAGTAGAAGGTTGTGAACACATTGACATTGAGAGTTGCATATAATAAACTTTTCTATAAGGAGAATTTGTGAATTTCAACCATAAAAGGAGTGTAATAGAAATTGTTGATTTGATGTCAGTGTTTTTTGTTATTCATTTCAATTTAAACGTAGTTTTACATTTGTGAACGATTATCCCGATGCGATCGAACACAATTCGCAGTATGACAAACGTTCAGTTTGCGTGTGGAAATATAAATATACAAGAAAATTTATATATATCCATATGGAATTTTGAAACATAAACAATGTATTAGATGGTACACATTTCATATACGTTCGTGGAAAAATCATTGATGCATCTTCAACTCGTTTCTATGCCATAAATATCTCTTTATTCTTATATGGTTACATATAAAATATTACTAAACTACACTAGGCAACGTTCTTTCGGTCAAAAGATCTGAATTTCACAATGGATTCGATTCATGGGGTTCCCATGGTCTCTTTTTGGTGAACGACAGGTAATGGAAGGAAATGTTATCCTTCACATCATAGCAACGTAGGGGAAAATTCATGGAGCATTTTTGCAGTCTTAGCCAAAATAGCCCTTCTAATCACGTTGTTAGAGATTTTAGACATAAGCTCTTTGTTTTATTTACCATCGGCATAAGTGAAGAACATTTTCGACATTTCGGGGCCACATCTATCTCTATTTGTTATAGAAAGAGGCCTTGTAACCTGCTTTGAATTGCCAAATTCTCTCCTTGAAATTTTGTATGGAAAACCTGTGATGGATCGAAGGTTTACTCATATGAAGGATGCAGAAAATGAGAGTCTTTTATGCGATTCTATGAAAAATGCCTAGCTAAAAATTGGTTCAAAATGATACCTGCTGCAGAGCCAACAAAGTTCCAAAATTAGAGCCAAGTTCGCCAATTAAAAACTGCAAACAATGTGTAATCCTATCTTCATGACTAGATTGTTTGAAGCACCCCAAAAATTCAAGTATGTTGTTACTGTGCTACTTTTCTATAGACTGAAATTGTTTGTTTTATTTTTGTAATATGAGTGATATATTCCTAGTTCAAACATTTGAAAGATAGACTTGATTTTTTATTCAGTTTATTATGAGTCTTTGTACTCAAGGTGATGCGAAAAAAAATCCAATACTTTTCAGCTAGTCTAGTATAAGCTCTTGAAAGTTAAATAGTAACTATCTCTATCTAGTTTCCCACTTGCATATCGATGATTTTATCAAGCCTTAACATTTTCCTCTCTAACTGAAAAAACAAGAAAAAATTTCAACTCTTCCCTCACACACATGAAATTCAGATGCACTTTCGGCAATGGTATTCACAAATTGTAAGAAAATATTGTACAAGATCCTTCTTATAGTTCTTGCTTCTCAATGCCAAGTAGATGCTACAATGAGAATTTTTTCCAGCCATCCAAAATACATAGCTCCTCCTTCTTCCTCAGTATTTTATCTATTTCAGTATGATTGATGGAGCAAAGATTTAATTGTCTCCTTATTGTTTATTTTCTCTTTCCAACCTGGATTGTTTATCTTCTCTTACCAGCTCATTTCCTTGAGAGCATAAGGCTGCCTTTTAGGTGCCCCTTTTCCCTTATTTATTAGCCAAATATATAAAACAACCTCAATACCTTGCATCTATTCTTAGACTCCTTCCTTCTTCCATTTATCCTCTAGATGATAATATGGAGTTTAATCATAAAAAAAGACAGGATACATTGCTCATATTCCAGATATGATTTCTCAATTTTTACATGTGCCAGAATCCAGTTGCATTCTCCTTCTTATGAAAACTAAAAAATTATACACCGCTTATATTCTAGACAATATTTCGCCATTTCTACAGCTACTAAAACCCAGTTGAATTTTTCTTCCTCTTATCATTTTCATTCTTGCTTAGTTTAGTCCAACTTCTTACTTTGGTAGTTTACAAAAAAATTTACAGAACCCATAACATCTTGTGTACCTGAGTGGTGCATATCCAAAATCAATAGGTGAAGTCCTACTTCCCAGTGTCCAAATTCCTTCAATTCACTGTCGATACAAAACAAGAAATTATAGCTAGCTGCTAACATTCTCACTTAAAGCTTTAACAATATTCCCATGCATTACATATATCCTTCAATGTTTCTAGTCATCAGAATTTAAGGAGCCAGTTTAGAAAATACCATACATAGGGGGAAATCAAAAAGAACATTCTTCAAGGGATTAAAGTGAGAATCTCCTTAAAAATCACATCTCTATCATTCCTACTAATAAAAAAATGAGTCAATTAGGCTTGTTCTAGTGCAATCTAACAACATACACCATGTTAGGGACTAATGTTTTATTCCTATTTGGCACAAAAGTGACCAGGTTTATCCCCATTGGCTAGCTTCCAACATCAGTGGCTCCCTCTAGTAATTTCTCATCATTAACATTTAGCCTACATAGTGCTTGGTCTAGTGGTAAGTTGGACCAATTTCCATGCTGCAGACCAAACTTCTATTCCCTATAAGCATAGAAGTTAAATAGGACTATCTTGATTGGCTAGCATACAACATTAGTGGCACCCTTAAGAGAGATTTTGGCCATCAACTGAGCTACAAGAAAAAATGGTCTACCAATAAGAGGGAGTGCATATGATGACTTGGGCTCAAACCTTGACAAGCACACTCCATTATGTTACTATGGGCCCATTATGAGGCCAAGAGGACAATACAAAATTCATGTCTAAATAGATTTTTTATGGGCACAAAAACCCCGCAAATGCAACAACTTAGCCAATCGTCCACTGTATTTATCAATGCTCTTCCCCATGTTATACTAGGGAAGTTTTTCCCCTACTTTTGACAAGAAAAAAAAAAAACCTAGAGTGTCATAATATGTGTACCTCAATGCAATTGATTAATATTGAAGGCAAGTTTTTTTCCAGCTTGATAATTCCCTCATTATCACAAAAGGTATTATTCTTATCCTAGTAAACTTACATATCTACAAGTATTTTCCTAATCCAAATTGCTTGACATGCCCATATTGTTGGTACTCTATTTTGAGTTTCCTAGATTCAAGCTTGGAAGTTACGAGAGAGACAAATCTAGTGGACTATAACCTTGTCCAAGGGATTTGATACCTTTTGCAGGGAAACAAGGATCAAGAGAATGGGGTTCTAGAGTAACAAATCCATCATTGAGATAGATAAATCCATGATCTAGGACATGGATTTACTCATGTGTTTTTAAGCCATAGCTTGCAACAAAATTGTCTATATCTTGAACCAATGTCCTCACAGGATCTTGAAGGAAAAAACACCAAATAAATATTTGGTTGGTGATAAGCCACAAGTATTACATCTTTGTTTCTTTTTTTTGTCCAATTTATATTTATATTCATGATGAGAAAATGACTAATCTTGAAAGGTGATATTTGTTGGATAGAGTAAGACATCCAAAAACTACATGATCTAAATGAAAGTTCAACTTAAGACATTGGTGAGCAAGGATATTAATTTTGATGAGGATGAATGGTCCTCAAAATCATAGAAACATCCTATAGTGATTAAGTCATGTGAAATCTTGTTCTAGATTCTATTCTAAAATTGAAAAGAAATCAAAGTCAGATCAGCAAGATTCTAGTCAAGGAAAAAAGGCCTTACTACTTACCAGTGTAGGCAAAAAGTTAAGATGGCTTACTCAAATATTGTAGGGTGTACAACAACAAGTTGTAGCATCGAATTCCATGTCTCAGGTGAGTCATCAACCTCATAAATTTCCTACTTATGTTGCACTTATGTCTTCTATTCTCCAAACATAACCTTCCCTTTTTTACTTCTATTTCATCTTTGAGAAAGAATGATTCCTTGGAAAAAGAAATTCATTGCATCTCAAGGGGATTTGCTGAGCTAAGGAGATAAATGTGGCACGTGATGAGAAATGGCATGTTTAATTGCGGTGGTCACCATTCATGGTGAAATATCTTTCAATAGAAAACAAATGAAGAGTGTTATTGCAAATGATCATTGATATATGTTTCAAATCTATTGAAAACAATATTGGCCCCAAATTTGGACTAAACTTGACATCGTTGTTGTGCCCTTGGGATTGATTTATTTTACATGAATTCTATAAGTTGCATATATAAGGATACCATTCTGAGATCATGATGTGCAGATATCTTGAGCTCACATATTTTTGGTGAATGAAATAAGAGGTAGTGGTGGTACTAGTGTGAGAAATAAATACCATCCTCCTTTATGAATTCTTCCTTATAGGTATAACTGTTGTAACAAAGTGATTTCTAGGTGGGAATAATATATTCGATAAGCTACAATGATCCATCAAAGTGTTTTTATGTTAGTTCTACTGCTATATTTGGAAAGATATGGCTCAAAATCATTGCAAGTGATCAACTAAATATATATTGGGGATAATTGTCATCTCAAAATGGCTACAATACAAACTAAGGGATGCATAAAGGATCTGATTTATGATTTATAGTCATTTACCTTGTTTTTGTAGCTGATTGGACTATTTAATTAAGGATTTCATGCTAGTAAACTTACTTGTACACCCATAAAATAAATCTATAAATAATCTTTTACATTCCTTTCCTGTAGGTTGTCATATGAAAGGAATTACCCATGGCATGATCAATGCACTAGTAAAGAATAAGAGAAGTAAATTTTCTAAGGTTAATGAATTCTTTCCATTTCTAAGCTAACTAGGAAAACCTTGAAATATTTTCGAGGAATTTCTATGATGATGCGAAATTGGTCTTGCAAGGCCTGTCAATGGAAAATTTTACAGCCTGATTTAAAAAATGGAAATTTAGGGTGACTAAAATATATTCTATAAAGTGCAGAGGACTAGTCATATCTTTGGAACATATTCATCCTTCGTTAGAGCATGTGCCTCCTGTGGAACTTTATTTCATGATGGCACAAATTAAACCACTTGTAATGAGGGAAGTATGGTAAAAAGTTACAATCAAGAAGGGTCCAAACACAATAGGATGCACTCAGTAAAATAAAAAGTACATAAAGGTGGAACCAAACCTGCTACACACAGGGGTTCTTAACTCGTTCTAAGGGTATTCCTACACTAGATTTATAAAACATTGCACAAAAGAAAGGATATTCATTAGGTGGTGCAATTGAAATATTGGGAAGTCTTATAATTTTTAGGTTCCTTGGATCATCTTTATCATCAAAATATGGGGACAAGTTTTTAGGTCAAATGTATTACCTCTTCACAGCCTCTAGTTAGAATTCTATTGTTAGATATTATGGTCATAAGAAATAATGGCAGCATAATTTTAGGGCATATTGCATACCACAAGATTTGGTTCCACACAATTTATCACCAACTTGTTTTCAACATTATCATGCACATTAATCAAAAGGTTATTCCGATGGATATTTATACAAATCCTCTTCACTGCATGTTGGTAATAGATTTAATGGTGAGGTGCTAGTGAAGATAAATCCAAATCCTAATGAAAAGGAACACTTGGTATTAGGTCTAGGTCATGCTCATAAGTCTCTTCACATGTTTTATAGATTTCTACCTATAATAGATGTCACTAATCACATAAAATTGTTTAGAGGAAGGGAAAAAAATGGTACATACACAATAGAGGGAAATTTTATTATGACCTCAACAATGGATGCAAGAGAAATATCAACAAAATCCCTTGAGATTCAGGAGATTGTAGATGCACTATTCCTTATGGATGCTTCTAATGTAGATAAAATCTCAACAATGTTCAATGAGTAACATTCAAAAGAATCAAGAAGAGAAACAAATACTGGATAATCCACATGCTAGCACATGGCTCCTTATTTTCCTTTTGGTACAAGTTTTTCTTGCATAATTAACGAAGAAGTTTCACTCACACTCTATGAGATCATACAAGTCTTGATTTATAAACCGTGGAGGACACTTGACCAAGGGAATGGAAGTCATTCAAAAAAATCTATTTGAGCCAAGTGATTCAGTGTAACATAGTTTTTGAGGGCCTATAGAATATGTTGGAATATAGAGTTAGATAAATATTCAGCAGAATGTTTTGTTGAGTTGCAACTCCATGACCCTGTCGCACATGTACCACTTTTAAACACATATGTGGTATCTAACATGTGGGAATATGTAGCAAGGGTAAAAAAAGTGATTAAAGACCAGGGCTTGAAAATGAGCTTGGGAAGAACTAGACTGGTGTAAATAAGTCAAATAACATCATGTATGAATTCATTTGAGATAATAGTTCACATCCCCAGATAGAAGACATATAAAATGTTGGATAGGTTGTCTAAATAGATGTGGGATGCATGATATGTACCCAATACGAATTTTGTGCTACATGATATCAACAAAAAACTAGAAACAAAAGTTAAGGAGAAAAACCAAAAGGTCTTTGTTTCTTTGCAGATCAAAGAGAATTTTGCATGAGTCAGAGGTGTGGATATGGAATCCCTCAATCAACAGTTCCATGTATAGTCACCCAAACACAAGAAAACATGTAGGGTGACATGATCACTAATCATTAACTTCAATTCTCATAGAAGTAGTTTTTGTAGGGAAAATAATACTAAGTTACCATTCAATGACATCGTCTATAAATTTTTCCTTAAATTCTGCTAAAGGGAAACTAAGATGTGGGGCTCTCTCACCCGCTAAACTTTAAATTTTAGTTGAATAAATTAACAAAATTCTTTAGTTTTCCTTAGGAGTGGGTGATAGAAATCATTTCAATCAACAAATTTTGAATTCCATATTAAACTATTTTGGCCTCATACTAGTGAGAGACTCGTAGCCTTACAATTTGCTAGCATGTTTTGGTGAATCTAGAAGGTTTGGAACTTTAAACTCTAAACAGATTCCTTTGGGAAGAAATATTGAGCATTTTTTCCCTGGCTGAGGATTAGCACCAATAATTACCAGCCACACTAGTCAGTCATACATGAAAGAAGTTTAATCTATCGTAACTATGCAAACCCCAATAGTTGTGCCATTTCTAATGATGGAGGGCCACATTGCATATCAACACCAATATTATTTATCTCAAGTAAACATTGGATCTCTAGTTCCAATTATTCCTATTAAATGTAAAAAAAAAGTGTCATAACTTGATCCCTGACATGTAGATATTACTCAATCTTGAGGGCATATTCCCGCTACAAGGTTTTCAGCTACTACCTAGCAAATTCACTTCTTTTATTGTTGTTAGTATTCTGTGAATTTATATCAACGGTGTTATTTTTGATTATTCCTTGTAGTTTGAAATGGTTTATGTTTGTTTATGAAGACTAAGCTAATGTTCATGCGAGGGGAAAAAGTTTTCATTATCGTTGATCATTTATTTTCAATGATGTTGTGCTAGCATGGGAATCTGCAACAAAACACTTCATGGAAAAGGTCTAGTTATATTTAAGGTCTTCCTGTCACTTTTTTACTAGTATTTAATCAATAAAAATGCATTATTTCAAAGTTTAAGACATCATATGAATATCTTCATTCTTCCAAAATTATTCTTATTTTGGCTATAGGAGAAAGAAGAGATTGAATAGAAAGAATAAGGGGAAGGATTAATACCTCTAGCAATGAGAAGGTTAAAGTTGATAAGTCAATTGATGTAGGAACTAATTCCTCCAATACCTCTTGTGATTGTTCATGGAAAATCAAGTGTGGAATATGAGAATGCAACATATACTCTTTCTAAAAAAACCTTACAAGATGCATGCAAGTTAACTTCCACCTCCAATAAAGATATGGGAAAGAAAGTTGAAAATAAAAAGGTCAAGCATTGGAACTCTTCAAAAACCTCATCAGGGCGGGTCTGCTAGCCAAATATCAAGATGAGTTTTGTGGTCTCACTGATCGATCTAGTGTCGAAAGTATCTTGGGCCTCATCCCGCTGCTCGCTGACAGTAGCAGTGAAGACATAAGAAACAAAAGAAGTGATCTTCCTGATGGAACCTATTTGGGGAGGTCCTTGTAAGAGGTGAGACGTGTCTTAACGCCTCCCTCACAAAAATAACTAGCATATCTGACTTGGATAGAGGAATAAAGTAGTGAGTGGACCTGTCGAGTCTAGATGAAGGCAATGGAACCTCCCTATAATTTCATGGTAAATTGGACCTCTGAAGATGAGGTGCTACTCTAACTTCAACTCCTACAGGTGACACAAAAATCCTCTATGACTTCTATATGTGACTATCTATCTCAATCTGAAGCTGGTGAGATGACATACATATATATATATTTTTATATATTAAAAAGAAAAAAAGGCCATAGCAACCTTGCCTGATGCGGACAAGTGACTATGTTCCTTTTTAGTTTGTCTCTTTTTAGTTTGTCAAATTTCAATAACCCATACCTCCCTCAACTCCTCCATTTCCGTAGATTTAACACCTTCGGTTCTCATGGACAAGAATATTGGAACTCCTTGTTCTGATGGTGTTACTTCTCATGGTTATTGGGCATTTGAATGAATGAATGAAATATTTTCATAACGTCCACTTTCAGGTTGTCTCCGTACTTTATATGGATATCACTGTAGGCTGTGCACTCCATGATGAAGTGTCATTCTGTTTCTACCACCCCCTTGCTACAAAATAGGTATGTTCTCTTTTCCCATTCTTCCTTAGGTATAGTCCATCTACCGATCTTGCACCTAAGATGATGCAATCCAGTAATCAACTGGGCAATTAATACCTTGGCCTTCTCCTTAATTTAAGCTCCTATGTAAGCCGTTAGGTAGAAAGGTATTCCCCAGGTATTCCTTAAAGGTGTTCTGATATCCCATCCCTAGAAGCTATGTATTGATCCACTAGCAGCAGTCCCAGCATATGTATATGAGTCAGTCAATTTAGCAGTTTCTTATATTGATTATGCATAACCAGTTGATTCACTTGAAGTTCGGGACAGAGGAACAAAAAAAGGCACAGGAAGAAATAGATTAGTATTGACTACCGCTTTCTTAGTAGTTTATATTAGTAGTAGTACGCAAAGATAGATTCATTGTATAATAGCAAATTAGCCATTTCCACTCGATATTCAATCAATCGCTAACACCAACCATTGGAATAATTCTACTATGCATGAAATAGGGACAATCAGGAAGAATCTGCATGAAACCGAACTAAAATGAATGCGATAAATGCACTTTAATTTATTATACGAAGCATGCATCGTATTATGAACATAATGACATATATATTATTTTTCGGATCTGGAATGTGGATGGATGTGAAGTTTAGGGATCAGCCGGAAACTCCGGTGGTAGTAGTTGCTATGTACATGATGGATTTGTGGAGTGGTTGGATGGAGCATCAATTCTTTATTAGTCGCTTGCTGGTACTTGCCTTGTATTACGATGCATGTTACTAGAATTTAGACTTGGATATGGATTTATACCACCCATTGCTTTCTCTTTATGATTAATAAGGAATTAGGAGATTTCAAGTATAGTCTTTAGGATTGATAACTTGATAGCTCCATAAAGAGTATTTTATAGCTTGATACCTTACCACAGGATATTATCATGATGAGATTACCGTTGATGAAATGAGATGACTGCCATGATAGCCTTTGATGACTGCCTATTCTATTTTATAGTAGCTTGTCTCTTGAAGACTTGTATTCCTCCGACCTTTCGAAAGTGGTGTTACGTATGACTGGCATAGGTTCATTCTTTTATAGTAGCTGGTATTCCGGATCTTCGTCGTCCTGTTACCTAAATAATACCAATGAATAAATAAGACCAATTAGGATATTTATTAATGTACTAAGATATGAATTACGCATGGAGATCACCACTATGTAAATAATCGCATGGAGATCAAAACTTCAAGATCAAGTCAAGTTGGTTGCGTAGAGGGTTCGAAAGAAGCATTCGTAAAACGACCTTCTATTACTGACTATACACACTTCTTTTTACTGATTCCCTTAACTACTCACTACAAGGAGGAGATATATAGTAGTATCTTAGGATATAGATAGTAGCTCCTTTAGATGTCAATAGATAGTAGCTGCTTAAGATAATTGAGCCAGATTATATATAATAAATCAACGATTGAACCATGGGCCTTATCCCGTAACCCTTGAGCCATCTTCAACCGGGGAACCTTAAAGCTCATCTTTTCCTCAATAACCATAAAGGCGGGAAAACACATCTTTGGGAATAACTGCTATAACCACAGCCATCTATATAAGATCCTGCCTTTTGTTTTCAACTAGAGGATCTCTAAAGTCTGAAGATGAGATCCTTAGGCTATAAAAATTCAAGGAGTCAGTAAAGACAACAGCCTTATATATATTATTATTAGATGAGCTGCTTAAGGATTAGTATAAGATAGAATAAATGATTTATATTATGAAAAGCTATAATAAAGTATAAGCCTAAATGACTAATAGAGGAGTGAAAGTATTAGTGAAGTGGAAGTGTAGTTTAAGTATAGTATCATAGAGTCTAAAGGAGTAGTTGTGTTTCCCAAATAAGTAGTAATTCCTTCTTGAGGGAAGTGTATTTAGATGGATCTAAGAGTAAGGGATAGTTTATTGGTACTTGTATGAGTCAAAGTCTATGTTTCGGTTCATCCGAGGGTGTTCTGTCATAGTGGAGTATAATCGTTGAATTGTCGATGGGATGGTTAGAATGTTTTGATATCTAGTGTCTATATATTGATCTAGTTCCTCTAGTAAGAGCTTTAGAGAGTAATAGGTTCTAGTCTAGTATACAAAAGACTCAATATCTGGGTTCTTAATGTTATGATAAGGTAGGGATGAACTTCTATAGCTATAGGTTTGTAGTCGTTTAGTAATAAGAAGATACATAGGCTAGTCTTGAGCTTCCTTTAGAAATAGTGTTGTTAGCCTCATTTCTAGTAAAGGGCATGTTTTTTGGTGAAAACCCCCTAAAAGGCTCAGCTAATCACCTTTGGTTGCCGGAATAGGCTTTCATCCTCCATTCCTTCAGTTTGTACCTTATTTAAGTCATTCCGTCTCTCAAGCCCAGGTGCCGTGCTCCCTCCCGAAGGGGGCTAGGGGAGATAAAGACTATCACATATAGTAATATAAGAGGTAATATCTATGGGTAGGTAAGAGTTTCAATCTAATGCAAAGTAATAAATTTAATATATATCTCTGGTAAGAAGAGTTTATATCTATGTGGAGGTGAAATGCAAGTATATAGATCTTTTCGGGAGTTTGGGGATCGCCCCAAGCCGTCCAATCTAACCCATCCAATCATAGAATATATCTACCTAAAGCCAAGAATTAATATCTCTCATCAACTATGGTGAAGTTGATCCAGCCCAGCCTTTGTTTTTGCCCCCTTCGGTCGGTCAGTTTCCGTATACCGATGAGTATGACTAGGTAAACTAGTGGCATCTCATTTGTCCGTATAACCATAGAGTATGAGTGTCTTCGCATTTTATGTCATGTGAATCCCTCAAATCTCTCCAGAAATGAGAGTTAACATTATATATGTCACACCCTTTATATTTGATGCATGTGATTTCTGTAATGAAAGAGTCTTTATTCTGTAATGATTCCATGCTTTCATGATGGTTTCCAACGTGGTATTTCCTTCTTCAATGACTAGTATTGGTCCTAAAATACTAGTATTGGTCCTAAAAGAATCCAAAGATAGACAGGATAAGAGTGAGAATCCATCTTAGCTATTCCCCAGCCCGGTCTGGTCTCTCATTGACTGAAAAGGTTGGTTGCGAAGCCTGTTTACCCCTCATTCATGCTTGCCCTTATACCCCTGACCAATCTCTGTACCCTGACCGATTCTCTAATAGACCCAGCCATGAACAAATATTGGAGATAGACAGAATATTTAGGCTTTGTATTTCCAATGCCTATCGATTCTGAACCATTCGGATTCAGACTAGATCCATGCCTTCAACTCGACCGAACTGAGGAGCTATATTATTTAACGTAACCATCCCACACAAAATTGAAGCTAATCTTTTGTATTGATATGAACCAAGGGGGGCCTATATGGGAGTCAATGTATATGATATGACCCCAAGGGGGCATATATGGGGTGAAATAGATGTAAATGTCTAATAGGGTTGGCCTAATAAAGGGGCCACATGTGCAATGAATTGGAATATTATATATAGAATAAATGTAGTCATTATTTAGGGGAGGAGGTGAATTGGATATATGAATGTATTGGGGTATTTATAGGAGTTTATCCTCTTATTTAAGGGGTTATTGTGTAACTCCTCTCTCTTCCTTTGAATGGCCTTTCACTACTATGATAACATCTCACATATAGTGAGTAGTCTTTTAGCCTTGTCTCATATATTATAGAACTCCTTCTTAAGTATAAAAGACTTCTCGTCACTCAATCCAGCAATAGAATAATATCTAGTTGCAGCAGCTGGGGCCCTAACCAACCTGTACATG
>CM076569.1:736412194-736568204 GCA_034641835.2 Pinus albicaulis
TATCTAGTTGGCTTCACTTAGAATAATCAATCAATTGTATTAAAATTAGGATTTTGTGAGTTTTACATGTAGTTTTATATCCAGTCTATTGTTCTATAATATTGACCATCTCTATTAAGCTTCCTTTTCTATATGAAATATGCAAGTTTTCCTTTTAACATGAAGTCTTCTAAGAAATATTGTACACAATTTTTTACGTACTAGATTGAATTATCTATCACATGGTCAAACTATATTTTTTCAAAACCATCATCATTTTTTGAAAATGAATGATATTTAGTGCTTCACATGGAAAGGAATTTGGGTAGCTTTAGAAACCTAAAAGATTAAATGCAAATTTTGTTTTGAGGATAGCAGAAAGCTTCATGGATAAAGCAAATGATTTAGAAGATGAGTTCTCTAAGTAGTATTGATCTTTGAAAAAGACCACTAGTTTCAATGGATTATCAATATTTATAGTTTTTTTATCAAAATTCGGCCAAAAACTTATACTTTTTTTATTTATTATTAATTGATGGATTTGTATATTTCTACTTGTTTCCCTTTCTTAAAGTTTTTTTGCTAACTAGTTTGAACTAATTAAGGATCAAACATTAGTGGGATTGTTGTCATATGTTAAATTATTGTTTATATTGATTCAAGTATTTGTTGTAAAATATCAATCAATGTGTTATATCTTGGAAATTACCAGTATGGTAAATATCATAAAACTATTGATGTTTTCCATGTAAATTTTCAAGACGGATCAAAACTACTCTAATTTTATCTTTTCATTATAATTTTTCAGTGATGTGATCCCTCAAATTGGAGGTTTGGTGTT
The DNA here is from genome assembly GCA_034641835.2 of Pinus albicaulis. Lineage (NCBI taxonomy): Eukaryota > Viridiplantae > Streptophyta > Pinopsida > Pinales > Pinaceae > Pinus > Pinus albicaulis. The sequence continues at coordinate 736,413,015 of CM076569.1, forward strand.
GGAATTCAGTATGGATTTTTCATTCAATAATCATATAGCAACTAGAATTTGAAAGTTACATTCCAAAATAATCCTATTTTGGGCATTACTAGTGGTGATTACTACATATTTTCAATGTTGGAAATTTTCTCCAAATCACAATTAATATATTGTACCACAGGTTAGGAACACAATGGGAAGGGAATTTTCTTTGCAATGTATCCAATTATATTGTAGTGATCCATAAATATAAGAAAAAATTAATAATTTTATATAGACTAGTTGGATTATTCATATGTGATAATGGGCCCAAATAGTAGTTCTTATTTGAAGAAATTCTCATTAAAGTTGTGCATTCTTGACATCATCGACCTCCAACCCTGGACTTATTCACTTTTCCTTCTACATTATTTCATTATATACATGTATACGAGGCTATCCTATTATTTTGTTATTTTTACTTCATTCCATTTTATTCCAGACTTAGCTTTGGCATTTTCTAGGAGTTTTGTTTGCACTCCCACCTTGCATAAGTAATCTACAACTTGAGCTTTTTTAGCATGTAACTTGGCATGATTATTTTTAAGCTTTCCTTGAAGGTTGACTACTAAGTTTACTAAGGTGTTATTTTCTATGGTGACATTTTATTTACGTTGTTTATACAGGTCATCTAGCCACATAGTGGCCACTATCCCAACTGAAGAAAACTTGTTCCAGTTTCTTGATTTTATGGGGAAAAATGGCATTGAAAATATTTTTTACGTTGAAGTATATATCGTATAAATCATTTATAGTCTACTTTAGTGTATATTCTAGTGCTCATCGTCTTTCATGTCTTATAATCTACAGTGTATCTTCTTTTATTTTCATAAAAGGAACTCAGTATTGATGGTACGAAGTGGTAATTTAAGACATATGAGAACAATAACACTAAAGCAAAAAAATTAAAATTAAAGAGAGCGAGAAGAGAACTGGTTTAGTGGTACTTGTAGAGCCAATACTTGCATAAGACACACGCATAGAGGCTGATGGTAAAGTCTTCAGAGTTGGTGAATTCGCCTGCAATGCCTTGGAAACATAATGATATTGTTTTGAAGTGATGAAACAATATTTCATGTGTAAATTGTATTCCAACCAATATTAAGTTGGAAACTCATATTGTGATACTTGACATTTTACATAATATAATTTATGTGGTTGAAATTATTTATAGTTGCACTTGATATTATTTAGTATTGTAATTAACATATGTAACTTTTTGTTTTCATATTAGATGAATATGTACATTGTATGACACTTATTTTTTTAATTCAGTTACAAAATCATACTAATTAATTTATGTTGATTAATAATGAACACATAAAATCAATCTAAAACTACTAAATTAGTATTTTATGTTGATTAATGATGAACAAAATTAAAATGAATATACAACTAAATTATTTGCTTATAATGATTGTTAATGAAAGTAACTGAAATGAAGATAAATTACTAAAGTAGTCATTTATATACTCAAAATGAAACTACAAAAAAAAAAATTACTGCTGCAAATGATAAACTTGTGATTGCAAATGACGACTAAATTTTGTATATATACGACTAATAGTAGCTAATTTATAGTATCTTATAACACTACCAAAATTTTGTCATATTTCTTTTGTCATTAATTGGTTTCAAACGATGACTAAAAATTGCATATATGTGACTATTAGTAGCTAATTTACAATATCTTATAACACGACCAACATTTTGGTCATATTTCTTTGGTCATTAATTGGTTTTATGAGGTGATCATTTAGTAATAAATTGTGTTGTATATTTGGTCATTAATTGTGGCAATTAATGACTAAATCAGTACCTAAGTTAATGACCAAATTTATGACTAAATATACTACTAGAAAATAAAATTGAGACAACCAATTCATGACTAAGCCCAAAATGACTAAAATTTAGTCCTGTTATAAGATATTGTAAATTAGCTATTATTGGTCACCGAGTGAAAAATAGTTGTTTATATGCATATTTTAGTTGTTTTTTTAGTAACTAATTAACCATTTTGTACTAGTGAATAGGGATGTGGAATCTCTATTCTCCGAAAGAAAAATACCCCTCATGGGTAGCTCAGGGATGAATTTACTAAATAAAATATCATTTCTGACAATTCTAGAGTGACTTTATAAAAATAGAAAGTCATGTCTAGCATCTCAAATATGACTTTCAAAAAATAGTAAATCACCTTGCATAAATTGGTAATCAAGCGTAGTTGAAAGAAAAACACATAACTTGCCTTAATCAAGCTTAATACTTCAATCTTGCATTAATAATCAATATTATTAATATTAATATTAATATTATTATCTTTTATTAGACTATGATATTAGTATTAAAAGAGAATTACATCTCCTCAATCACTTCACACCTCACTCCTCGATGATTCTCATGGCTCTATGTAACTCTCTCTCTCTCTCTCTCTCTCTCTCTTTATAATACATTACACTCTCTTTTATGTACTCATCAGAGAATGGCATATTCCTATATACATTAAATAATTTTCATAAAATATTCCTCTTATGTTCTCTTTAATGCATATTTTACACTCTTCTTAACTAAGGCATGCATACCTCTCCTTAATGGCATGAGTTACACTCCTCTAAATGGAATATGTTACTTTTCCTAAAGGAATTCATATTAATCCTCCTTTATGACAATAATTTGTTTCTCCTCCTATATATGTGTCTCATGTCTTCTCCCTTGAGGGGGAGGTGCATGGTGATACCAAGAGTTTGAGATATTTGAATAAGATTGTGAGAGTTCAACAAGATTGTCATTGGGAGGAAGTAAAACTTATCTTCCTCATATTGCTTAGTATATCTCTCCAGTGCTATATTTTGGTACTACTTTTGAGCTCTTACATATCGGGCATTCTAGGGGGAGAAGTTATCCTTGGATATAGTTGGGTAGAAAAATGGATGATTCAAATAAGTTGGTTAAGGGATCAAAGATGGATCATATTCTCGATGATTAGAGTTTAATATCTCTTCATGTATAATTTTCATCGTCCTAAAATTATCCTATAGCTTTAACATAAACTAAAAAGTAGAAATTTAAATTGTTGTAAGCATCTAATTTTGGTTTAAGCTTATGTTATCCGGAATCATATTAGCTAGTTGAAAATTAAGACTAAGAGTGCTCTATATGTATGGATGTGTAGATATCATTATGTTATGGAATTATTATTGGTGTAGTTTATTGTACTAAGCTTGGTATTTTAGCATTTGAGAAAGGAAAGTCAAATATTGCTAAATTTAATTGCAATAAAGAAATACCGAAGGACTTGGGTAAGAGTTTCATGAGTTACAGTTTTGTTTTAGGTAATTAGAGGCATGTTTTAGAAAGGGTTTAACAATATTTTGTAAAGTGTTTGAAAAAATCCCATAGTGGGAAACACTGTTATATTTTTGTTGATTATGCATGAATAAGTGTTAAATTAAAGCCTACCAAGGTAGGAAAAGGATCCATACTTGAAATATACCTGGAGGATTCACTATATCGACCCTTGAAATAAAAATGCAAAACAAAAATTATGGCAAACAATAGTTTCAAAGAGAACCATTGAGTAAATTTTCAATCAATATGAATTACAATAGTTCTCTATGTTTTCCATGTGTTTGTAGGAATGATTGAATGAAAATATCTTTTGATTAATCTCGAAGCCCTTCAATTCACATATAGTGGATGAAATTATTTTAAAAAGAAGTTAAACAATACATAAGTAATTATTATTTAATTCAATATTGTTATTTGTTTTGCATAGTTGTATATTCAAGATTGCATGCCATCTATTCGATAGAATTTGTAATTGGAAATATTGGAGTCAACATATTTTCTAGTTTAAAAAAATGCATCTATGTGTGGTTACGTAATGATTTAGTTCAACATGAGGGGGTATCTGTGCCTTATGGACTTGTAATCCCCAATTTTGTTTAAAAGAAAAAAAACTTTTCAAAACCCAAATAGTAAATTTGGGCGATTTTGTAGATTTTTGATGTTAGTTATGTGCGTGTGTTGTCAAGTTTTTAATGAAAGACTAAGATTATTCAGTCCCTTTTTAAAGATGCCAAAAATTGAAGTTTCAATTTCTGAATTTTATGAGATAAATAGGTTGAAGAATAATCTCAAATTCATTGTTGCAAAGTGTTTGATAACATGTCTCGATGGATTTTGAATGCATACTTGCAAAATGTTTGTGAAAAGGTCTCACTGGGTATAGATTGCATATTTTCAAAGTGTTTGTCAAAAGGCCTAAATTGCTATAGATTTTATGCATATAAATTGTTAAAGTAAAAGTCTTACTTATTGTAGTTTTTTTTGTACTAGAAATTTATGAATAGACTAATTTAATGGACATAGCTTCCTATGTTTGCAAGATTTTATATGAATGTGTAAATGATTTTAATAAGTTGTTGAAGTGTGAGTAGAGAACATGACAATTGTTATTTTTATTATGTGAATATATCATGAAAAAATAGGTTGTTGTTGGAAATGATTTTGCAGTAACCAATTATGTAGGATTTAATTACTTGTGGAAGTGAACGTAATAAGTTGTCCAAGCCACATGTATTCATGGGTGCAGTCTTGTGCTTGACTAGTTGTAGCAAACAACTAATTGTGCCTAATTTTGGCAAGTCTATTTTTTTACGTAGAACTCTTTGAAGAATAATATGATTCTAAATCTGTAACAATAGCTACTCTTGTTGTAACATGCATTATATGAGTCTCATGATTGAAGCAAGGTCATTCTGCAAATAATTGTTTTTCATTATTACTTGGGAATGATAATTTTTAGTTGATGAATTTGGAAAACTTGTTGAGTCAATATCTTTTATGATTCCATTTCTCCATTTCATAAACATATCATTAGTTTTTCTTTTTATCACAAAAAAGAATTCATATAGCCATTTCTAACTAGATGGATTGCAGTACACCATGTAAGACAAATTTTACCATAGTAAAATTTCTTTCACTATATGAAATAATTTAATAAACCATATTTTATTAAGATATTTCTGCTTAAAACAAGAAACTCCATGAGGAATAATTAAATAAATCTTTATTTATTTTATTTTCCTCTAGGAATATTTAATTAATCATTGTTTAACTAATATTCCTGGTCATATCTAATCCAATTATGAGAAATAATTATTTATCTTATTTTTCTCTAGGAATAACTAATTAAATAATCATTTAGTTATTAATACTTGTTAAATTTGACTAAATCACCTAGGAATAATTAAAAAATCAGTATTTGTTTATTACTCTTTAACCACATTCTTGAAATGATAAATACATATTTTATTTGTTTATTATTTATAAATAAAGGTATTTAACCAATTTAATTACATTTTCACTCCAAAAAAATATAACAAAATATCCTAAGCGGTTAGATCTAAATTTTGATTAATAATATTTTATTATTCTCCATTACCGATGACTCAATATTTGTTATAAATAGGAGGGTTTTTCCATACATTCTTGACTTTGATCATTCTCATTTTCACTACCATTATCTTTTTCTATTTGAGCTCCCACTAGAGTTCATCACATATATTGGGGTTTCTAAATCATTGAGAGAGAGAGACTTGCGAAGATGAAGCATTGAGGACAACCAAGAACCCATCCCATTGAGGGGGACTGGTAAAATTTACTTGTTTCCTTCAGTGGGTGTTATATAATATGAAAAATCATTATTTAAACTTGTCTTGTTTGTTGGTTATTTGGTGTTATTTTGCATTAGTTGTTATTTCTTTTTGTTTTTCAACTACTTTCGCTGCATAGATCTGGGTTTTTGCAGGCTTTATTATAATTTTATATTACATATCTAAAGGGGTTTACATCCATTTCTGTTTTTTGGGCTATCAATCACTCATATCTAAAGTAAGATCTTTCTATACACCTTCGATAAGATTTTACACTAACAAATGGCGATGCCACTATTGTAATTCAGATTCTCGGGTGACCATCAACTTCAACGATAAGGGTTTTTCTACATTTGTTTTGAGTCTCTTGATTTTTTTTTCTAACTTTTCTACCGTAATTCAGTGAAATTTCTAAATTTCAAAGGTTTTCTGGTGTTTTTCATAGCTAACAGGTACCAGCTGCACTGGAGACGACACTTTTTCTGAAACCTGCCGCCCGAGAATTCAGCAGCTGAAATCATAGTTTTTAGCCCAAAAAGTGTGATTTCCCCCAGAAATTGCACTTAATCGCACTTATCTTCCCAAAGAGTGTGATATCACCTCTTTACAGGTCAAAATCTATGATCTGGAATATTTTTCTCAATTTTTTTTGAAATTGTCAGGGCTTGCTGATAGCACTATTTTACGTTGTCTGACCTCTGTTTCAACCTATATTAGGCTTGGATATGCTCAATTTGTCTCCTTTAAGTGGAACCAAGCCTCATAGAGTTTCAATACACTTCTACCATTTTAGGAGGAGTTGAGCAGAGTAGGTAGTCTGAGATTTTCAGCGCTTCCAGCCATTGTTTCAGGGTTTCATCCATCATTTTTATCGATCATGAAGATAGGTTATTGTTACATCCAAAATTACCTCTTGATTTTTTTTTGGCATTTTCCCTCAGGGTCCCATTGTTTTCCCTAGGTTTTTTACTTGTAGCCCTATCTTTTGCAGAAATTTTCCCTTCTAGTTTCTTATTGTTTTCTGCATCATTTCCAGTAGTATCGAGTCATTTGATCTAATTCTCATAGAAATTATATATCTTAGCCATTTTAGTGTGTTTTGAGTCAATTTCACCCCCATATAGTCTGGTTGTTTGAAATACTTATTTGGGTTGGGATTTATGCATGATTAACTATTTATTTTAATGTAATTTCAGTTTGATTTATAGTTTTTTAACATTTTTTTATTTTTTCAATAACCATATGGGATTAATTAAAATAAACACACATATTGCACACGCTCACACCTAAATAAAAGAGTGTTTGGTTTACACTTCCAAGCCAAGATATAAACATCATAATTTAATTAATCTGTCTCACAAATCCTTGTTTATCACTCTTCAAATTTTTCGTGTCACTTGTGTCTTTCCATCATTGCACCTCCAAGGTGTTTGTTGCAGAGACTCCAAGGTATTTACCCTTAGTTTCCATCAGGATGTCTCACTCCCCCTCGTATATTTTGAGTTAGTCCTCCCTCGAGTCCCCATTCTGATTATGGTTCTTCTGGTTCATCGGGCTATTCTTATAATTCCACTTCTTCTAAACCTAATATAGTCACCATGTCAAGCGCTAATGCAGGTGTGGGAATCCAACCCTATGGTGGCCCTGGCCCTAATACTAGAGTCACTTCTAGTGGAACCACTACAGGAACCGTCCCGACTACTCCTTTGCTATCTTTCATGGCAGGTTTAATCCTTCCCGATTTTATCCTATTAATCAATGACCCCATACTCTATGATGCAAGTTGGCCAGCTATGCTAACTAAACGTCCTTCCAAAATCCCTAAGTTTGAAGGGAATTATGGAGAGGACCACACTAATCATGTCCGCTCCTTTCATATGTGGTGTTCGTCTAATTCCATCACCTATTACTCCATTCTCCTTTGGTTGTTCGAATGCATGCTGATTGGATAAGTTGCAAAGTGGTATGTTGACCAACCCGTTGCATCTCATGCTGCTTTTGTGACTCTTTATAAAGAGTTTCTGTCATATTTCCAGTTACCCCTCTGTTATGATACTGGTAACGAGCTATTGACCACATTCCATCAGACTTCTTCCACCTGACTTTCTAACCATGTCCAAGAATGGCGTAGAAGAAGGAGCATGTGTAGAGCTCCTACATTCAGTGATCATGCCTACATGGACTGGTTTTTTAGAACTCTCTTAGCCCCCATAGGTGAATATTTCACATATCATTTTCCTTATACCAAGGAATAATCTCTCCAAATTGCTTTAAAATATGACTTGATTTATGCTGATTTAGGTTATGTTTATACCAGTTTACCGGATCTTCCTAGGCTTGGTGGGGCCACTACACTGGGGGCATCTCACGTCACTGACGGTATCGTTTGATCCCTTTCACACTCATCACCATATGCTCATACTCACATGAGTTATGGTTATCCTCAGGAGGGGACCAATTCCTTAAACACCTATCCCCCTCCAGGAAGCTCGTTTCCCAGTCAAAGCACGTCTTCTTCATTTTCCAAACCACATCAACTGATGCCAAGGCCAGTTGTTGTTGAACCTGTTTACCATAATTTTTCCCCAAATTATTTTTATCCTTATGCACAACCCAGTGCTCCAACCTTCCATGTCTTCTCAACCTCTGCCATAGAAGCCACCTCCTCCTCAAGGTCAAGTGTATGCTTAGCAGAGTGTGACTAATCCTCCCAATTCTAAGAAAAAGAATAAGGGAAAAGGCAACCAGAACCAACAACCATAGGGTAACTAGAGTTTCCAAACTACTCAACTCGATGCAACCAAGGCGAACCAACCTAATACCGCAACCCAACAATAGGGAGATGATCCCAAGAAGAAAAACTTCATTCGTACGAACAAGCCTTGTGCACGTTGTGGTGTATATGGAAACTACACACATTATTCTCCCCTTCTACCCCATATGCATCAAATGTGGGAAGCCCAAGAAACCTCTTGAGTATCGCAACCCATGACATCGCTTCCTCTGAACACTTCTCTAACTCAATTACGTCATTATGACAAGAAACCCGCTACGTCTATAGCTGAGTCCCAAACCAAAGTATTGACATAGTCCATTTCGACACCCAATGGTCACTTACAGATCCCTCAACCTAATGCATAAGTCATTCCCAAGATCCCCAAAGGACCATTACATCATAATGTTTCTTCTGCCAAAGCCACCCACACCTGCAATATAGTAGATGACTTGGCAGAGTCTCTTGCCGCCATGTCAATGCTAGAAGTTCTCCAGACGTGCCCATACAAAAGAAAATATCTACTATCTTCTTTGGGCACTCTGGATCCTTCAAATGATCATTTTTTTATCTTTGATGTTGAAAAGTCAAAACGTCACACTTTACCCTCATCCGTTTCTTTCCAAGTACTAGTCAAGATTCGCAATGCCATTATCCAACAATGTATCATTGGCAAGGGTTCATCCACGTGTGTGATGTCCACCTCTATTTGGAAGAAAATAGGGTCCATGTATATGTCCCCATCCACCATCACTTTACGTGCTTGGGATGATCACCCTGCACAACCCCTTTGCATGCTCCACAATTTTCCTGTCACGCTTGTAGGAAAGACTGTTTATATTGACATAGAAGTCATCGATTCCCCTTTGGATTATAAAATCCTCTTAGGTTATAGATACACATAGGTGATGTAATTTTTCGTATATACAGTTCACCGTAAGATGTGCTTCCCCCGTAATGGAAATATTGTCACCATCGATCAATTGACATATTATGAGCCCAAGTCTCAGTCCTCAACTGAGTCTATTATATCAAAGGTGGTTGATAAACAATCAATAGCACCTCTCACTAGTGTCTCACCATGAGTTTATAAAGATTCTTCATTACTTTTTGTATTCCATGGTCCATATCCCCTCATTTCTGAGCCAAACTGATTGAGTGTTTGCATGTTGCAAGCATCTCGAGCTAGCCGAAAGTGGCCCAGTATGACTAGCCAGCAGCCACCACCTTCGCAACCTATTTTTGTTCACTTGACATAGCCATTGGGACCATCTCCTCAAGGAACTTCTCCTTATGCTAGTGTCCCTCCTTATGATAAATAATTAGATAAATCATTGTTTTTCTTATTTTTCTCTAGGAAGAATTAATTAAATAATTATTTAGCTATTATTCCTTACTAAATTTTTCTAAATCACCTATGAATAATTAAACAAATCATTATTTGTTTATTATTCTTTAACCACATTCTTGAAATGATAAATAAATAATTTATTTGTTTATTATTTCTAAATAAAGTTATTTAACCAATTTAAATTCCTTTTCCCTCCAACAAAATATAATAAAATATTCCAAGCATTTAGATCTATATTTTTGTAGATAATATCTTATTATTCTCCATTATCGAGCATAACTCAATATTTTGTTATAAATAGGAGGTTTTTCCTTTTCATTCTCCACTTTGATCAATCTCATTATCACTACCATTTTCTTTTTCTATCAGAGCTCCCACTTGAGTTCATCATATATTTTGGGTTTTCTACATCCTTGAGAGAGAGAGAGACTCATGAAGTTGAAGTATTGAGGACAACCAAGAACCCATCCCATTGAGAGGGATTGGTAAAAATTACTTGCTTCCTTCAACATGTGTTATAGAATATAAAAAAACATTCTTTAAACTTGGCTTGTAAGTTGGTTATTTGGAGTTCTTTTGCATCAGTTGTTATTTATTTTTGTTGTTTAACTAATTTTTCTGCATAGATATGGGTTTTTGCATGATTTATTCTCATTTTCTATTGCATATCTGAGGGGATTTACAACCATTTATGTTCTTAGGGCTATCAGTCACTCATAGTTGAAGTAGGGTCTTTTGGTACACCTTCAATAAGATTTTACACTAACATTTCTGATGAATATAGGCATATTCCTCCTTCGGTTACCTTGTTACAAGTATATTATTAATCATGCCCTTATGTGTGATTTTTTTAATAGAAGCATGATATTTTAGGTTCTTGTGGGATACTTTGTGGTTATGATGTAAAGAGTCAATAAGTGGAACCTATTTAGCATAATATATGGTGTCAAATAGGTTAGTTAAGCTTAATTCTCACACATGGCATTATGATGGAATTTATTTCAAGTATTACTTAGAACTCACGTATAAGTATGAAAAGAACACATCCTATATTCTTTTAAACTTGAGGATAAATATGTTTTGGAATTGGCTATAAGGGAAAGTTATCTGCAACTTCTTATTGTATATTCTTATATAGAAATAGATGAAGGAACATTATCTTCATGATAACCAAGATAGTCATATTAGAGTAAAAAAAAATTAAGTGATAGTGTTCAATGTAACCTTTACTTCTATACATTCTTGATGGTTGGTAAGGTGGGATCTTACATTATCATAGAGTTGACACATGTTTTTCATGGTCAAATATTAATAATATATTCAATCAATGTTTGATATTGCTTGAAAAAGGTTTTCAATGTGTGACTTTAGACAACCATAGTTGACTGTAATCAAATATGGTTACTATAGTTAATGTTATTATTATTATTTTTCTCAACTTTATTAATTATTAAACATTTTTAAATCTCGTTTTTGAACAACCAAGGATGAACTTAGTTGACTAAGGTTTACAATGTTTGACTCCCATTATCCATGGTTGACTATAATTGAATATGGTCAAGTTTTGTTGACTTAGGAAAATTATCAATGAATAAGGTTGACTATTGTTAAATATGGTAGACATAGGGTTGACCAAATTTAATCATTGTCAACTATATAAACATTGACTATAAACGATGGCTTCATTTGAATATGTTTGACTAATGTGGTTGATTATGTTTGATTATTGATAATACTCAATATTATTAATAGATGGTTATGTTTGACCAAGATTGAAGAGTGTGGACTATTAAACATAGTTAAATATATGTTATGAAACCAACTCACAAAATAGAAGAAAGGATAGATCAATGACATAGAAATAAGCATCTTCGAGGGGGCAACCTCCTTTAAATTACACATATGAAAAATTCTTTGACGATACAAATGAAAAAACATCCTTTATATATATAGGAGTCCATGGAGTTACAATATAATCCTAGCTGACCTAACAATAAAAATGTAAGGGCACAACAAAAATAATAGTGGGATTTTATGGGGCACAATAATAACAATATGGGGACTATAGGGGTACAAAAATAACAATAAAGGGGATAAAATAACAACAATAAGCAACTACACTAGTAATATAGGGACCTAACATGCCCCTCTCCTTCAAAAAAGTGGTGTCCTCAATGATTGAGTAGTTCTGGATGCTTTTGTATAAAATTCTCATCCTCCCATGTGGGATCTTCTTTGGGTAAGTTCTTCCACTTGATGAGATACTCTAAGAGTCCTTGTTTCCATGTCTTCAGGTTCCAATATGATTTTTCCTTCCTTGTCAAGTTCTTGAAATATTGTTTGAACTAAAAATTTTTCACCTATAACCTTCTTTAAGCATGAAACATGGAAAAATTGGTGCACTCAGGAAGAAGAAGGAAGATCCAATTTGTATGACATAGTACCAATCTTTTGCAATAACTTGTAAGGACCATATTAGTTTGGCGATAATTTATTATCCTTCTTGGCTTTCTTGAGGGACAATTTTTCACATGGTTGTAGCCGTAAAAATACCCAGTTTCCTAGATCAAAATTTCTCTTGCTCTGATGTTGATCTGCTTGTTGTTTCATTCGATTTTGTTCTAAATTTACGTTATCCTTTAAGAGTTGGATAAATTTTTGTTGATGGTCGATGTGATATTCCACTGCTTGAACCCTAGAATTTTCTCTTTAATATGATGTGATGTGATGGACAATGGATTATATCCATAAAGTGCCATAAATGGGGGCATTTTTGCTGCAGTTTGGAAGGAAGTGTTATACCACCATTCAGCCAGAGGTAACCATTTGACCCATTGTGTTTTTTTATCACATACAAAGCAACGAAGATATCCTTTAAAACATTTTTTCACTATCTCAGTTTTCCCATTGGATTGAGGATGATAAGATGAGCTATGAGCTAGTTGAGTACCCAAACAAGAAAATAATTCCATCCAAACATTTCTAGTGAAAATGAGAACTATGTCCCTTAAAATAATCTTTGGGTTTCCATGTAGCTTTTGAATTATTTCCATAAATGTAGTAGCAATTGTAATCTCTTTAATTGGATGAGATAATGCACAAAAGTGTGCATAATTGGTAACTCTATCAACTACCACCATGATGACACTCTTTCCTTCAGAATTAGGTAAACCTATGACAAAATCCATTGAAACCTATTCCCATCGTTGAATTTGAATGAATAAAGGATGTAGACCTGAGGTCTTAATTGTCTCAACTTTATTTTGTTGGAAAACCAAAAATTCTACCACAAAATTTTGAATATCAAATTTAAGGCCATCACAAAAAAATTATTTCTTCACCCTGTGGTAAGTTTTTAAAAATATTGAGTGTCCTCCTAAGGGAGAGTGTGCAATTACAAAATAATCTTTTGTTTTATCTCAGAATTATTACAAAGATATAAGTGATCTGTGTACCACAAGGAATCATTTTTCCAACTAAATGTATCAGATGTACTGGGATCTTACTGCAACTTTTGAATGAGTATGGAAACTTCTTTCGCATTCTTCCATTCCTCCATTGCTTTGGCTATCCAATCTAGTTGGATAATATAAATGGCACAATGCAATGCTTCCACATCCTCATCCTTTCTTGAGAGTGCATCTACAACATCATTTAGCTCCCCTTTTTTGTAGATGATTTCAAAGTCATAACCCAACATATTTGTGACCCATTTTTCCTTCTCTTATGAAGATAGCATTTGTTCCAAAAATTATTTAAGACTATCATGATCAGTTTTTACCTTGAAGTGTCTTCCCATTAGGTAAGGTCACCATTTCTTTAGTGCATGTAGTATTTCCAACATTTCCTTCTGATAAATAGCTTTCTGTAAATACTTTCATTTTATTGGACAACCTTCAAAAGAAATGGGTCTTCCTTCTCGCATTAAAATGACACCAATTCCATTTCCTGAGGCATCACATTCGACAATAAAGATTTTTGTGAATTATGGAATAACTAAGACCGGTGCTTGGCACATTGCCTCTTTAAGATGTTAAAAGGCCCCAGTTTCTTCAGGAGTCCATGAAAATGCATCTTTATTCAATAATGTTTTTAGGGGTGATTCTATTTTTCTGTAATTATTAACAAACTTGTGATAATACGCTATTAACCCAAGAATTAATCGCAGCTGCTTTATGTTTGTGGGGACTTTCCATTCCTTAATGGCTTTAATTTTGTTAGGGTCTACCTTAACACACTCCTAAGATACAATATGACCTAGATATTCCACCTCTTGTACTCCAAAGAAAAATTTGGAGGTTTTTTCTTATAATTGTTTCTCCTCCAATAGTTTGAGCACCCTATAAACATGTTGAACATGATTCTTCCAAGACCTATTGTAGATTAGTATATCATAAAACAATACTAACAAAATGTTTCTAAGGAAGGCTTTGAAAATAGAATTCATCAACCCTTGAAATGTAGAAGGTGCATTGGTAAGGAAAAAATCCATGACCAAATATTCATAATGACACTCATGAGTTCGAAATGTCTTTAGTCTTCATTATAATTTGATGATATCGTGAACGAAGATCCAACTTGGTGAAATAAATGTCTCCATGTAATTCATCCAATCATTCATCAATCACAAGAATGGGAAATTTATCTTTAATAGTGAGCTTATTGAGCTCCCTATAATTCGGACACATGCGCCATGATCGATCCTTCTTGTGCACCAATACTACTGGAGTAGAGAAAGCACTTTGTGCTTAGTTGTATGAGTAGTTAGTACTCTTACAAAAGGTTGTAATATTTTGACAGGTAGTAGAAAAAAAAATAAAAAAAAATAAATAAATAAAAAATAAAATAAAAACTTATCTTTAGGCTAGAATATTCTTCATAGTTTCAGAAATATATGGTCTTCATAGCTTGTCTTTTTTGTGTATGTATTAATAGTAATGAATACAACTTGCAACCAAATGAATTGATTAATTATTAAATAGAAATCATGAATGATTTTATAGTTGGAAAATAGGATTACTTGGATTTATCAAGATAGATTCAATAATATAGATATCATATTTTAATAATGATAAGAGTTATTCTTGATTACAGGTTATGTTTAATTTGTTTTTGGAATGAAGATCTTCAAACTAATGCACTCATAATTGGTTCTCAAGTAAGAGAAGTGGTGAGGATTGTGGTAATTAAAGGAATTTCCTATAATACAAAAATGGGTCAATGAGGATTGTATGGAACCTTAGCTTGTTAGTTAAAAAAAAAAAAGGTGTCTTGAACCTCAAATTGTGATTTTTCCTAAAGAGTAAAATTTTACTAAAAACTGTAGGTAGATCCTAAACATTTTAATTGTATGGATGTCTTATGAAGTGAAAAGGGGCCCATTGGCACTAGCAGATGGATTTCTGGATTAGAGGGATTTCATCCTTGGGGTGTCACTGTTTGGCACATTCTTGGTTTGGATTGAGAAGACCAATGAATAAGCTCTCATGTGCTCCCCTGTGTGGAAAGGAAAAAATAATTGGGGCAATGTTGAGTGTGTGTTATATTATTTCCATGACCATTCAAATGTGTTATACATTGTATGGAGCACAGTGGGGGGGTCATAAGGGGGTGGTAGCCCCTTGGGAAATTTTCTTTATGCAGACCCAAGGATGGGGGGCAGACCTAAAGATAGTGGGCAGACCTACCCATGGCATTGTGCATGGGTTTTTCACATGGATTTGGGCATGATGATTTTCTGCCCATGGCATTTTGTAGATATGGTCAAGGGAACTATGGTTATATTCTAATCCAAGGTTAATGGATTGGGAATTATGAATCCTTCGACATGTATATATGTATTGTAAAATTGAAAGGAATACAATGAAAATTCATTCTGGTAGTCACGGTTTTGGGATCCACGGGAAAATATTTGTGTATATTTTTCTTATGTTCTCTCCATTGTATATTTTCTATTTTAAAAATTCATTTGCAGGTAATTGTATTGGGTTAAAACCTAGACTACCCAACCATAGAATGAGCTGAACCAAATTTATCTTTTAACTAATCACATCCAAGTAATATTCCAAGCATGAATTTTGGATATCATGAAACAAATCAAACAAAACCAAACTAGGGCTTCCAGAGGCTAGATCACCTCAAACCTCAACCAGTGATTCCACCTCACTATTGGAAATCATTAACCATCACTAGATAAGTCTCTAACCAAGCCATCAAAGGATATAAAGCATTTGTTCCAACCAAGGCATCCAAGAATATTAACTCAACCCACAGCCGCTACTGGGATCCAGAGAATTTGTCCAACCAGGGCTTCCAATAATAGTAACTCAACCCACCAAGGGATTCAAAGCATTTGTCCAACCAAGGCATCCAGGAATAGTAACTCAATCCAAGCTATTACAGGACTTCTAGATAACTTTTCCAACCAAGTCTCCAGGAACTAATAACTCAACTCATAGCCATAGGAACATGGGCACCAACCAGAAAACAAAAGGAAATAAACCCACAACACCATGGCAATCCAAGAAATGGGAAATCCTCCATACCAATAACATACAATAACTAAGAAACCACTTTCATGTGCCATGCATGCCAAAACTAGCAAGGAAATCATACATGAAACTTAATAGCTTCATGCAAAACTCGTTGTAGTTGATGATACCGATGTCCTCTTATGATTTCCTACTCTTAGTTTGCCTTATTGATCCAAATAAAAATTATTCCATATTCCTCCAAGAGTGCTCCAATAAAATTCTAAGTGTCCAATAGTATGAGAGAGAGAGAGAGAATAGAGAGAGAGCTCCAAAAATAAACTAGCATAAGGTTACATATTTACCCTCAGAAGAATTTTTATTAATGAGGTCTCTATTTTCTTCATTTTCCATTATTTTTCCTTAATTTTCCTCCTCACATGAAACTTGTGACCCTTCACCTTCCTTTTCTCACATTTTCCATTATTTTCATAAATAAAATTCGAATTAATGCCTCATGCCTTTCCAAAGCCTTTACTATTTCCTTCGCCAATTTACATAACCATTAATTAATCACAAGTGATCCCCATCACTATTTTTTTCCCCAACATTAAGCTTGGAATACGTGTCCCATGACTTTGGTTATTATTTTTCCATTATTAGCTTTATTACATGAATTTTACTAGGGTTGTTACAATAGATATGTTGTGTGAAAAATTGTGGATCAATTCCCTTCATATCATAATACTCCTAGGAAAAGGCTTGTTTATATTTCTAAATAACTTGGATCAGTTTGCCACGCTCAAGGTCATCAAGACAGGCATTAATATTCAAGGTCCTTCTAGCTTCAATTTCAATGATGATTCTATTATGAGTTGTGGTCATCGGTATATTCTCATTGTTCAAATCCTCCACTGGATCTCCTTGTGCTTCATTGTCAAGTACATATTTTAGCATATGACATGTTGGGTTTCCTATGGTGGAAGGCTGGTTAATAAATCCATTAATTATGTCATCCTTAGTATGTCTTTTAAATATAATATCTTTATCAGTAGTGAGAGGAGAATGTAAATTATCTTCCTGGTATTCAGGAGGGAACCATCTAGAATTGTCAGTAGGCATGTTGGGTCTAGCGGGTGGGTATAGAGTGAGATTCCTTATAGTAGTTCCCTTGGCGATGGTCATGCTTCTAGTTTGACACCCAATATATGAATCTACATTGGCAAGCCATGTTCTGCCTAATATTAGAGGGTGTCCCTCCAACTTATTTTTAGGATTAAGGATGAAAAAATCAACTGTGTATTCCTAGGAGTCTATAGAAACAATTATGTCATCTAAAGTTCTTTCTGGTTTCACTACGGATCTGTCGGTTAATTCCAACATGGTTAGAGTCATGTTAAATATTCTTATTCCAAGGAGGCCACATGTTTCAAGTTTTATAATATTTATAAAATCTACTAAGTCCACTAAGGTGTTTGGGAAGCTATGCCCCTGAATCTGAATGGTGACTATAGGGTTTCCATGATCATCATATTTGATAGGTATTTTTTTTTCCTAGGATAAGATCAAAGAGTTTCCCAAGAACATGGATTGTAGGAGAATATCTTGGTTTTGTTCCAGGCTTCTTAACACAAATATTTAATGGTTTTAGAAAATATTTGTATTTATCTAGATAGCCTATAGGAAATGTATTCCAATACATAAATTTTGTAGTTCCCCTATGAGATGAAAATAAGTATATGCAAGTGATTTTAATAGGTTCCTAAAATTTGGTCGATTTATTGGGTGATTCTATTTCAGTAATAGTTATGGTAGGAGGAGACTATTGTGTAAAAGGTTTCTCCTTAACATGATTTTCATTTTCTGGTTACTATTAATTCTCTGGACAATCTTCTGGAAATATAGTCCTCCCATATCTTAAATGTAATTCATTACATTCAAAAAAAGGAGGAAAGAAGTATGGAGTTTCCAGTATTTTTTAAAACTTCCACAGGCATATTATTCATGTTCGGATTTGGCTATGCGTGTAGTTGAGGGTGTAATTGGGGTGGAGCATTTGGGGGCTATTGAAGTGCAGGTTGTAGTGGTGGTTTTCACTAAGGCAATGTTTTCATAATGATCAGTCCAGTGGGGTGCTACCAATTATGAAACCATATTGGCCCCTGGGTAGGTTGATTTTCCCATTGTGAAGGGCATGGGTTACTTGGTAACTTATGCCATGAGGGTGCAGGATAATATTGATTTTTCCAAGAAAGACAAGAGAATGACTAGTTTTTATAAGGTGATGAAGGGTATTGTTGAGGTTGCTAGGCAGTAATAGGATTTTTTTGACCCTTCCATGTTAATCTAAGTAACTGTTATTGAGAATATTGTCTAGAACAAATCATAGAAGGGTCCAACATCGTACCTAGTGGGTTATACCAATATTATTGTTGTGCCATGAAATATGTTGTCTTTGGTTCTTCCTTAGCTTCCTTGAATACAAATTTCAATTTTAGAAGCATGGGACAACAATCGATCGAGTGATATTTGGTACATATAGCACATATCTCAACTGTATCTAGTGGGAATTATTTACGACTGTGCTTTTTCTGACAACGAAGACAGAAAATGGATAATGCATACTTTGATTCAACCCAATTTTGTTTTACTTGTAAAACATCCATTTTTTTCATCCATTTACTTAGAATATCAGTTTTAAAATACTCTAAAATATTATCGATCTTTGCTCGTGTACCTCCTCCTCCTTCAACTTTGTTAGCTTTGCTGTGAGGATCACCAGTTCCAAGCTTAGGATCACTTGATACACAATTTTATAGTATCGTCATATTATTCTTTAGAAACATCACCCTGCCCCATTAAAATGAGTTTTTCTATCAATTCATGTTTCATACCTCTAATAAAAGTAGTTTCCAACACACCCTTAGGTAAACTGGTATATGGTGATATTTGTAAATTGTATTGAAATATTTCAATATATTCTTCTAAATTCCATCTTATTTTGATATCATCTTGAATATTTCCTCCTTTAGATCTCTTGATTGAAAATAATCTTGGTATTTAGTAAGTAAAGCTTGTCTCATTTGATCCCATGAATTGATAGTATTTCCCCCCAATTCCATAAACCATCGTAATGTTGGTCCCTTTAAAGTAGAGGGAAACTTTTCTATTTTTTTTGGGTCAGTATTATAATCATATCCTTGACATAAAACATAAAATTAAAACAAAATTTCATCGGATTTTCAGAAGTCATCCTACGAAAATTTTGGAGGTTTTTTACTGGGATAACCTTCATTGGTACATTATCCTATGGATTAACGATGCGATATTCTATGGTCAAGGTTTGCATCCATGCTACCTATTTTTCCATTTGATAAAATATATACCAATAAACTTCAAGAATCTCGTAGACATGAGGTACTAAATAAAACATTTTTATATGCTTACAGGGTTCTGGGGCATGTCTGGCTCTTACAATAGTGCTCAAGCTAGGAATTTTGTTTTCTCTTCTCGAAATGGGTGGAAAAAGGGATTCCTTCTTATAAGGTTGAGGATATTGTTCACTTTTATTGCCTCTCCATTCCCTTAGGTTGCAAGAGTGTCCCTCACCCTTGTTAAAAATACTGAGATGCCTATGAAATGTGTCTTGGAAGCTCTACAGAGATCCTAAATATTTATAATGAGAATTAGTATTAACTGCAATTGAAAACTCTACTACTCCAGGGTAAATAATAGTAGAGCCCTTTGTGGATACTGTTTAGGGACTTATTGACGCTTGTGAATCTACCTTCTAAACGATTTCTTCTACGAAGGTTGTTCTTCCAAGGCCAACTTGACCTTGAATTTTTGTATTTTTCAGGGTGGATTTATGATCTATCTCTACCAAATTCCTAGTTCCAGGTTTCTTTCTAGTCATACAAACTAAACAACCTAAACGTATCTGTTGAGGGCAAGAACCACCACAAGTATTATTTTTGTTACTTGGGTGTGTGTGCGGGTTCTTACCTTCCGTATTTAATACCCAACCCTCAGCTATACAACTAGAGCTCTCTTTGAAAAGATCCCCAATAATGATGCTAAAATGTTGAGCCAATTAATTGTTCCTAAAGGACCAACTAACTACAACACATTAGATTTTCAGCTTGAGGTCTCATCTTTCTATTTCAAGGTTACTCACACATTTTATGCAATAGAAATTTTGGTGTGATTAATCATTGTTTCCATAATGGAAACCAAAACTGCAATGGTAAATGAATCAACTAATAACAGAATTGAGAACTCTGCTTCTAAATAAACCAAATCATTCAAAACATCAATTCCTAAATACCTTCTGTAGAAAGAATTAAAGGAAAAATATCAAGCATTGAGTTGTTACCTGTGGAAAAACAACTACAAACGAATGAAACAACACTACAAAATATATTTTCGAGAGGAATTTTCTACGGTAAGAAATGTAAAATAATTTTCTTCTGATAATCTACAAGACACAATAATGAAGTAACAAAATTCCCAAATGAACTATTGAAATTAAATCCAAATCTATAACAACCAACTGTAATTTCTATTTAAAACACTGAACATATGATCTGACAATTAATTTTACTAATAGGGAATTATAAATCAAGAATGATTAAGTAAATAAATAATTGTAGCAAAAGAACATAACAAAAATTTAATAGTACATATGAAAACAACGTTCCTTCCAGGATCAGGCCCAAATCACCAGAATTTAACTACCTTATAAAAGGAATCAACACAAAAAATTATCTTTGGATAACAAAATCTTTCGTTGAATTATAGAAGATCGATTATAATCAATGTCTTCTCAATTTCACAACTTATGTCAAAAATATTACAGATGAACAACCTCTCTTGAGGCGTAGTTCCTAGTCTTTATACTATGACTCTATAATATAGGAACACTAAATATATTTTCTATAAAGAGAAATCCTGAGAATTTTTAAGATTCTAAGGATGCTCATTTTAAGTTACAATAGTTCTTAATATTTTTGGATGACCAAGTTGAAAGTCTGACCCTAAATGCTTTGCTTCGAATAGAAACCATTTCCATTCAATTAGCCATCATTGGTCATAACAACATCCAACTATCCGACCTTCTATGATCAATTCAAGGAACAACATCATGTGCCATCTCATCGATAGATTCCTATTCAAAATAAGTATCCAACCGTGATTAAATAACTCTATTGTGATCGAATCAGTTCATAGAGAGATTATAATAATAAAAATACATTAAATGCTTCTATAATACATATTACATAGATTATCATATCCTAAATGCAAGAAAGACTTAGAAAATAATATAAGAATTAATAAATAAGCTAAGGAAATTAAAAAAATTATGAGGCCTAATGCATGCGTCCAAAGGGGTTTGGGGGGGGGGGGGGAGGATTTTTGCACTCGAGTCTTAGATCATGGTTATTAATACTTATAGCTTGGAACACTCTTTATCTTTGTAAATTTTAGGTTAAGTTATGGTGAGGCCAGGAATGGATATTGGAGATGAGATGTGTATCCTACATTCAACTACTAGATTTTGGTGGATTTGAAGTTCCTGTATTTTGATTTGCAACATCATTAATGAGAATCTCCTTACTTTTGACATAGATTCATGTGTGTTGCTCTACTAGTTGTAATGGCTAACTCACATACTCAAAGCATTTTTGCATGTGTGCTTTCACATTGGTTATACATTGATGAACTAATTAATGGTTATTGTTGATATGTTTGATTCGAAACGTTTCTCTCTCATTCCGCACTAATGTTAGTAACCTATTATGACCTAATTCACAATTAACCTTTAGTAGATTCCTATTCGTGCACGTCTTATATAGTTTTATCTCAATATCTCTTTCTTGATACATAACCCTTATCATTATTTTTTTGCTATATCCTTAAAAATTTTGCAGCAAGTTATCAATCATGGGTTGATTTCATCCATAGTCTCTGGGTACTCCATTATTCTTGTCACTCTAAAATATCTTCATTTGAATTCCAAGAGGAAACCCACATTGTGGCATTTGGGCCTGTTGAAATATGTTTTCATTGATAGAAACAATTGATGGAAACAAAGTGGTCAATAGGTGGAAGCAAGAGGCATAGGTTTCAAATAAGGACAAAAGTTCAAGATCAGTGCAGTGGTTTTAGAGATAGTTTTGGAGCACTGGACCATCTTAGATGCAGGTGTAAGTCGCCTAGTTGGATACAGATATGAAATAAATTTACAATGGTATATGGAAGTCCCAAAATGGCCTCTTTGATTGAAAGGTAGAGCCATTCAAAGATCTATGTCCCCAACATCAAATAATAAACAAATTTACCGATCAAACAAGAAAATTATTGATTACCCATTTTTTTGAGGTAGCAAAAAAATCACTAGATTTTGAAACGTGGTGATGCAGAATCACCGTTTTTTTGGAGAATATTTTTGGCACTTTAATTTTTCTTATGATTTTTTTTTTACATGTCATGAATTTTATGTCTATTTTCAAAAGTGGTGATGCAGAATCAACCTCGTTTTTTTAGAGGGTTGATTTTGACACTTTAAATTTTATAATGTCTTCTTCTTGCTTGAGATGTTTATTTTTAGGTGTATTTATGTACTTGTTTAAAATAGAAAATTATAATGAAATCTTAATTTTTTTGCATACTTAATTTTTTTTTTTTTTAAAGGGTCAATATTTTAAGTTTAGGATTTTCTATATGTCTATGTCTTGTTAATTAATATTTCAATGCACATCAAATAATTGTTGCTAAAAACCCAATATTTTTAAACATATGAAAAAAATACATATTTTCAATATCAATAAAATAAAATAAAAATACACATTTTGAGACTTTTTGTTAAAAATAACATGTTAAATAAACGATTTTTATGGGAAAATATTAACAAAAAACTTTAAAAAATAGCATTTTTTTATGAACTTTATGTCAAAAATTAATAGTAATCACACATTTTTAGCAAAAAATAATGATTCTTCTCATAAAATCTCAAAGTCTAAACATTACAATTAAAACTAATGAATATCTCTCAAAATTGAGCTTTATTTGCAAGCATAACTTAAAGTTAATCAATAATATCAACTAATCCATGTTCAACATCTTCTACAACGTCATTTTTGCTTCATTTTTTGCATTATCCTCTTCTAATGGATCTTTGATGTCAAAAAATCTTCCAAAGTGTTATTTTCCAATAATTCCATATAACGATGGTTGAGGTTCATTTTCCTTTTTTTCCACATGTGATTCATTAAAATCCCCTTTCCTCAAACCAACTTCTTGCATTGCATTTGGATGAAATTGAAGAGAAATAATATTTAATTGAATAAATTTTCATTGCAACGAGTCTTTCTCAATGGAAATTCAATTTCTTCCTTTTTTTAGGCAATATGCTAGTGTTGTACCTAATCACCAAGCACAAAATAAATAATTAAGCAAATTAGTATAAACACAAAAAAACTAAAAGATAAAAAATTCAATTCAATTTTATATAATAAAACTTACCTGAACCTAAGAATAAATCCAAAACCCAATCTCCTTCATTTGAACTTAGATCTATAATATAGTTAATCATTGCTTGTGGTTTTTGATAAATGTTAACTATATCTCATTTTTCAACTTGATCATCATATGTTAGTTTTCTTACGATAACATCATGGACTAGTACTTGAAAATGACTCTTCCCATCTACTCGAATCACAAGACAATGCTTATAGCTATTCAACTTTATACAACATTCAACATGGATGAACTCATGATCATTTATAATAGGTTGATCTTCAGAAGAAATAAGATTTCACTTCTTCGTGTAACATGCCATAGTAAATATTACAATATCATGAAAATTTGAGGCTAACGGGAGAGCAAGGTCAAAGAATTGAGTTGAGATAGGTCATGGAAACCTAGGGTTTCCTTTGTCCATGTTGTGGGTGTCAACAAAGCTCCTAAGCTCTCTCACCTGTTTTGCAGAACCTCCACCTTCCTGCACACTGAGGATCAATGAAATGACAGTAACGACAAGGGGTGAGGCACGCCCCCCCAATTGGTGGAACTGTTGGAGGATCCGCTACTGACAGTGATGTTGGATATTCCAATCCGCCAGGTAACAACTTGAGAGGCAACGCAGAACCTGTGGTAAACCCTGAAACTCAAGAGAAGGAAGAAAATGATAGCCAAGGTTAGAAAAATGTGACATCTTCGACCTGCATCCCAATCAAAACCAAAAGGTTTGAGATCTGTTTCCCTCCTAAGAGGATCAATGGCAGAATCTAGTACACGGATGATCATGCCCTCATTGGGAACTTTATTGGATTCTGGCCAACTGAGAAATCCCTCTACGATTGGATAAACTCCAAGTGGAAGCCCAAACGCTAGGTCTTTTTCCAGCTAGGTCCCAAGGGTTTCTTCAACATCATCTTCACCTACATAGAGGATAAAAACTGGGTTATGGACGGAGGTCCCTATTTCTTCAATGTAGCTGGCCTCTTCTTAAGAAACTAGATCAACCATTTCAACCTTGAAAAAGAAAACTTAAACTGGGCACTGGTGTGGATTAGACTCTACTCCCTATCTTAGGAATACTGGGAAGAGATAACCCTCCAAGAATTCGGCAACCCCCTCAGATCCTTCATCAAAATCGCAGAGGAAACCAAGCATAATCGATACACTGCTTATATCGGGATCTGTGTGTACAAGCACCTAGCCAAAGCTCTTCCGGATTCGGTATGTCTTTGTCACAATGATTTTGAATGGATCCAATATATTGATTACGATCATGTACCTTTCTGTTACCACAAATTCCACAAGCATGACCATATTTTTAGAGATTTCCCTCTCAATCTGCCCCCAAAACCCTCCACTTCCCCTAACACCATTGGCCCTTATGGCTTCAACAAAGTTTCCAATCAAAAAATACATGCCAAAAAACCCATCCCTACCCCCAAACATTCTCAACCCTCCACCATCAATAGTTTTAACCTACTATCCAGTCAATCCTCGGAGGATGGAAACCCCGCCTCCTCCTCAATGGATCCCCCACCCCTCAGTACTCTCCTCCCCAACCCCTCTTCTCCCCTGAAATCCTCAACCTTTGGCCTGAAACCCAATGAGGGTTCTAAATCCTCAAACAACAACCTGCAAGAAAAGCAACAGGGAACCAAGAAGAAAGATAAGAAAAATAAGATCTCAAAGCCTACAACCATATAGATCCAAGGACCTCCTTTCGAGCAACCATCCATCATGGAGAAGGATATCTAGGAAAACCGTTTACAACATGATGTTCAAGATAAAGGGAAGGAGAAAACCCAGATAATCTATATGGAATAGGAGCTGGAGACTATAAAATTTGCAAAGCTTGACATCACTGGCCTAGAAATCGCATGCAACACTAAGAAGTATCACAACATTCCAGCCCAAAAAATAGATATCCTAGAGGAAGCTCTATTCAAAGCTCAACAACTTAAAGGAAGCACTCAAATAGGCATCCAGGGAGAGAATTTCCCTGAGGAAACAATAAAAATCATGAGAGAATCCAGAAAGAGAGGCAAGCCCACAGATTTGCAATGCCTACTTATCTTAGGGGATCAACTCGTCGAATCGAGATGGTATCCCCAATTGACCAAGTTCTATAAGGTCCTCAACCACCAGTCTCAATGTTGAAACTCACATCATGGAATATTCGAGGGATAAATAGTCCCTCAAAGCACTGAATGATAAATAACAAAATATGGCAAGACAATCTATCCATTTTTTTCATGCAGGAAACCAAATGTTCTAGCACCACCTTCAACTCAATATTATCCAGGTTGTGGCATGGTTGCAATACTATAGCAGTTTATGCTTTGGGAGCCTTCGGAGGGATGGCCTTTGCCTATAACCCCCATATCCTCTCCCTCAATGACCTCCATGCCTCTCTCAACTTCGTCTAAGTCTTATTCCATTTGGTTGGCACTAATATCCATGGCCATCTAACCAATGTTTACTTCCCCCAATCCTCGGCCCTGAAAATTAACCTTTTAGAAGCAATTGAGTCCCTTAGTGCCCAGAGAGCCCATCCCCTTTGGATCCTCGGAGGATACTTCAATATGATCACCAACCTTAATGAAAAAAGAGGAGGACGCTACACCTAGATGCTGACAACTACAAATTCAAAAATTTCATCCTTTAGAACTAGTTGATCGACCTGCCTACCTCCAATGGCCTTCACACTTGGAACAACTGAAGAGGGGGATCCCAGCAGATTGCATCGCGGTTGGACTGGTTCCTAATCTCATATGCCTCGATCCACTTGGGGGAGACATCTTCTCCACTATTTTTCCTGTTGCAGGCTCTGATCATTAGCCCATTGAACTGCAACGGATGCACCCTAGCAACGCTAGCAATAAACCTTTTCGCTTTGAGAAATTATGGCTCCCTCACCAAGGATTGAAATAAATGGTAGTTAATTGGTGGCACAACATCATTCCTCTAGACGGTTTGAAAATGTATCAACTCTAGCAAAAGCTAAAGATCTTGAAAACACACCTAAATCACTGGAATCAGACTTCTTTTGGCAATATCTTCCAAAGTCAATGCGACCTAGAAACCCAGATGGTGGCCCTTCAACAATCCATTATATTAGAAGGGTGCACAGAGGACCTCGTTCACCAAGAACAGTACCTCACAATCCAAATAGAAGAAAGAAGGATGCAGGAAGAGATTCTCCAGAAGAAAAAGTCCAGAATTTGTTGGCTCAAAGAGGGGGAGAAAAACACCAAATTCTTCCACCATTCTACCATTCAAATAAGTATAAATCACATCTCCATCCTCAAAAATTAATAAGGAGTCAACCTAGAAGCCCATGCTGACATAGAATAAGAACTCCTTAATTACTTCAAGGATACCCTCATGGAGCCTTCAATTGATCGGTAACCCGCTATCACCAACATCACTCAGCATATCCCCACTCTCATCACAGATGAACACAATCAAATGCTCTTAAAACTAGTCCAACTGCAGGAAGTGGATCAAGCCATGGCATAACTAAAGGTTGGGAAAGCTCTGGGCTGGACGACTTCACCACCAAATTCTTTCATTTTCTCTGGGAGGACATTAAGCTAGAAGTCTGGGAAATGGTGGAGGAATCCCGAAGTATGCATTGGATGCTCTGTGTGCTCAACACCACTTTTCTCACTCTCATTCCCAGTGAGGATCACACCACCACCCCCGACAAGTATAGACCGATTGCATTATGCAACGTCATTTACAAGCTCATCTCCAAAGTGATAGCCAATAGGCTCAAACCATTGTTTCCACTGTTGGTATCCCTGGAGAAAACTATTTATGAGGAAGGATGAAAAATTCTGGACAACATTATTCTCACTCATGAGGTCACTCACTCTCTAAAGACCGAGAAAATTCCAGGTATGATTCTCAAGATTGACCTCTCAAAAGATTTTGAAAAACTCAGCTGGAATTACATCCATGAAATGTTGCTGGTGTTTGGTATCAGTCCCACCTAGGTTCGATGGATTATGAGCTTGATCTCCTCCCCCATCTTCTCTATTCTTCTCAATGTCTCCCCCTCCACCCCTTTCTTTCCCTCTAGAGGCATCAGCCAAGGCAATACCCTATCACCCTTCAATTTTATCCTAATGACTAAAGGCCTTTGCCAACTCATCCGCCACTCTGTCATCTCTAGGTCTCTCAAAGGTCTCTCAGCATCCATCATTGTCCTCCCATCTCCCATTAGCAATTCGTTGATTACAACATGCTCTTTGGTCACCCTTCTATCTAGGAAGCCTGCTCCTTCAAAGACATCCTCGAAAACTTCTCCTCTGCCTCAGGCACTACCATCAATATCGAGAAGTCCAGAATTTTCTTCTTCAATACCCCTATAATCACCCAGCACAACATTTCCAGAATCCTGGGCTTCCCCATTTCATCCCTCCCTTCAAAATACCTTGCAGCCCCCATCATTGACTCTACTATCAACATTCCTCCTCACGAGAAATTCTGGATAAACTTGAAGCCAAAATCTCCCTCTGGGATCATAGAGCCCTCAACATTGTTAGGCGTATTTTCCTGATCAAATATGTTCTCCAATCCATGCATTTATATCTCTTTTCAGTCCTAGAAGCCCCCAAATGGGTTCTCAAATCAATCAGAAATGTACAAAGAAAATTTCTTTGGGGAGGAAATAAAGACAATAGGAAATGGGCGTTGGTCAATTAGAATGAGGTTTTCATTCCCAAAAGTTTGAGAGGTTTGGGGCTAAGATACCCACATCACATCAATGCGATAATGGGAGAAATTTTTTTTGTGGAAATGGGTCTCCAACCTAGACTCCCCCTGGGCTCTACTCTGGCTCTCCAAATACGCCAATAACTGGCCTGCCCAGGAGCTGATTCACCTCAAAATAGATGTGACTAGCTCCCTCATTTGGAAAGTAGCCAAAAAACATAGAGTTCTCGTTCAGGATCACAGCTTTTGGGAAGTCCACTCAGGTTCTCAGGCCAAGATCTGGGAGGATCCTTAGCAACAGATGCCCAAAATAGCCTCCTTCCACAATTCTCACTAGAAGGACATCCTCAACAATCAGGAGAACACCCAAATCAAGCACTTTTTGACTCCCCTCCTCAACTCGAGCTATCAAAATGGCTCCCAGCAGACCAATGGCAAGCTAATTAGAGGCTTTATCTCACTAAAGACATCAACAACTAACTTCTCAAGAGAAAAATTCGTTTCACCGAGGGAGAGGATATTATTAGATGGGGATACTCCTCATGGGGCACCTTCACCACCAAAGAACTTATCGCTTTCTCTTCCCCAATCTCTAGGATACTCAAGATTCCATCTGGGCACAGATCTAGAACCCCAGAATTTGGCCCAAAATTTCCACCTTCTTGTGGCTACTCAGCAAGAGACATATCCTCACTTAGGAGAACCTACTCAAAAAAGGATTCAATGGACCATCCCAATGTTTGAGCTACGGAAATTCTGAGGAAACCATAGATCACCTCCTCAACTCCTGTCCCCTGGCAAAATTTCTTTAGGATAATGTAGCTTTTCTTACAAGAATATTAGGTATACAATGATGTGAAATTCTCAATACCATTCACCACTAGCCGTCATCTCCCTTCAACAACGATCTGCTCAATTCCCTTTGTCTCATTCTCCCTGGGAATATCCTCTGGTCAATCTGGAAGGAGCATAACAGACACATTTTTAGAGATCAATCCACCCCTCTCGACATCCTCTGGACCAATATATGCAACAACCTTCAGGAATCCCTTGCACTGCACCGCTGGAAAGATTCTGACTTCCCTTCCCATCCCCCTGAAAAAATCATCTAGGCTAATTGGAATCTCTCCCTCCACTCTTACCCGAACATTAAGCCCCCTTCGAACCATTCCCCCAGCTCTGCCTTCTCTTGGTCTCCCCCCCTCTTGGATTATTCAAACTCAATTTTTATGGAGCCTCAAAGGGGAATCCAGGAGACGCTAGTTTTGGAGGTATTTTCATAAACATTGATGGAGACGACCTCTTGATATATTTCAGATCCATAGGATGGGAAACCAACAACTCGGCAGAGTTAGAAGGATGGTTTCAAGGCCTCCTTATAGCACATGCAAACAATTATTTTCCCTTAGAAATTGAAGGTGACTCCCAAGTCATCATTGACATTACTGATCGCCTCATGTTGGGATCTTCAGCCTCCAAATTCTCCATGAGCTTAAGACTAGTAGCTCGGTTCGACCTCCTTGGGCAATGGCTCCTTTGCCACACAACAGTTTCATTCAAGCACATCAGAAGGACTACCAACGCTGTAGAGGATCTTATTGCCAACAAGGTAGCCACCCATAATGCTCCCCTTACCACTAGTAACCTCCAAAATTTTGATGATGAAGCTCTACGCACATATTTCACTCTTTTGTTGCTCAAAGATCTCCAACTCCCGAATGTGGGTGATAGAAACTAAGAGATGGAGCCACTTGGACGCTAGGTGGCAGGGAACCTATCTACCCCATGTGCCTGCACATGGATGCCCAAGGATTTTTAAATTACAAAGCATGGGGCATTTACCTGCCACCCCCTCCAACCTCCCATAGACGTCCTCTGCATTAATCTTTGTCTGCTGCACATTTACTTTGTTCATCCTACCTTGGTTGCCTTCCATCGCCCTTAATCCCGCCACCCCTGCTCCTTCTTCCACCATTTGGCTCTCCCTTCGTCTCTGCATAGATGCACCTGGTGTCTCCGCCAAGCCCTGGCTCCTCTGGTCTATTCCCTATCCCTTTGTTATCCTTTCCTTGGATTACAACACCCCGACTACTCCAGAGGATGCTCCTTCGCCTTACCTTTCCTCTCAGTCCCACTCCTCCAACATGCCTAGAGGACATCGAATGAGGTTCCACAGAGCAGGGGGGTGTGGTCTTCCCTTGAAGCCTCCCACCTCGGCCCCTGCGGGCAGGACGATGAATTTTTCTGTGGATTGGGCAGAGCCTGATATCCTTGACCCCATAAATCTCTCGACCCACCTGTCTCTCCACCTTCCAAATTCTTATTATAAACCCTCTGGATTCGAACTCTGCCCCAGGAAAAGACCTCAAAAGTCCACCATTTCGTTTGCTCCTGCCTTCTCCCCCCGGAAAATGAAGGCCTTGCCGGTGCAGAGCGATTCAAGCAATGACCATGATAGTTCAAGCTCGGACGAAGAAGGAACCTGTGTAGACGCCGAAACTCAAGCGGACTCCTCCATTTCGCCCAACGCCCAATTACTGCTTCTCCCACTGCTTCCTTGGTCTCAGTGTAATGTTCCCAATTTTTGCAGCTAGTGGGAACATTACATTTTAATTTCAGTTTGCTTTATTCATGAATAAAAGTATGTGAAGGAGGTTTATTAAACTCCTAACTTGAGAATAAATACATGCCCAATGTGAAAGAGGACAAATCTGGGCTATTATATTAAACACCCCTAACTGTGAAAAGGGGAAATTCATTTGAATGGGTCAACCTTGGCCCCACCTACAATGCAGATTGGAGGGAAGCTTATCCATCAAGCACAATGTACTTGTAGAAGAGGATCTCATGTGTGAAAGAGGATAAGTTGAAGAAGGTGGTTTAGGGTTTTGGCAAGCCCTCATGTTATAAAAAGAAGGAGAGGCAGCAAGTAAAGGTTGTCGAAGAATTTTGAGAAGTTGCTGCAGCAACTCAAGTCTCTTGGCTGTTTAGCCTAAGGGAAGAGGATTTCCTGTTTAGGAATCCTCTCTCCTTCCATGGAGTATCTCTTTGGAGGGGATTTTGATGCATCTCTCCACTATCCAACATTATGGCGAAGCTCATATCTATAGCAGCGCTGGTCCTGTTGAGGGTTTTGCAGCTGTTTATGAGTTGTAGCAAGCGCTGGTCCTGTTGAGGGTTTTGCAGCTGTTTATGAGTTGTAGCAAGTGGGGGAACTAGATCTGCAAGATTTAGTTGTTTAGAGGAGATTTCTCTCAGGGAGGGTGTCTTGTGACCACCCATAAGAGGATCTTACTCTTATTTCACTTTCATATCCATAATCTAATATTTTGTATCAGTTCATTCCAGCTACTGCGCAGTCTCTTCCTTATACTGCGTTATTTTCATGTACATGCTTCAATATTGTCTAGATTTATTATCGTACTTGCTCTCTGGTGATTGAGGATTGCCTCTCCCTTTGAGATTTGTAAAGTATCTTGCTAATATATTCATGTTCAGATCTGATATGTAATTTAATGAAAGCCATCTTCAGAAATCTCTGAATTTTTCTACAGTTCAGTGTATTAAAAGCTAGATCTACAAATTGTTATGCATTATTTTGATAAAACCCCAAGGGGATCTTGTTAAGAAGGCTGAGTAGTTTTCAGATCTAGTATGGATCTAATGTTTCAGCTATTTATCAGTTTTATATCCAATTTTTAACCTACAATAGCTGAAGCTTCTCATATAAAACACTGTCAAGTCTTTCTGCATCTTTTCCATGTGTTTCTGCTATAATTTCTAAAGGATTATTGCTCTTGCTTCATGTAAATTCAATGATTCTACAAAGGAACTTCATTATGGATCTGATTTCTTAATGCCATACTATAATATGGGTTTGATGACTGATTTCCAGTGACTTCCAGTAGAAATTTCTCAATTCCTGAAGGAGGGTTTCTCTATTGACCAGCTCTCTCCTTTAGCTGATTTTTAGCTAGTGTTGATTGTGGGAGATTTTTTTAAGCCCTATAAACTCATTTATTTTTGCTGAAACTATGCATGGAGGTACCACATAGCCTAAAATAAGGTAACCTAACCCTGTTCTATGTTATTTTAACACTAGCTTGCTTATACGGCGTCCTCCTTGAGCCTATTGCAGATTTTCCTGAGAGTGGAATTTCCCGCTTATTCCTTGTTTTGTTTTTGCTTCTCTTTTGGATCCATTGTTTAGATTTGAAGATATAAGGTTCCTAAGAGAAGAAAAATCTAAGAGGAGTGTGTCATTCCCACACTTTCTGTGTTTCACCAATATTCTATAGACAGAGTCTGGAACGGGCCAGGAAGCCTCTAGATTTCACCCTTCCTCGTGAAGGTGATGCATCCGATAAATTCCCTACCAGTCTATCTCTGGTTTAGATTTATTAGTGAAATTCAATATTGTTGTGATTCTGTAGAGGAATATCTTAAGATATTCCCTATTGTGCCTATTTTTCCCATTTGGAACATTACAGTGGTATCAGAGCATGATCTTTGGCACAACCTGTGAGATCAAGCTACAAGTGAATCAAAGAGAGGAAGCAGAGATCAGTTGATGGAGAATATGAGATTATTCTCATCATTTTTTAGATCTAATATGGGCCTCTTTCAAGAGGTAAATTAGAAGAGAAAGAGAAGAAGCACCGAGACTCCTAGAGGGTTTCGAGAAGAAGCAAGTTGCAGTAAGAGCTGCATGAGATTTCAAGAAGAAGAAGGAAGCCCTAACACTTCCTATCAGCAAAGTATAATACTAGAGGATCCAAGATCTCCTCATAGACCCACTATGCCCACTTTATTTGAAGAAGGTGAGGGGTATAGCAAGTAAGAAAATAGATGCAAAGAAACTCCAAAAGGGTTTCAAGATGAAGAGGAAGAACTATACACTTCCTGTTATCACAAGGTAGAGAGAATGACTGAAGAAGAGATCTCATTGCTTATTTTTCAAGTATTGAAGAGTATTGAAGAAAATATCAAGGGGTTTAAAGAGAAGAGGAAAAATAAGAGCTACAAAGAGACATCTCCCAAGGAAACAAAGGAGAATGTCAATCTTGTCACTTTGGGCAAGAGATCTCCGTTTTCACTACCTGCTGCTAAGGAGCTTGCATCTAGAGAAGAGGCACTTGCATCTTTGCAAGGTAGTCTTGAGTTCTTATCATATGGGTTCCCATGCATGAATCAGGAGATGCATGAGAAGGAGGAGAAAGATTCTAGTGCTGGTATACTTGAAGAAAGGAGGCCATCATTCTTACCAGCAGTTGTAGACATCATTGATCCAGATGGAGGAACTCTTGTGTTCTGTCAAGAGGTTCCTACATATCAGTTGATCCAAGGTATGCATAATATTTTAGCACACATTATTTCAAGATCTATGCATAGCCAAGTGTTAGATCAAAATTCTGATTTGAAGAAAAGGAATATCAAAACACTGTAACATAGTGGCTGTGACAAAGAGGCTTCATCATTCTTGGAGCATATTGGAGGTATTTCTGCAGATCCAAAGCTTCACTGGTTTTGGAAGATCATACATGAAAGGAAGGCCTCACTAAGAGATGTTAACAAAGATGCATTTCATTATTTCATGAGATGCAAAGTTCTTCAGTGGGTTCAAGGAGATGGTATTCTACAAATGGAGAATGCAATGATTTTGCAACACATCACTCAACTTCCATATTTGAGTGAGTGGATGAGGATGGTGATCAAGGGGTCACATGATCACTTGCAGACATATATCGACTAGCAAGGCTGGTTAGGCTTGTTTCCCTTGGGATACTCCTATCACTCTCCAAAGCTACTATTTTTATGATCTATGCCTTGAAGAATGGTCATGAGATGAAGAAGGAGGCATGGAAACACTGGTTGCTTGGGGGTGAGCATGTTCTCTACCCAAAGATTCTCATTCTCTTATCTCATTCTTGGTACATCATTAGTAGATCATATGAAGAGGAAGCATGGATGATGTGGTTGTTAGAGGGAGAGTTGGACATCGCAAGTTAAATCTTATGTCCATGTATTTACCTACACTTGAAGTATGTCTCTTATGTCCACATGCATTTCTGTTGGAGGTATATTTCATGCATGAACTTTGGCTTGGGAGGAGGAATGACTCCCACATAATGTGGTATGAGGATCTTGCTTGTAATAATTTGATGAGAAATTTTACATTTTCATCATTGTGTTGTTGCTCCAAGATCCACATGTTTATGAGGCAAGAAGGCTGCAAAGCCCTTGTTTCTATGGATGCTTTTGGGTGAAATGTGTTTGCTACCCAATAGCTCATTATTTTCTGAATCATGCCTTGTATTTCAATGTTATGTTGCAGCAAGAGAAGGCATGTAAAATTTTGTTTCACTTGAGAAGGTATGGCCACCACATGACATCTCCTATGTCTATGTGTTTTGCATGGTGAAAAATTTGGCATGAATATCTGAAGATGTGCACTGATGATGGTGATGTGTATTGGGCTGATGTGACATATCATACGTCCATTAGCATGGTTTGGTTTCATGATGCACATGAGGAGGAAAGAGGGAAAAAATATCCCTTGTTGCTTTGATGCTTTTGAATGAGTATGGTGACCACCCCGTGAATCATAATTTTCTGGTTCATGCCTTATGTATCAAAGATAACTTGCAGAGAAGAAAGGCATGCACATCATCTTTTGGGAAGCATGGCTTGTCCATCTTACATGAAGGAGATGGAGGATGGAAGCAAAGGGCCTTGCTCTAGTGGTTGATTTTGGGAGAACATGGCTTGACCTCTTTGGTTTACCCATATTACTCCTTTCCTTTCTTCTTTACATAACATTGAATGATGGATTTTGGATCCAACAAGGCCAACAGGGCTAAGAATGGAGGCATAGCAATGCTTCTTCAAGTTCACAAACATGAGATGGAGGAATTTTCTACATGATGAAGCTTTCCCTTTATGGGAGGAGCTACCTTACTTTATGTCTCTCATGTGTTTGTGATGGTGTTGGACATCATGTATTTGTCATCCTATGCTTCATGGTAAGAAGATGACATCTAACCTCACAGTTGGAGGTCATCTCATGCATTGGTAAAAGACAAATTTGGAACCAAACATACATAACCTATTGCAGAAAATGGAGGAAGCCTTCCTTATGTGGATGCCATTTGGAGGGAATGGATGGTTTGCATCTACAATAAGAGTTGCTTGAGGGCAAGCAACATTTTGCCAGGGGAGACTGTAATGTTCCCAAATTTTGCAGCTAGTGGGAACATTGCATTTTAATTTCAGTTTGATTTATTCATGAATAAAAGTATGTGAAGGAGGTTTATTAAACTCCTAGGTTGAGAATAAATACATGCCCAATGTGAAAGAGGAAAAATCTGGGCTATTATATTAAACACCCGTAAGTGCGAAAAGGGGAAATTCATTTGAATGGGTCAACCTTGGCCCCATCTACAGCGCAGATTGGAGGGAAGCTTATCCATTAAGCACAACGTACTTCTAGAAGAGGATCTCATGTGTGAAAGAGGATAAGTTGAAGAAGGTGGTTAGGGTTTTGGAAAGCCCTCATTTTATAAAAATAAGGAGAGGTAGCAAGTAAAGGTTGTTGAAGAATTTTGAGAAGTTGCTGCAGCAACTCAAGTCTCTTGGCTGTTTAGCCTAAGGGAAGAGGATTTCATGTTTAGGAATCCTCTCTCCTTCCATGGAGTAGCTCTTCGGAGGGGATTTTGATGCATCTCTCCACTATCCGACATTATGGCCAAGCTCATATCTATAGCAGTGCTGGTCCTGTTAAGGGTTTTGCAGCTGTTTGTGAGTTGTAGCAAGTGGGGGAACAATATCTGCAAGATCCAGTTGTTTAGAGGAGATTTCTCTCAAGAAGGGTGTCTTGTGACCACCCAGAAGAGGATCTTACTCTTATTTCACTTTCAGATCTGTAATATTAATTTGTTGTATCAGTTCATTCCAACTACTGCACAATCTCTTCCTTATACTGCGTTATTTTCATGTACATGCTTCAATATTGTCTAGATTTCTTATTGTACTTACTCTCTAGTGATTGAGGCTTGCCTCTCCCTTTGAGATTTATAAAGTAGCTTGCTGATCTATTCATGTTCAGATATGATATGTAATGTAATGAAAGCCATCTTCATAAATCTCTGAATTTTTCTGCAGTTCAGTGTATTAAAAACTAGATCTACAAATTGTTATGCATTATTTTGATAAAACCCCAAGGGGATATTGTTAAGAAGGCTGAGTAGTTTCCAGATATGGTATGGATCTGATGTTTTAGCTATTTATCAGTTTTATATCTAATTTTTAACCTACAGCAGCTGAAGCTCCTCATATAAAACATTGTTAAGTCTTTTTGCAGCTTTTCCATGTGTTTCTGCTATAATTTCTGAAGGATTCTTGCTCTTGCTTCATGTAAATTCAATTCTTATTTAAAGGAACTTAATTATGGATCTGATTTCTTGATTCCATACTGTAATATGGGTTTTATGACTGATTTCTAGTGACTTCCAGAAGAAACTACGCAATTCCCGAAGGACGGTTTCTCTATTAACCAACTCTCTCCTTTAGCTGATTTTCAGCTAGTGTTGATTGTGGGAGATCTGTTTAAGCCCTCTAAACGCATTTATTTTTGCTGAAAATTTGCAATGAGGTCCAAAAAAGCCTAAAATAAGGGAACCCAGCCCTATTATACATTATTTTAACACTAGATTTCTTATACAGCGTCCTCCTTGAGCCTATTACAGATTTTCCTGAGAGTGGAATTTCCCGCTTCTTCCTTGTTTGGTTTTTGCTTCTCTTTTGGATCCATTGTTTAGATCTGAAGATCTAAGGTTCCTAAGAGCAGAAAAATCTAAGAGGAGTGTGTCATTCCCACACTTCCTGTGTTTCACCAATCTTCTATAGACAGAGTCTGGAACGGGCCAGGAAGCCTCTAGATTTCACCCTTCCTTGTGAAGGTGATGCATCCGGTAAATGCCCTACCAGTCTATCTCTAGTTTAGAATTATTGGTGCAATTCCATATTGTTGTGTTTCCATAGAGGAATATCTTAATATATTCCCTACTGTGCCTATTTTTCCCATTTGGAACATTACACTTAGACCCCTGTTCAGCCCTAGAGGATCAGATCTGATCTCTGCTTTTCCGAAATTTTCATCTTTTCATGGTTGGCTTGATTGGCGCAGTTTCCACCCTGACAGTAATGCCCATTGGCACAAGTTTCCAGTTCATCACCCACACCATTCCCTGTCTGGCGCAGATTACAGCCAGATAATCGCGCCATTTCCTGTAGGTGCTAGGGTTTTGCCTTGTTTGGGAGTTTTTTGGTCAGTACTTTTGCTTTTGGGTTATTTTTAGATTTTGCTTGAAGTGGTGAGTTTGGTCTTGGTTGGGATAAATTCTTTGTTTTTTCATTTTCAGACATTGGTGCTTGTTGTCAGTTAGCAACCTGTGCCAATTGGCCATTGGCGCTAGTTGTCAGTGTGCAAGTCGCGCCAATTGGCGCTAGTTTCACCAACAAAAGTCATGCCAATTTTAGGGTGTGTGAAAATTGAGATTTTTTCCCTAAATCCTTCACCAGTGTGTCTTTCCCTTCCAGTATTTTCTCTGTATGAGCATAGATTACATTGCTCATTGTTCATACGTCTTCTTTCCATGATTTCTTGATGTAAAATGGAATGAATGCCTTGTTTTGATCTCATGCTTTGGAAGTACTCTTTGTGTTTGACCTCATATGTCTTGTAGCCTTTTGAGGAATTTTGTTACAAAGTGTTTAAAACAACGATTGCATTCTTAGTGTTTTTTGCATCCCTTTTGCATTCATCCTTTCATTAAGGAAATTTGTGTTCATTTAGTTTTCGTCTCATAGTTTTCTTTTTGTTAAAATTAATTAGATCACATTGCATTGAAAAGTATTTTTTGAGATCCATCATTGAACTTAAATTACATTGTTTAATGATTGAAAGCTAAAAATCGCATTGAGTGCATTCTCTTTCATTAAAAGCATGCATTAAGTAGATTCTCATTTCATCAAAAAATGCATTGAGTGAATTCTTATTCTTTCAAAAGAAAAAGGAAATTGTGCATAGATTACAATTGCATAGTTTTAAAAAAAGAGGATTTTGCATAGATTACATTGCATTATTCACATCGTTGAATGTTTTAGATTACTTTTGGATAGTGAAAGTCATCTAGTTTGGAAAAATTTCGTTTGAAACATTGTTGTTTGTTGCATCATTGTTTGAAGCTCTTCCCTTAACTAGATAACATTCATCGAATTGAAAGATTTCTTTTCTCATATAGCTGCATCTAGAGGTTTTAAGAGATCCAACATTCGATAGGGCCTTGAAATTGAAATGTAAATTGAAGATCAACTTTAAAATTTACTTAATTAACCTAAGGCAACATTGAAACATTAACGAAACATTTTTAGTGGTCTAGGCTAGAGACGTGTTCCGGCGTCTTTAAACCTAGCAGCTGTCGCTCACCATCTGGCTACAAACAGCGCTAGTACGGACTTGTGCTCCCCGTACCATCGTGTATATAAAGGGAGACCCCACTAGGTTTCTATCCTTTATCCGTAGGAAGCCGAGTCTGCCTCCTTTTACCTGTGATACACCGGACACAACATTTGGGGAGATTACTTGCACGTACGTCAAGTCCTTGGTTGATTTATCTTTCATTTTTTACCAAGGTGTATATGGCAGTTCACGGATATCTGGTACACCCATCTACCTAGAATACCAGAGCAGTCATTTCAATCTTAACTTACTCTTTTAACTAAAAATATCATCGAGCTCTTGTCCTTTGAAGCTCGTTTCCAACCTGAGAGCGATAGAGTCACCTTTTACTTGTTTCTCGACTCTTAAAATATGAAACAACAAAGTTTGGTTTTAGTGTTTTAAAAATTAATCGCCCACGAAATATTCCTGGTTAGAATTTTTGTCCTTAGTGTTTTGTTTCAAGGTCATTTCTGATGGCAACTTTCCCAGGGTTCACCAACCAAGGAATCCCCTCTGATGGGAATCCTGGTCCTTTTCCTGCTTTTGGAAAGGTTGGTGCTCCTTATATGGCAACGTTGTCCCTTCCTGGGTTAACTGTTGGGTTGCCTATTTGGTTGTTTTCAACCTCTGTGGTCCCAGATGTCCTGGCTACTGTTCGATCAGTTCTTCTACCTGAACAATGCCATGTTGATTCTAAGGTGGTCCTCTCTCCTTCTTCCCCTGTTTCTGCATCCTCCTCTTCTACTTCACCTGGTGAAAGTCTGGATTCGAGTAACCAGGTGGCTAAGAATAAGAAGAAGAAGACTAAGAAGAAGAAGTCTGATAAGAGAGAGGCTAAGGCTGCAGCTACTACTTCTAAAACATCCACTCTTGATAAACCTTCCAACCCTCCACGGAAAGTTAAGTTCCCTTGCATGTTGTGCCAAGGAAGCCATCTTCTTCAAGATTTCCCTAGCATTCCCAAGGTGCTTGAAGTATCGTCCAAAGGTCGTCCACCATTTCCTTTGGCTTCCAGGAGTTAGGTTGGGGGCATGTCTTTAGCTAGTGCTGGTAAAGCTCCTAAGATTCAGGGTAAGCTCACCAATCCCTGTAAGTTGTGTGAAGGGCATCATGCTATTCATCTTTGTCCATATATGGATGAAGCCAAGAGAGTTTTGGACA
Organism: Pinus albicaulis; assembly: GCA_034641835.2. Classification (NCBI taxonomy): domain Eukaryota; kingdom Viridiplantae; phylum Streptophyta; class Pinopsida; order Pinales; family Pinaceae; genus Pinus; species Pinus albicaulis. The sequence goes on from CM076569.1 coordinate 736,453,186, forward strand.
ACTTGACTATTTCTGCACCGTGCCTTCCAGCTGGTTACAAACAGCTTTCTTTGAGTCCTTAACCAGTTGATTCAATGATCAGTCAAGAGTTACCCTTGGATGATCCCGCTCCCCTGGAAATTCCAAATCAGGAATCCATTCTTGACCAACCATTGGTTGTGGGATCGGTTGAACTAGCCCCGTCTGCGGTGCACCAGGTCTTTTCCATTGAGAGTGGATCTCACACCCCTCAGGTTCTTCTTGTTTCTTCAGATTCCTTAGACTTGGAGAAAGATTCTCCTGTCCCTATATCTCAAGAAGCTACTCCTTCGCCTCCCATGATGGAGGTCCCGGAGGATACTCCTTCTGCCTTCATGATGGAGGTCGTGGAGGATGCTCCTTATTTTACCATAACACTAGGGAAGACCATATCGGTTCGATGGTAGCCCTTCCAAGTAGTTTGGTTGCTTCTTTTGATTGGAGTCGATTTGTAGGATACCGCCTTCCGTCTTATGTGCCTTTTGAGATAACAGTACAGACCTTTGATCTGGTCATACCCAGCACCATTATAGATGAAGGCACGTATGTTAGTATTCTGTCTTCCACTACTTGGTAGGCTTTTGGTTCTCCATCATTTATGCCGTTACGCAGAATCTGTTGGCATTTAATAAAGGAACTAGTCAATCGTTAGGGATCCTTCCGAAGTTGCCTGTTACTTTGGGAGGGAAAATTGTTCGTATGGACGTGATGGTTGTTCCTGGCCCCTTAGACTTTAATTTACTCTTGGGCCATAATTATACTTATGCCATGGGAGCACTTGTCTCCTCCGTCTTTCATGTGATGTGTTTTCTGCACCAAGGTTGGATTGTGACCATCGATCAGATTGCGTTCTTTGGTCCCATTATTGCAGCTATCCCACCATCATCCCTGTAGGATTTTTATCCATCGGTTGTGTCATCCCCATCACATGTAAATTATGTGGCTACCTGTCCTGTACCTGTATTCAGTGATAGTGCCATTGTACATTGTGTGCTGGGGGCATTGGGTCCAGACTTCCAAGATGTTTTCCTTCCATAAGATGGGTAGCCGTTGGAAGCTATGACTTCTTATTCATTATGATGAGTTTGTCAGAGCATAGTTCATTTTCTTGTGTCAAGCTCCTTAAAAAATTAAACAAGGTCGTTGGAGCAGAGTTCGTTTTCTTGTGTCAAGCTCCTTAAAAAATGAAACAAGCTCTTCGGAGCACAGTTTGTTTTCTTGTGTCAAGCTCCTTAAACAAAGAAACAAGGTCTGTTGGAGCATGGTTCATCTGCTTGTGTTAAGCTCCTTAAAAAATGAAACAAGGTTATCGGAGCATAGTTCATTTTATTGTGTCATGCTCCTTAAAAAATGAACCAAGCTCTTATAAGGATAGTTTTTTTAATGTGTCAACCTTGTTAAAACAATGAAACACGTTCCCATTTGATTCGAGTCTTTGATTAGATCTCATAAAATCCCAATTGAGTCCTTCTATTGATCTCATAATTTGAACCTTCACTCCATCTTCCATTCATATGGACTGAAGCTTGGGGGGCATATACCTTGAATTGAGTCACCATGCTAAGGGCATGCAAAATTTTTCAAGCATATTTTGTTTCCATTTCAAGCTTATGTAAAAATGAAACAGGTCTCAAGCATAGTTTATCTTTGTTTCAATCTTGTGTAAAAATGAAACCAACTTCAAGCAGAGTTTTCTGATTTCAAGCTTGTGTAAAAATGAAACCATTCCTATTTTACCTCTTGTGATTGCCATTTTATCAGCCTATTTTTCTAGATAACCCTTGGTTTTCTCACTCCATCATCACTATCTTCTTGGCTGATCATATGACTTCACTTGGATGTTTTAGCCGTTCCTAATGAACCGCTGCGATGAGTGGTCTTGTTAGCCAACCTCTTAACCTTTACTTGTTCTGAGAAGTTCCACCATTATCGGAACCAGTTGCTACCCTTTATACCACTCATTCCTTTAGGAGGAGTCATCTTTCAGCTCTTTTCTGACTCTCTAAAATTGAAAATATTGTCGAGTCACTTGTCGTTTTGAGCTCGTTAAATTGTATGCGAAACGAAATATACCCAGTATACGTTTACCCATTTTTTGGGGCTGGGATAGATTATTTATGAAAAAGGAATACCCTAACCTATCGCGACTAGGAGGTTCTCTCAGACATAGTTTTCTACGTTTTCAGATCTGTGAGACAACCTATGAAAAGGGACTGTTGGAGTTTACTTTTCCATTGTCTTTTAAAACTCTCTAAATATGAAAAGACACCGAGTTATTCCTTTGTCAGACTCGTTAAAACCTGATGACATCGGACTCCATTGTAATGACGTTACTTGAGTTCCTCCTTCCTAGGGATTGTTAAATGTACTAGGATGGATTTGTCCTAAGGACAAACTTATATGACAAGCATATGGTATCCTCTTCAAGCTTCTGTAAAAAAAAGAGGTACTCACCAGAAATGGTGGGGAAAATGGAACCAGTATCATCGTCGTGTCGACAGTATGTCGCTCTTGAACATGGCACTTGTCTGCATTCATGTCGGGTTGGGGACATCTCATCTCGTTATTTGCTTGCCTCCATGGGTTTGGGTAATCTCTTTTAATCACTCATATATTCTTTGCCACGTCACCATGACCTTAGATCCTTTGATGTCAAATACTAACAAATCCAATGTCGTGCCACCGATATGTTCAAGAGAAGTTGGCCTCTGTAGTTTTCAACCCTCCTCTAATTCTCATATGATCCTGATTCACAAACATTATGTTCCTCTGTCTCACTTCGATGATGTGGGAAACACTATGGCCCACCTTCGATCAAGATCACTTCCTATCGACTTTAGCTCATTATCTGGGAAGCTAATCTAGAGACTCCCTTCAGGTACCTTGGAGCCTGCATGCCAATGGCAGGTTCTTCGCATTCGACACAATGTTTTCATCATTGGCCTTCGATCGAATGACTCTGTGGGTGTTTGATGCCAACTCACTATTCACATTCTATGGATTGTACCTATAGTACCTTGAGGGCCATCGTCATTATTGGTGGTTCCTCTCGCATCTGTTAACAAATTTCATTATTGGCTGGTAATCAGACGATGTTCTTGCATGTTCGACTTCAGCTCACTTATTCACATGCTAGAAGTTGTACTCAGTTTGGGTCGAGATGGAGTGCAAGACCCTAGATTTTTTCTGATGGAATCCAATCTGTGGATTTTTATAGATTATCATGATTAGTTACATGACTCATTGATTGGATAGCTGTGGCCATACCTGAGTCTATTTTTTGATCCTTACTGGATGGTTGCGTCCATACCTTAGATCCTGATTATTGTATACTCAACTATGGATGGCTACGCCCATACCACATATCATGTATTTGAGATATCAGTTGTACTTGTCTACGTAGGTTTTCCGATGGCAGTGTTTTTAGTTGGGCACATTCTCATAAATCATTTCACCCCTCTCTCTCTCTCGGGCCTCATGCTTTAGGGGGCATTTGTTACACAGTAATTTTTCACCATCTCTGCAACCCCTCATCCCGCACATTGGAGGGCCTTTTTTGTGACCTATGAGTAGTGACATAACCTAAAACTACTTTCATGGCATCCCCCTTGACAAGGACAATCATTCCTCTGAAGAAAGTTTCCTTTGAAAAACCATAAAAACTGATCTTTTGGCCTTGGCGCGACTAGCCAGTTCAGCCCTTGCGCTAATGGGGAAAATCCACCATAGAGGGCATGCCAACTGGTGCTATGTCCCAGTTTCTGACTCACACCAAGCTTAATAAGGATTGTTTTTTAAAAATAAATGGTAGAAGTTTGATTCCAACAAACTCCTGAACGAGTCTCTAAAATGAGTTGGGAGGTTTGTCTCCAGATATGCATGTATGGGAGGTGGTTTTCCACATATCATGGAAGCTTCCTTAGAGATAGGGCCAATCCCATAATTGTAGGGATCCCAACTCCCCTTCCACCATCTATATAAGCTTGCCTTTTCCCCTTAGCAAGCTAGTGCTAGTAGTCCTAATAGCGCTAGAAGAAGAGCTAAATCTGTAAAGCAAGGAGATTATCACCAGACAACTTTCGAGAGACAAGCCAAAGAGAGAGAGATTTATCCCATTCTCGGCGAGCTTCATTGAGACGTGCTCCACTGTCAGCCCCATCGAAGGAAGATCTAGCGTCAGAGCTTTGGGTTGTATCTTTATTTCATTATTTTAATAAAAAGCGACTTTGATTATGGTTTCATTCATGTGTCTTTGTCTTTGATGCAATGAATTACATCCTCTCTGACTAATGTATAGTTACAAGATTTAGATTCTATGTTGTGTATCCTTGTGTTTCTTTGCATGTGTGCAGATGTTCAGACGTGTTAAGCAGAAGGATCGTGACCTGCCAAAGTAGAGGACGGGAAGCGTTATCCTTTCTTCAACGGCCATTTCATAGAACCTAAGGTAGGAAACTCGTTATTTTTTGTTGTTTTTGTAACTAGAGACCTATGTCATTGCGTGACTGATTGTTGCTAGACCCGATCTTGGCTAGTAGGGATCACCTCTGTCCGCAGAGGGGATTTACCTCTCCAACACTAGTTTTCTGGTTCAGTCAAGTGTTCTGGTTTTTCCCTAAACTTATAACTTGTCAAGCTGGTCTCCCGCTATGGGTAGCTCATTATCAACTCTCTTTTCTCTACTCTTGGGTTGGTTTCCTCGTCTAGGGCAACCACTTTGCTAAGTTTTTCATACTGAAACTTCCCTCCAGAATTGTCCTACCAACTCTAAAGGATGAGAAATGTAACTTTTGGAACTGTATGATATAATAGAAGTAGCCTAATTTAGAAAAAAAAAAACATGCCATAGTAAAATTTCAATTAACTTGTACATAAATAAAAATTTTCAACATTGAGCAGACATACAATTTCAATGTATTACCATGTAAGCTACATCCTTTAGTTTTATTTTCCTCTAAATCTTGTTAATAAAATTGCAAATTATGTATCTGAACGAAATTTCACAAATTTCCAAAGTGGCGATGTTGTGACTTCTTGAAAGCCCGTAAAAAAATTAATTAAATATTGATAAGTATAAGGTTCAATATCATATTCAATGTCTAGGAAATTGAAACCATGAGGAATATCTGCAATAAATAGAGCGTATTCCATTTTAGGTATGAGTTTTGTAATGCCTTCACAATCATTTGGCATTATTTGATATTGGATAGTGACAATCCTATTCAAAATGAAATGATTAAGAGTAGGATCAAGTTAAACATTCATAAGATGTTGCGTTATCATATTTTCCAACTTTGTTTTTTCAATAAAGATTTTGAAAGTATTTGGTACTCCATTTGCATCCTTATTTAACATCTTTAATGACATAAAGAATATATATGTATAAGTAATAAAATATAAGTATTTTACATATGAATAAAATGAATTTATAAATCAACATACCTTATCGAATGCAAGATAAAAATATTTAAGAGTTGTTATAGAACTTGATTCTGGGTAGTTGCGCACGACATCATCCCATCTACCTTCATTCAACATTTTAACCATATCTTCTTTTATTTTCATATAAATCTTGCTAATGAGTTAATAAAGTAGAAACTTTTAATATAGTGATATGTATAACAAATTCGACTAACAACAATATGTTATATTTAAAGGAAATTTATAATAAAAGGAAAAGTAAAAATAATTCAACAAACTTACTTATGAAATTATGCAAAGATTTGATCCATTGATAATTCACGTGACCTCACATGACATAGTATTAATTTGACTATTTTCTTATCCTTCATTCGCATTGTTTTTTAAGGTGTGATAGTCAAGTCGTCTTGAAGTTGCTTGTTTGAGGACATGTCTTATTGTTGGTGCATATTATGAGTTTATACCTTTTAAAATTCTATTTTTTTATTGAAATATTCTCTCTCCACTCAAAAATCTCATCAATCAATTATTATATCTCCCCACTCCTAAATTCCAACTGAAAAATTTTATTCATTCCTCTGAAAATATTTGAATGTACTTTGCCACATTTTGAATTGGTTTTATCCTCAATTTCATAACTTGTTTCCAATAAACGTTCCTTTTGAAATATTAGAATAACTTTTGTCTTATCCCCACCACATTTTTCTACAAATTCATTATGAATAAATATGACCCTTTGGATGGAAGTCATAAAAATTATGTACTCAATACTCATTATCTCCATTATGATCCCATGCCAATAAATTTTCTTATGTTTCTATTAAACTGGCATAAATGATGCATTTCACTGCTTCAAAAAAGAGTTATTGGGATATTCCTCAATCAATTTTCTTTTAGACTCTGTTGAATGGTTCCCTCAATTTACATAATATTTATCTTCAAAACATTGTGTTCTGTGAAATGCATGTTTGTCAGGAACATGATTTGGATCAACAAGAACCACATAATCCACCACATGCACATATGGAATGAACCTGAACAATGTTATTAGATTATGTACATGTAGGTGATGTGCCTTTCTAAGTTGATATTGATATTGTCTTTCATCTGGCCTATAGAATTGGTTGACATTAAGCTTAAATGTTTGGCCACCATTAATTAATTTATTCTTCCTTAACTGATATTGAATGGAATTTTGTTTTGTTTTAATAATTTCATCCTCCAACTCAACTCCTAGTGTTATGATTTCTATGATGCCTTTAGAGATTTCATCTTGTTCTTCATTGTTTCTCATGAATTTTACAGGTCGAATTACATTTGACTTCTTCTTCTTACCGGTTAACATATCTTATTTTTTATAAACAAGTGTTCATCATTAGCTAGATGAGAGAAATATTTGGCCATTTTTCTTTTTGGTATTTTATTTTTTTTCTCCTATTCAACAACAATTTTAATCTCCTCCTCACTAATTCTAACATATTTTTCATCTTCATATTCCACATCTTCAAAAGAAAGATGTTTATCTTTACTTGATTGACCCACCTTAGTGAGTATTTGTTGATCCCTTCTTTGTACTATTGCAGTGTCACGAGTTATTGATCTTTTCTTCCTTATCATTTCTTCCTCTGTCTCTGTGTGGAAAGTGTTGATCACAGTCATAGCATTTTTCTCTAGATAATAAATACCCTCCAACAAAATACAGTATGTCAATGATGAATAATTAAAAAAAAAGAATCATCCTTACAATAATGCATAACACATAAATATAAATAAGCATACTTACAATGTTATTTGAAATGTTGCTTGCGATTTCTGCACACAACTATGTAGATTCTTCATATGTGTCATACTAGACCTTTGAGAGAAGATATCTAACATTTTCATGTGTATTATTTAATCTTGCAAGAACATAAACAATGTATGTATTCGGCACCAAACATATGTCTCGTACTTTTCCCATCAGCTCATATGATTCACCAAAGTTAATCATACCACAATTATATATATATATTTAAAATTAATTTTTTTTTACTTTTTTTTTGCATTTTTATGAAATAAAATAAATTAAAATAAACATCACTATTTTTTTTTATGTGAATGGTTGTTTTTTATTTTTTTTGTTTAGTGGAGGAACCCAAAAACCATAAAAAATATATTTTATCTTATTTTTTCTCCTAAAATCATACAAATTTGAGTTTTTTTTCAACTTATTCGCTATAAAAATATAAAAAATAAGGCATTTTTTTAATGTGGGTTTTCGTGTAAAATAGAATATTGAAAAACAAAATTTAAAAAAAATGAAAATAGTAAAAAAAAAAATTTGGAGCATAAAAACCATAAAAGAACAAAATTTCCCCAAAATCATATTTAAATGGTCAAAATAGAAGGAAAATTAACCTTTCAAATGAAAAAAAATCTAGTTCAATATGTTATGGATGCCAATGCAACACCTCCGCAAAATTACTCCAAACGTTTTAACAAAACCCAGAAGATTTGATGTGATATGAGTAATCGAAACAATGATTGTTATTATATAGCGAATATTATGTGATTTATTTAGCATTTCACGAATGTGGGATTAAAATTAAAATTAAGAAAATTAATATGTAGTTAATATTATAGGTTTATATTAACTTTTATTCAATGTCGGATAAAAAATAAAACACAAATTATAAAAATTAATTTAGTTACGTAGTTAATGGTAAAATTTAAAGAAAATTGTTGTTTTAGTTTCGAAGGAATGCATGAAAGGAATATTTTTGTGGATATTTTGAATAGAAAGTAGGGTGAAATATTTCAAGACCAACTGTTTAGTAAAATGTTTTAAAATACATTTTAGACAAAAATTTTGGAGGGAAATATTTCAAACGAAATTTTTGGAGGGAATTTTTTTAGCGAAATTTTTTGGGGGGAAACTTTGGAGGGAAAACCTTTAGCAAAAATTTGGGGGGGGGGGGGGGAGGATTTAGAGGGAAATTTTCAGTCTTTAAGCTATATATTTTCATTGGAAGAGAGTGCATTTGTATCATTCAACATATTCTTGTTGAAATTCATGGATTCTTATGATAGTGAAGTTTTTCTTTCTCCAACATCAATATCTTCTCCCCACAACAACTCTATTCAGATTAATGAATATAAGAGGATTTCGTTCACTATGAATAGAGAGTAAATTTTTTGACTTGGTTGTAATCCTAAGGATGATAAGGACATAATTGATGAAGGGAAGAAAAAATAAATTTATGTAAATCGAGAGTTAGTTATTCCACTTAGTCTTAATCCTAAGGATTATGTGAGCACGAGTGATGAAGGGCATGATGAAGAATTTCCAAAGTCAAATTTTCCACTTAGTCCTAATCCTAAGGACTATGAGAGCACTAGTGAGGAAGTGGACGTGGGGGATGAAGAATTTCTAGTGAATAGAGATTCAAAGCTTCCACTTAGGCCTAATCCTATGGATTATGAGAGCACCACTAAGGAAGGGAAGGATTAATAATTTCTATTTAATATAGATTCAATGTTTCCATGTAGTCCTAATCCTAAGGATTACGAGACCACCACTAATGAACTTGAGGATGAAGAATTTCCTGCAAATGATAATTTGACTATAAATAGAGAGTCATATTTTATAATAAGTCTTAATCCTAAAGATTATGAGAGCACTAGTTGTGAACGGGAGGATAAAGAGTTTCTTGCAAATGATAATTTTAGAGGCACACATTCAATAATGCATTTTCTCTAAGTGAGTGTTTCAAAGGCACTCATGGTGATGAAGAATTGAATTCGCCAAGGGAATATTTAGAAAGAATGGATCAAGATGGTGAAGAAATTCATCTGAGTCAGGATTTCAAAAGCTCAAATGATGGTAGTAAGGAAATTTTTTCAAGTGAGGATGGTAAGGAATATTTTCCAAGCAATGATGATGATGAATTTCTTAACTATGTTCAGAATGATCATTGTGAGGATAATACTCCTCCTAGTGGTGATGAAAATTCTTATACAAAGGATAATGGAATCATGAAGTCGTTGCAATAAAATATTGTAACCAGGAATATGAGAAGAAATTTTCATATAAATCCAAAATATTCCAGTTATACAAGGCTTAAGACAACATATCTCATAAGCAGAAGTTTATCGGTTATCTAATTTCAAGTGAATATTGTCGAAAGGATTTCTTGAAACATATGGATTTCAACTATGCTTTGGAGGAAAGGAAAAGATATTGTCAATGAATAAAAGCATGCAAATTTCATATTTAGTTGGTTGCATGCAATCTACACTAGTAGGCTATGATTATAATATTGGGAATGTATTTCTCTATAGAAATACTTTCAAAATGTTTCATTCAATTGGTAATTTTTGTTTGTTAAGAATCCAAGAAAGACTGGAAAATTTTCCCAAATATTTTTCAGAAGTACGTTATATACGAGATGTTGGGTCGTTAGCAAGCACTGCTATATGATGGATGAAATACTTCTTTTCAAATCATGGATAGTGTATTGCAAATAAAGACACAATACATATTCCATATAATTTCTTGAGATGATATTTCTACAAATTATACAAATAATATGCAGAAGGAGTTGAAGGAGTTGGTAATTTTAATACATATTCATATTTTACAAGGGTATGGAAGAACGAACTCAACAATGTTCGTATTGCTAAGAAGAAAATTATGGGGATTTGTAGTATATGTGCTTCACTTAAATTAAAAAGGGATAAATTTCAAGGGGAAGAAAGATGTTGAGTTCATAGCATTAATTTTTAAAAATTTGATAGTTATCAACTATGAAAATATATTTATTAATAGGTTACTTTTATTTTATGTGTAGATTCTATTGTCAAAGCACTTCAAGAGCATTCCAATAAGAAAAAAAGTGAAAGAGAAAACTTGTATAAACATCGAAAGAAGTATTATGATAATCCAAATAAATATATGGGTTTGATAATTTCTGGTATGGACCAAAAGAAAACACTTCTGCCACATTTTTCCACACACCATAAAAATTACAGGAGGAAAAATTTATTCAATTTGACTTGGTTGGTTGTATGGTATTTAATGGGTAGATGTTGCAAAAGGTTTACTTCATAGCTAAAAATATTCATAATGATGCAAATTTGACCATAAATATAATCCATGATGTGGTTACTCATTAGTTTGGTATTCTTCCTGAAGTTCTGTGTGTACAATTAGACAAAACAAGTCGAGAAAAAAAATCAAGTTCCTTTTAGGTATCTAAACATGCTCGTTGAATTGGGAATTTTTAAAAATGTGAAGGTTGGTTTCCTTCTTGTTGGGCATACTCATGACCATATTGATCAGATGTTCAATTGTTTTTCAAGAGGAGGAAACATGTTGGGATCATGCCATCATTAATTGAATGTATTAATAAATCATACATTCAAGAGCCTTCTTTTCATTTGTTGGAAGAAACTGTTGACATGCGAGGGTTTATTATGGTATCGCATGGTAAGGAGAAATGCACTGAATGAATTAATGACATTAGCTTCCAGCATCAATTTTGTATAAAAAATATTGGTGGGATAGCACTTATATGTGAAATAAGTATTAATTTTTTGCAGAATGGGTGTCGTCATCAGGTTTAGGATTTTTTACGTTCATTCCAGAGTGTCTAATATTTGCATCAAAGATATTGTTATTACAATATGTTAATCAACTCCATAATGCACGAAGGCATAGGAGAGATATAATTATTCTGAATTCTTGGAGGAATAGAAAATATATATTAGAGATACATATGAGTACTTCGATGTTGTTGATTCATTTTGGTGGGAGTATTTTTTCAATAATCAAATTGATTTGATTTCAAGATCATTAAATGACGATACGCTTTTGAAGACTTCATTTGTTTGGCCACAAAATATGCCAAATGAACATGAGGAAAGACACATTTTTGAACAAAAACAGTCCCAAGGCATTATAAATTCTCCACAGGTAGAGGAAAGAGAAATATATATTGATTTTAGTAGATCACGTGAACAACATGATGCCATCAAAGACCTTTATAGAGGTTCTGTGTAGGATGTTAAGGAGGTTTGAATGATAGTAGTGTTAGAAGATGGAGATAAACTTGGCTATCCATTCTTGGTTTCCAAGGTTATAAAGGTAATTAGAGAAAATGAAGATATTACAGTTGTTGATGTACATTGGTATAACACAAATACCCACCCATTCAATGGTGTGTACAAGACAGAGATGGTAGTTGATAAAAAAAAATTGACAAAAAGAGAAAAACAAAGGGCACACATATAAATCATGGCCGCATAGACCTCTTCAAATTAGAGGATGTTAACATACTTGTGTATGGCTTCAATTTAAAAAATAGTGGAACTCTTTGCTTGAATACCATAGATATTTTGAAGAAATTTCTACTAGAAGAAATAATGTTGAGATGGGAGTTTGCTGAATCTAGTCGTACATCTAGAAGACTTTTGAAACCTGAAACGGTGGGCATGGATGTTGACTCAGATGGAGCACTAGTTGATGAAAGAGAAGACTATGGATCACCTTCATCTGCATCCATTCATTCATCTAAAAATGTAGGTTTTGATGGTGTGCCAGAACCTATGAATGATTTCGAATAAATGTCTATGACATTTTATGTAGATGTTTGCATGGTAACTTGAAATAAAGATTTTGACTTCCATATGATCTTGCATGATGTTATGATATATTTATATGTTTGTTTTATTATATGCTTTAATTATGAATAATTCATATCTTTAGAATATCCATAATGCAAAAATGAATTACAAATATATATATATATATATATATATATATATATATATATATATTATATTCAATATACCAAAGTTGATATGTTTATTAAAAGTAAAAATAATATTAGAAATCAATGTTGAAAGTTTAAATTATGCAGTGATATTGCCATGACTTTATTTATTGTTATCATTTGCTGATATTTTTATTAAAAGTAAAAAAATATTAGAAATTAATGTTGATTTTTTAAATTATACAATGATATTGCCATGATATTATCTATTGTTAACATTTGGTGTAGATAATTTTAAATTTTTTGAAAATTTAATGCCTCATTGAAAGGGGACACTTCGTTTTGATGGTTGATTTTTAGGTTTTGGTTGAAACAAGACAAGTTGTCTTAATCTAAGATTTGAAAAGAGCTATACTTTTAGCCTTTAAAATAAAAATTACTCTTGGAATAATAAATCTTTCGCTTGTTCATTTTAACAAAAAAAAATTAGTCATATAATTTTTCCATAATTTCGTGGTTCAAATATGTTAAAAACATAATATTTTCAAAACCATGGTTGAAAACTTGTGAAAATATCAAGTTTTTTCTGAGCTATGATATTTTATCATTAATACTATGGTTGAAAACAATTACAATTTTAGGGATTTTTAGAGTCAAGATATTTTATCTTTAACAAGATGGATGAAAATGGTTGGAAATTATACGGATTTGAGAGATGATATTTTATATTTAACATCGTGTCTCAAAATTGTTGGAATTCTATGATTTTTCAAATTCCTAATATTTTATCTTTAATTCCATTGTTAAAAAGTGTCAAAATTGTGACTTGACTTTTTTTTTGTTATTCTAGCATCAACACATTTTGTTTCGAGGGTTTTTTTCAGTTCTTTTTTCAAGAAAAAATTTGGTTTTTAATAAAATGTTGAAATTTTAGCCTAAAAAAAATCATTCTAGAATATAAACATTTCTTTTTTAGGGTGTATTTTCATGTTTTTTGATTTTTTTGGCAGTATAGTTCTTGTTTTGAGGAAATAGTTCCCGTTTTATTGGTAGCTTTGTTCAAAGTTAAAAGGAATTTTGTGAAGGCTTAAAACATAGAAAATTTTGGAATATTTCCAAAGCCTAGTGGCAACGATGGTGGAACCTCTAAGTGGGAGCTCTAGGTAGACATGGTGGACATGTTTGCAATGGAAGGCATTTTTCATTGGAGCAAGAGGAGGATCGATATGATGCCATATCAATGAACATACCCCAGAGGTTATAGTTTTGGCGCAAAGTGTAAAAGTAGCAGGATGCATTGGGAAGGTGGAACCCACCCTACAGTGGTAGCCCGTAGGTTATTTTTAGGGAAAACATAACTCAGTGTTGAGAGGAAAGAATTGGGATACATGGTAGCCTTCCAATGGAACTGGAGAAAACCCTTCAGAAGGGCTTTGTGGTCACGGGAGGTGGTTTCCCATACAACTGATTGCAAATATCAATGGCGGAGATCCACTCTAGGGTCACCCCTCTACAAACCACAATCCACAAATGAGTTCTATCAAGGGAAGCTTTTGAACCAGGAGGTTTTTTTTTTTTAAGAAAAATAAAAGAAAAAGTTAGGTAAGGCCAAAAGTAAAATAAGAAAGGAATGGGCTACAAACAAGGCATCAGGGGACCTTTACCTATCCTCTAAGAGAACGGATGGTGGCTCATGATTAGACTAGACCAAATAGAAGGTGACATCAGCGTGGACATGTGGCAGGTAGATTTAGGGTTTTTGGGCACTGAAATGGGAATTTTCTGGGTGATAAGTGTCACCGCTCAAAAGTCAACACGTGGTAGGAATGACATCATGGTGATGTCATCTTGGAGGTAGGACCCCAGCTAATTATAAAAGGTGAAAATAAAAAGTGTTAGGTTGTGGGTTGCTAGGACATGATAGCATGTTGTCAGAGCGACAAAGAATCAAGAGAGGCGTCGGGAGGACCCTGTAGGAAAACTAAGCCTATAAGGCCCAAATCGGTGGGATTAGTAAATGGAAATATTGGTGACATCAGGAAGAAGGCACCGGGCCACATAGGCATAGTGAAAACAAATGATAGGAGGGTCTGGCGGTCCCCACTAGGACAACTCATCTCGGTGGAAAGACCCTAATGGGTTATTGTAGTGGATTTAAGTAGAAATGTTGGGATATGGAAGTTCTAGGATAAGCACCTGGAACAACCCTAGTATGTTTAATGTAGAAACAAGACCTTGGGCGTAGAGAAAAGAGTCACATAGGATCTTCACATAGCTAAGTGTTGGATTTTGGTTTAGTACTTGATCGCCTTACATAAAGTTGTGACCAACGACTTGAAGTCGTTATTACAGGGAAAATGGCCCTTGACAGGAGTTAAAAGGGCTTAGTGCCCATGGGCTAAGTCGATGGTCGCGGAGACTTGGTATTATGGAAAAGAAGTAGTAAAATGAGTAAGATAAGGGGTATTAGGCTCAAAATAGTGAAACTGTCAGTTTTGATAATATAAATGGTAGTTATACTAATTTAACCGCAGATAAAATTAGGAGGACTGTTAAATCTTGTAAAAAGGAATATTGACTAAAACAAGCATAAAAAATCAGTTTAACTTATAGAGAATGGTTGTTGAGGTTGGATAATTTAGAGAATAAGTATTAATAACTAATATAAACAGGACACAGGAAAAAAATAAATTCCTCATGCACAAATTCAAAATAAAAAAAGCCAAAGTTAGCAATAGGAAAATATATAAAAACATGCTCGATCAAGAAAAATGTACACAAGTTTTTTGAGATAGATATTATGGTGAATTGAGGTGTTGGTGTGGTTTTCATAGTAATTATAGATTTTTGTAGGGGACTGGGATGAATTATTTGTTAGAGAAGTCGTTCATTAATCCTAGTATGAAAATGGATGAAAAATGGAATAATGAGTCTCAAAGAAAGTTGTAGTTTTTTAATTAGGGGTTGGTCCTCCTTATGGTGGGTGTTGGGTAATATTTGGGGTTATAAATCCATTTAGTAACAGATGATAAACTGGGAATTTGTAGATTCTGATTGCTTTTATCTAGAACATTGTAATTCCAAGTTGTAGTGTACCCTATGAATGAATTGAAGAGGAGTTCTAAAAGTTACTTGTGCTTGTGTGTTCCATTGTGATTGTTGACATTAATATCTGTTAGGGTTATTGTTGAAGTATTTAATTGTGTACACAATGTAGAAAGAAATTTAAATTATTAAAATTCCTGTAATATTGATTCACCCCCCTCTCGGTATTTTCCTAGTTTCCACTAATTAGTATTAGAGTGAGGCTAATTAAAAATAGACTAACATCAGGAGAAAGATCAAGGACCATGGTGAACCAAGAAGGAGGATCTACCAAAAGGGTACCTAATGGAATAAAAAATGTGTTTTGGAAAGTGAGTATGAAGACCTACATTCAATCACTTGGAGTAGATGTGTGGGATGTTGTGGAAGAAGAATATCAAATACCTCTAGCAATGGTTACCAAAGATGAGAAGTTGGTGTTTACCTACAATTCTAAAGAAATGCATGCCTTACTTGCTAACCTACCTAAATTAGAGCTTGTTAAAGTATTGGGTTGCACATATGCAAAATCTATATGGGAGAAGATGAGAAACTACTATGAAGGAGACAACAAGGTAAAGAAAGCTAAAATCCAAGGTTTTAGGGTGTAATTTTAACATTTAAGCATGCATGAGGATGAAAATATTGTAAAATATTTTTTAAGAGTTGATGAACTTGCGAACACCATAAGGGGGCTTTATGAGAAGCTAGATGAATATTTGATAGTTCAAAATTTGTTAAGATCTAAACCTAAGAGGTTTAATCCCAAGGTTTCATCCATTGAAGAAATGAAAAATATGAACTCTCTCAATCTAGATCAACTCGGAATACTCATTGTCGATGATATGAGGAGCTCAAAAGGAAAGTCTGCATTCAAAGAATCGGCTTTCAAAGCATAAAATAAGTGCACATGATGAATTTTGTAGCAATTCAGATGAAGGATAAGCCAACTTTGTGAGGAATATCACACGAGGATGAGGAACATATAAAGGTAAGTTCCCTTTTAAATGTTTTAATTGTGGAAAAGTTGGTCATTATGCATCAAAGTGTACCAAAAATAAGAAGAAAGACTATGATCCTAAATAAATTTTTAAGAAAGTTAAAAATGATAGAAAGAATTATATGAAGAGAGGTTACTATGTTCAAGAAAATAACTCCTCAGGAAGTCAACCTAGACAATCCTTAGATGAGGACAGAGAAGATGAATTCCCAAAGAAAATAATGTTGGCAGACATAGAAAATCTGCGACTTGAGGATATATATAATGATGAATAAGGGGCAGTAGATCTTGAAGGAGAACTGTTAAGTGCTCCTGAAGAAATAGAGAGGCTAAGAATGAAAAATAGAACCCAAAAATAATCTTTGAAAAAAGAAAAGGTGGCGGTTGTAGAGCCATTACTCCTAAAATTGGAAGAAGGTAAGAAAATACAAGATTCCTTGAACCAACAGTTAAATGAGAAGGCTCAAACATGTGAGAATATGAAAGGAGAAATATTATTTCTGAAGAAGGAGTTGGAGAAGGCCAATACTCAGCTCAACTTCAACCAAAAATTTGGAAAAGGGACTGAATATTTGAATGAGATATTGGAAGCACAAAGGCCATCCTCAAATCGAATTGGTCCAAGCTATGAACCTGAGTCAAGTGCAATAGCTAAATTAAAAGGTAAAAATATAATTTCCTTTGTTCTAGGTAAAGAAATAACTACACAATAACATAGAAATAAGAAACAACAGAGAGAGTACATTGTTTATGTAAGCCATATTGTCCAAAATTTTGCTCATTTCATAAGGCACCCATTCAGGTACAATAATGTATTCCCATGATATTTTTTGACATGCACTAACTATGGCAACGAAGAAGCAAGTTGCAGAGTAAATCTATAATACATTCAACCCATATATTAGAGGGTAATTCAACATATAATAATGAAACCAAAGTTTAATAACTCTTTCACTCCCCTAAATTATTAAGTGAAATTTTTTAAATGCCAAAAATTTGGGCATATAATAGTAAATTGCAGGCTTAAAGAAAATAAGACAATACCAATGATTGAGTAGATTGAAAAAAAGCCCAAAGTCTAGAAAGATAAAAAGAAACCAGAGTAACATGATATTTATTTATATCCTCACAATGGTGGGAGCCATTGCTATGTGGACAATGGATGTTCCAAGCACATGGTAGGAGATAAAAGAAAATTTTCAACTTAGAAGCCAGATGACAAAGGTAATGTGACTTTTAGAAACAATGCTCTAGGAAAAATAATTGAAAAAAGAGTGGTCACTCTATCAAATGGAAAAGGTAATGCTAATAATATTTTGTATGTTGATGATGTTTTTTTTAATATGTTGAGTGTGTCTCAAATGTGTGATGAAGGATATGATGTGGTTTTTAAAGCCAAAAAATGTCATATCAAGTGCATGCGTACAAGTGAAACAATTGTTGAGGTTGGAAGAATAGACAATAATGTTTATGTGCTCAAGGAGAAGGAAAAAAAGTTTTGTTTGAAAAATATCAATGAGATTTGATTATGGCACAAAAGCCTT
This sequence comes from Pinus albicaulis, assembly GCA_034641835.2. Lineage (NCBI taxonomy): Eukaryota > Viridiplantae > Streptophyta > Pinopsida > Pinales > Pinaceae > Pinus > Pinus albicaulis. Next base: position 736,471,005 of record CM076569.1, read on the forward strand.
GGACATCTCAAATTTGACTAGATTGTCAAGCTGAACAAGAAAAATTTTGTTAAGGATTTTCCCAGCCTTTCAAAGCCAGAGAATATTATCTTCAAATATTTCCAGCCAGGAAAGCAAGCTAGAATTCCTTCCAAGGCAAAGGAAAAATTTGCATCAAAGTCATTGCAACTAGTACATATGGATTTGTGTACACCATATAAAACATATTCTATTGTAGGTAAGCTATATTTTATGCCAATCATTAACTATTTAAGCAATATGATTTTGGTTGATGAAGATTTTTAGAAGTTTAAAGAGTTTAAAGCCATGGTTGGGAACGACACTGATTCTAAAATGAAAAGCATAAGGTCACGAAATGTAGGTGAATTCACTTCAAAGTAATTTGGTAAATTCTCTGAATTGAATGGCATCAAAAGGAAATTTACGATAACAAAGACTCCCCATCAAAATGGTGTTGCAGAGAGAGAAAACAAGTTAGTACAACAATTAGCTATATAAATGATGATAGAAAAGCATTTTCAACAAAGGTTTTGTTTATAGGCTATTAATATAATAGTTGTCATCCTCAACAAAGTGAATTTTCGACCCAATAGTGACAAAAATCCTTATGAGTTGTGGTGTGGGAGACCTAAAATAGTCAAACACTTTAAAACTTTCGGCATCAGATGCTACATCAAAATAAATGATAATAAACTTTGGAAATTAAATTCCAGAGAAGATGAAGGAATTTTTTTGAGTTATTCCCATAACAACAAGGGTTTCAAATGATAAAATAAATTTAGCAAGAGAATAATTCACTGCATCAATGTAATGGTAGATTAGAAGTGAAATAACTCGAAAATTCTAGCACTGATGAACCATCAAGCATTAGTGATGAGAATGTTGAGGTAAATACAGTAGAAAATGAGGAATATCTCTCTAGTCCTCAAGCCAGAGATACCCCAAAGTATTTACAAAAAAATCACCCAACTGATTGAATTATTGGTGAATTAAATTATGGAGTGCAAACAACAAGGAAACTACTCAATTCTCTTATACAGGCACATGGTTCCCTCTTATCCATGGAGGAACCAAAATATGTTACTCAAGCTAGCGAAGATCAACATTGGTTAAAGGCCATGAATGAAGAATGGGACTAGATAGAGAAATATCAGACTTGGGAACTTGTTCCAAGACCTATGAAAAATAATGCCATTGGCACAAAGTGGGTATTTAGAAATAAGTTTAATGATCATGGAGAAGTTGTAAGAAACAAGGCCAAGTTTGTATACAAGGCTATGTTCAAATAGAAGGCTTTGATTTTGATGAAACTTGTGCTCCTGTAGCTATATTAGAATAAATAAGGATGTTTTTGGCATACTCTTACTTTAATATGTTCAATATTTATCAAATCGATGTCAAATATGTTTTTCTTAATGGAGAGATATATGAGGAATTTTAAATAGAGAAATGAGAAGGATTTCAACTAACAAAGGATCCATAGTATTTTTGCAAAATTAAGAAGGCCTCGTATGGTCTCAAATATCCCCTAGAGCTTGGTATTCCAAGATAGAAAACTCCCTACTCAAGTATGGATTCAAAGGAGTATTAGTTGACAAAAATTTATATGTCAAAGAAAAGGATGGAAAACTCATTGTGGTGGTGGTATATGTTCATGATAACATCTTTGCAAGTAATGAAAATTTTTTATTTCTCAAGCAAAGTATCTAAAGGAAGTGCTAAATAAATTTTGCATGGAATAATGCTCTTTAGTGAGCACTCCTATGGTGACAGGTTGAAAACTTACCAAAAGAGATGAAAGTCCAAAAGTGGAGAAAAATCTTTACATGTATATCATTGCAAACCTTTTATATTTGATAGTTATAAGCAGTTACAAGGACAAACATCATGTACGCTATCGAAATAGTTGGTATATTTCAAGAAACTCCTAGGAAAAGTCATCTCCTTGCAGCCAAAAGAATTCTTAGATATCTCAGAGAAACAATTGATTATAGACTGTGGTACCTAAGAGGTAAATATTTTTCATTTACTATTTATACTTATGTTGATTGGGCAAGTGATGTGAATGATCAAAAGAGAAAAAGTGGTGATGCTTTCTTTCTTGGAGAAATTCTAGTGTCATGGTTAAGAAAGAAGAAAGCTTCAGTTTCCTTATCCACAACTGAAGCAGAATATATTGTAGCAGCATCCTGTTGTACTCCACTTCTATGTATGAGGAAAAATTTCCAATATGTACACGTGTTTTATGATCAACGGATATATTAGGTCCCTATATTACTAGTGAAGTCCCTTACTCTTGTTATTTTAGCCCCCTTATTGTTATTGTTGTACCCTTGTAACCCCCATATTGTTATTATTGTGCCCTTACATTATTATTGTTAGGTCAGTTAGGATTATATTGTGACCCCATGGACTCCTATGTATAGAAAGGATGTTTTTTCATTTGTATCATCCAAGAATTGTTCATTTATGTAATGTAAAGGAGGTTTCCCCCTCTAAGTGGCTAAATTCTAAGGTGTTGATCTCTCTTTTATTCTATTACTAGAGCTGGCTTCATAACATTTCGTATCAGAGCTTTCAATTCTAGGGTTTCGAAGCTCCAAATAGGTCATCATGGAATTTTCGCTATAATTTTGTTTCTACGAAGGTTCAGAAGCTAAAAATTTTATCACGAGAAGTTGAAATACTGAGGAACATCGTGTGAATATTTTAGATCTTGGTTCAAAATATTTTCGGAGATATGATCTGTGTAAATTAGGGGTTTTTCAAGCTCCTCAATTTCATCTCAAAGAGATGACCATGGGAAAATCATCATAACTCTCTCTCTGAGAATCGGATTGGAATTTTGTAATATGTGGATGAAATTTCATGGAATTTTGTTTCCTATGTATAAATTTTAGAACTGAAGGAGGAAACAATGACACATGGTAGGCCGTACAAGTTCGGTCTACTGAACCAATCCATAATTAGGTCATTGTGAAAGATTGGGCATAACTTTTTCCTGAAAAATCTAAATCAGATCAAACCTATGGCATTCAAAAGACGATTAATATGGCTACTAGAGAATCAAATTTCAGATATTGTAATTCCAAAATCACAGAGATAATTCATTTTCAATATTGAGCTCCTCAAAAGCAAGAAAAAGGTGTCTATTGTTTTTTTCAAATTGCATAAGTCTTGTTTGAAAATTCATTCTGAAGTGATTCCAAGGGCATATTTAAGCATAGATATCAGTATTGGGTTCTAAAATTCCCCCTCAAAAGAATTCAACACCCATTAAGCCCTTATAATACTCTAGTATGACTCATGAAGAGTGTTAGGTCCTTATATTACTAGAATAGTCCCTTATTTTTGTTAGTGTAACTCCCTTATTGTTATTGTTGTACCCCTGTAACCCCCATATTGTTATTATAGTGCCCTTACATTATTATTTTTAGGTCGGCAAGGATTACATTGTGGCCCCACTAGGATTACATTGTGGCCCCATGGACTCCTATATATAGAGAGGAGGTTTTGTCATTGTATCATCCAAGATTTGTTCATTCATGTAATGTATTGGAGGTTTCCACCTCAAAGTGGCTTATTTCTAAGGCGTTGATATCTCTTTTCTTCTCTTTTTGGAGCTAGTTTCACAACATTTGGTATCAGAGCTTTGGATTCTAGGGTTTCGCCGCCCTAAACAAGTCATCAAGGAATTTTCGCTATAAATTATTTTATGTGAAGGTTCAGAAGCATAAATTTTTAAAGTGTGAAGCCGAAAACCTAAGTAACATCGTCGCAAAATTTTTTAGTTTGGTTCGCAATATTTGCGGAGATAATATTTATGGAAGTTAGGTATTTTTGCAAGATCCTGAATTTAACGTAAACAGGTCATTGAGGAATTTTCGCTATAAGTTTGTTTCTACAGAGAAATAGAAGCTGAAATTTTTAGGGATCAAAGAAGAACTCCTGTGGAATATCATCACAAAATTTCAAAGCCTGGTTTGCAATATTTTCAGAGATATGGTCTATGGAAGTTAGGTCTTTTGAAGGCTCCTGAACTTCATCTCAAAGAGGTGATCGTGGGAAAATATTCATAACTCTCTCTCGGAATCGAATTGGAATTCTATAAAAAGTGGCCAGAAGTACACTAACTGTAGTATTCTCTATAGCAATTTTAGAGCCGAAGGAGGAAACAGTGACAAGTGGCAAATCATACAATTTAGCTCTATTGATTCAATCCATAATTAGGTCATCATAGGAGATTGGGCATAACTATTTCTTTAAGAATCCAAATCATGTCAGACATGTGCCATTCAAAAGAAGCTTCAGAGGGCTACTTCAAAGCTGAATTTTAGATATTGAATATCCGAAATCACAAAGATAATTCAGTTTCAATATCGAGCTCCTCAAAATCAAGAAAAAGGTGTGTATTTTTTTTCAAATTGCATAAGTCTTGTTTGAAAAAACAGTTCTAGGTGATTTGAAAGTCCTATTGAGCATAGATATCAATATTGGGTTCTAAAATTACTCCTAAAAAGAATTCAACAACCATCAAGCCTTCAGAAGGCTCTACTATGACTCATGAAGATGAGGAAATGCAACATGAGATATCAAAAGTTCATGAGCAAGTGCACCAAATTTCGCTATCGCAAAGAGCAAGAAAAAATGAAATGGAAGTTTTGAAGGAAAGTGTGGAAACTAAGATGGATGGTTTAAAGAAAGGTGTGGAAGATAAGATGAATGGTTTGGAAGGTAAGATGGATGGAATGGAAGTTGGCATGGAAGCTAAGATGGATAACATGGAAGCTAAGATCGATGAAAAAATGGAAAACATGAAGAATGATCTAAAAGTAGACATCGAAGGTTTGAAAAATTTGATACAAGAAATGTTTCCTAATGGCGAAAAGATAGTAGAGGAAACTCATGATGAAAACAAAATAAATGTTAATCTTGATTTCATAAACTCTAATGTTTGATTAAAGAACCACCATATTCCAAAGATGGATATGAGGAAGTTTGATGGTAAGGATCCCTTAACATGGATACTATAGATGGAGCAATATTTTGATCTGAATAATGTGCAAAACACACAAAAGGTACGCATTGAAAATTTACATTTAGAACAAAATACATTTGTATGGTATCGATGGCTTTTCTCCCGTAAAAAAATTGTTACTTGGTCAATTTTTTCGGAGGAAATGATAGCACCTTATGAGGATACAAAGAGAAGCACCTTCTTTAGCCAATTGATCAATCTCAAACAAAAGGGTTTAGTGGAATATCACATTGAGGACTTCCAAAAATTGAATATAAGGGTTACTGGTATTCCAGAGGAACACAGGATTGATGTCTTCGTAGGTAATTTAAAGGATAACATCCAACATGAAGTTCGTGTTTCAGAACTGGATTCATTAGAGAAGGAATTCAGGTTGGCAAGAAAAATTGAATGTAAAATTATGGCGACAAGGAAGCTTACCACTCACATCTATAAAGATGAAAATGTTGCTACTCCTAGACTTCCACAACCTACAAGGTTGACACCACAACAATTGGAAGAAAAAAGAGCAAAAGGACTTTGCTACAGTTGTGATATCCAATACACTGAAGGTCATAAGTGTGTTGAGAAGAGATTATTTTACATAAATTGTGAAGAGGAGGAAGAAAATGAACAAGAAACTTCAAAAGAAGAGGATATACACCAGGAAGCAACCCTAGAAGAAGAAGAAGTGAGTTCGACCATATCATGTAATGCATTGGCAGGAATTACAACTCCTCAAACTCTCAATATAGAAGGACATATCAGGAAGAAAAAGGTAATAGTATTGATTGATTCGGGTAGTACCCATAACTTTATTCATTGTAAGGTAGCCAAGGAATTGAATTGTTTCCTGTACCCAACACCAGGATGTCAAGTGATGGTTGCAAATGGAGGAACTATAAATTTCTCTAGAAAATGCCATAATATCAAGCTATCCATGGGGGAATATGTATTTAATTGTCTAATGCTTTCCATTCCAATGGGAGGTGCTGATGTGTACTAGGAGTACAATGGTTACAATCTTTGGGGACGATAGCTTTTAATTTTCAAGAACTTTTCTTGAAATTTTTTTCGAAAGGAAAGGAAACCAAATTATGGGGTATCACAGGGAAGCCAGGAAAGATAATAAGCTCTAATTTCATGACAAAGCTTCTGAAGAAAGAACAACGAGGCGTAATTGCACAATTATGCTCACTAGAAGTTCCAACATTCAAAATCATCCATTTCTCCAAATCTCTAAAAAGTCTTGGACAACCATTCCAAGGTGTTTGATACTCCCAAAGGACTCCCACCTATTCGTGATCATGATCATGCTATTAATTTGATTCCAGGAAGTGTTCCTCCAAACATTTGGCCTTACATATATCCTTATGTCCAAAAGATTGAAATTGAACGTATGATTGCAGAAATGTTAGAGGCTGGTATAATTGAACCTAGTCAAAGTTATTTCTCTGCTCCAGTAGTATTGGTGCACAAGAAGGATGGATCACGGTGCATGTGTCTTGATTATAGGGAGCTCAATAAGCTCACTATTAAAGATAAATTTCCCATCCCTGTTATTGATGAATTACATGGAGCAATTTATTTTACCAAGTTGGATCTTCATTCAGGATATCCTCAAATTAGTATGAAGACTAAAGATATTCCTAAAACAACATTTCAAACTCATGAGGGTCATTATGAATTTTTTGTCATGCCTTTTGGCCTTACCAATGCACCTTCTACATTTCAAGGGTTGATAAATTCCATTTTCAAGCCCTTAGAAAATTTTTGCTAATATTTTTTCAAGGGTTGATAAATTCCATTTTCAAGCCCTTAGAAAATTTTTGCTAATATTTTTTCATGATATATTAATCTACAGTATGTCTTGGAAGGATCATGTTCAACTTGTTGACAAGGTGCTCACACTATTGGAGGAGAAACAATTATATGCAAAAAAATCAAAATGTTTCTTTGGAGTACAAGAGGTGGAATATCTGGGTCATATTGTATCTCACGAGGGTGTTAAGGTAAACTCTAACAAAATTAAAGCCATTAAGGAATGGAAAGTCCCCACAACCATAAAGCAATTGTGTGGATTTCTCGGGTTAGCAAGGTATTATCGCAAGTTTGTTAAGAATTATGGGAGAATAGGAGCACCTATAACAACATTATTGAAGAAAGATGCATTTTCATGGACTCCTGAAGCAACTAAGGTGTTCGAACATCTTAAAGAGGCAATGTTCCTAGCACCAGTCTTATCTATGCTAGACTTCACAAAAACCTTTATTGTGGAATGTGATGCCTCAAGAAATGGAATTGGTGTTGTTTTAATGCAAGAAGGAAGACCCATTTATTTTGAAAGTCATTCAATCAAAGGAAAGTATTTACAAAAGGCTATTTATGAGAAGGAAATTTTGGCAATACTACATGCACTAAAAAAATGGAGACCTTACCTAATGGGAAGACACTTCAAGGTAAAAACTGATCATGATAGTCTTAAACACTTTTTGGAACAAAGACTATCTTCGGAAGAGTAGAAAAAGTGGGTCACAAAGATGTTGGGATATGACTTTGAAATCATCTACAAAAAAGGGAAGCTAAATGTTGTTGCAGATGCACTCTCAAGAAAGGATGAAAAGGTGGAAGCATTTCTTTGTGCCATTTCTATTATCCAACGAGATTGGATAACCGAAGCAAGGGATGAATGGAATAAGGACGAAGAATTTTGGACACTTATTCAAAAGTTGCAGCAAGATCCTAGTACATCTGATACATTTAGTTGGAAAAATGATTCCTTATGGTACAAAGATTCTTTTCCTTTAGGAGGACACTCGGGATTTTTAAAAACTTACCACAGGGTGAAGAAAGAATTTTTTTGGGATGGCCTTAAATCTGATATTCAGAAGTTTGTGGCAGAATGTTTGGTTTTCCAGCAAAATAAAGTTGAGACAATTAAGACCCGAGGTCTTCTACAAGCTTTATCTATTCCAAGACAACATTGGGAGGAGATTTAAATGGATTTTAGCACATGTTTACCTAAGTCCGAAGGAAAGAGTGTCATGATGGTGGTACTTGATATACTTACCATTTACGCACACCTTTGTGCATTATCTCATCCATTTAAAGCAAGTACATTTGCTACTACACTTATGGAAACAATTCAAAAGCTACATGGAAACCTGAAGATTATTGTAAGTGACAGAGATCCCATTTTTACAGGAAATTTTTGGACGAAATTATGTTCTTGTTTGGGTACTCAACTAGCTCATAGCTCATTTTATCATCCTCAATAGGATGGTCAAACAAAGATAGTGAATAAATTTTTGGAAGACTATCTTTGTTGTTTTGTATCTGATAAGAAAGAAAAATGGGTCAAGTGGTTACCTCTCGCTCAATGGTGGTATAACACTTCCTTCCATACTGTAGAAAAAATGACCCCATTTATGGCACTTTATGGATATCATCCACCATCCATCACATCTTCTTTAAGGGAAAATTCTGGGGTTCAAGCAGTGGAGGATCACATCGAGCATCAACAATAAGTTCTCCAACTCTTAAATGATAACCTAAATTTGGCACAAAATCGAATGAAATAATAGGCAGATCAACATCGCAGTGAGAGAAGTTTTGATGTGGGAGACTAGGTATTTTTATGGCTACAACCATACAAACAAATGTCAATCAAGCAAGCTAAGAAGGATAATAAATTATCATGAAAGAACTATGGTCCTTACAAGGTGTTGCAAAATATTGGTACTATGGCATACAAATTGCAGCTTCCTACTTCTTTGAGAGTTCATCCAGTTTTCCATGTTTCATGCTTAAAAAAGGTTATAGGGGACAAACTTCTAGCTCAAACAATATTTCCAGAACTTGATGAAGGAGGAAAAAACATATTGGAACCTAAAGCAATCACAGAAACAAGAATTCAACAGCTACGAAATCAATCAATTTCAGAGTATCTCATTAAATGGAAGAACTTACCCACTGAAGATTCTACATGGGAGGATGATAATTTTATACAGTCGCACCGAGAGCTACTCAAGCATTGAGGAAAACACTTTTTTGAAGGAGAGAAGCATGTTAGGTCCTTATATTACTAGTATAGTCCCTTATTGTTGTTACTGTAACCCCCTTATTTTTATTGTTGTACCCCTCTAACCCACATATTGTTATTATTGTGCCCTTACATTATTAGTGTTAGGTCGGCTAGGATTACATTGTGGCCCCACTAGGATTACATTGTGGCCCCATGGACTCCTATATATAGAGAGGAGGTTTTGTCATTTGTATCATCCAAGAATTGTTCATTCATGTGATGCAGGAGCATCAAGCTTAAATTTTATTATTCATTTATGTAATTTAGGGGGTGAGGTGTTTTAATTATTTTATTAATTATTTTGCTCAAATTTAATAAATTAGGAGAGAAAATAAAAAAGTGAGGATTATTTTAAATATTACTTAAATAATTAACGATATGAGGGAATGGAATTAGGTAGATAATATAGGGATTAGGAATTCCATAAACAGGACTTAGTTGAGGCCAAAATAAGACAAATCTAAATTGGATTTTAGTTGAGATTTGTGTGGAGGAATTTATGGAGTGGAATAAATTCATATTTGTGTATAAATAGGAAGATTGTGTGAGGATGAAAAACCAAGTGAGGGAGTGAGGAAGTGAGGAATACAGAGAGAGTGAGGAATCGATTGAGAGCTTTTTGTAAAGGGCTGAGAGCTGAAATGCCATTCATTGTAAAATTCGGCCAGATGTTGGAGTTTCTAAATTTCATTATGTTTATTATTATATCAAAAATTTTATGTACATGGCTCTCTCCCCTTTCCTGTATGTGTTTTTAAGCTGCAAATTGTTTTCTTAATGAAGAATTAGATGAGCGTTTTCATGTTAGAGGAAACACACTGTTTTATTAGTGAGGATTGGATTTAACCCTATATCCTAGCATCCTTTGGTATCAAAGCCGAGAGTTGATTGAAACATGTACAAGATTGTGGCGTGTTGAGACTGTTGTGTATGAATTGTGAATGCAAGAGTGAGTTCACAATGGATATATGTTATTCAGCCAACGTAAAGGGAACGTAACATTTTCTTTCTTAAGCGGATTCCATGTTTGAAAACACGTAGGAGATTTGATGTCAGCAAAGGTAGCGTGAGTCTGGCACAAAGAGAGCGCATTGTGCATTGAAAATTATGTGTGAAAAGATTTAAATATTTTTTTGATCTTCGAAATTCTACTCGGATTTCCATTTAAATCTGCGAAGTGAAGGAGTAGCATCAACATAGAGGAATTGCTGCCAAGTGTGTGGACACAGACATTGTTACCACAGGTATCGTGTTTAATAACTGTGGATAGCGTGCAGCATATGGGTCTATGGAATAAGGTATAACCAGCACATTGCATATGTGTTAACCGAGTTTTATAACCCGTGAGGTATGGTATATATGTTATATATAGCGTATTGCAATCACATTATTTGGTCACATTTGGTTGATGGCTATGTGATGTTTTGTGTAGACAGTGGTCCCAACAAAAGGCAGCGTTTATTTTTTAAAAGAAGTTTCCACATTTGGGTTAACAGAGGTGTATGTGTGTCATGCATTCCGGTATATAACAGTCTCCGTGAAGCTATTTTGTGATTGCAAGAAGCCGAGTTTCATGTGAACAAGATACCATCAAGAAGGTGTTGATGCGGCATCTGTTACAATAGTAATGCTATAGGAAATTCATTGAGGGGAGAAGTGGTGTAAGTTCACTGTAATTCCATATTGTGGCATTGTGGTTTGGAATATGGTATTAATTCATAGAGTCTGCGCAAGACTAAACGCAACTGTTTGATCCAGGTGATCGAACATTTTATATATATCTTGTAAAAATGCATTCAAATAAAACGCAGTTAGTTCCCAATAGAGGGGTGAATGCGAAAGATAAATTTTTCAAGAAAGCGACGACTCTAGAGGAAAAAATTGCGAAAAAACACTGAGGACCTGTGGGCTAAACTTGACAGAACAAACTATCCCCCTGTAGAGGTCTGCGACAGTATCTTGTTATTCTTGACTGAATGTGATTTTAATTTCCATGGAACAACTTCCTTTTCTGGAAAGGAGCCTGGTCATCATAATAGAAAATAAGATTCTTGTGATCAATTTGCTGTTGCAGTTCGGAAGTCTATATATAAGATAAACCCCATCTCCAGTGAAAGAGTTTCCACTAAGACTCCCACAGTTCCTCAAACCAGCGATGGACATGCAGGGAAGAAGGCAACAACCATAGAATCGCACTATGGCATGGAAAGAAACAATGTTGAGATAGATGATCTAGACAATGTGAGAATCAAGCAAGCTGGAGCTGATGTTAGCATGATTAGTCAGCTTAGAGTGGGATATACTATGCGTATTTGGTTGTTAAGAGGGTGATTGTCACCACCAAATACAATGACAATGATAAATTGGCAGTGGATCATTTTATTTCTCTCAGAGGTAATTTTCTTCTGTTTTTTTTATGCAAAAGCGAAGTGTTTTGTTCAGATTTACCAATTTTGAGAAATATGTCGTTTTGTTGAACATGAGTGGGAGAGGATATATCTGATGAGCTTGAGATGGAAGTCAAAATCGATGATGGAGAGTGGAAGAAGAGCCTTGAGATATGTGTGGCCTATTGGTCGTGAAATCATTGGATTAATGGATTGGTAAGTTATAAAGTGTTATGTTGACTTTATAACATAAAATTTGGGTTAAATGAAATCCAGTAAAGTATTGTGATGTGGTATGGGCTAGAAATAAAGCGGAGATATGATTTTAACCTAAAATATGGTGAATGTTTGGGTTTTAAATTATGAAGTCTGAGTTTATAGATATAATTTCAAGGTATGCCAAAGGTTTATGGTAAGTTTTATTTCACTTGGCTCAAGTAACAAAAGGGTATTAAACCTTGATATAAAGAGAAGCATGCATCTTATAATATATGGGATGAATTATTATGCATGGTGTGGATCTTCGCAAATTTAGTTGCATCATGTTGGATCAAAGCTTGTAGTTGGAAATAGGAGAATTTTGTGATTTGTGTTTATGGTTGAAAACACAAACAAACCACAATTGCTTGATATGTAAAGCCTTTTTTTTTACCATCATATGGCAGCATCTAAGAGGTGATATTTAGGATGGAAAAAATGTACGGGTTGTACATCGAAGAGGTTGAAATATGAATTGCTTGTTCTCTATACACAGATTAAGAAATGAGAATTGATATGCAGGAAAAATTTTTGCACTAAAATGAAGAGAAAATTGAATGAAGGGTGTGCGAATTTCCACAGTGACAAAGGCAGCACATAAAAGTGGAATCCAGAGAATTGAGTTTGCATAGAGAAGTTTTGTTAATAACCTTAATAGGTGCATGAGGTATGATGATTTATGAAGGTATTTTTGAACGTTGAATATTGAATGGTTTATTTATTTTCACCTTAAAATAAATCTTGAAAAACCTAAATTTCATTTCGACTAAAGACTTCAGTATCATGTAAAATGATAAGGGCAAACTGATGATTTGTCGTAAGAATGAAGTAGGAAAGGGAGTGAATATTTTACATCCTAAAGATATATTAGGGGTGTATGTTTGTTGGAGGATTGTATAACTTGAATTAAGTCAAATTATCCACTATTATTATTGGGAAAAACATGAAGTCAAGACAAATGTTAGAGTCAAATGAAAGTTTGGATAGTTTGAGTGAATTTGAGTATTTTCATCCAAGATGAAGAATTGGTGTAAGTCTGAAGTCAAAGAGTCATAAGATAAGTAAAAATTTTGAATGTAATTGGGTGCATGATCGACGGATCCTGAAACCCAAATATTTTGGTCATTGTAACCTATGAATTATCGAAATTATTGTTTGCAGCAAAGTGAGGAAGGAGGGCCAGAGATTGGTTCCAAGATAGAGAACCAATAGACGCCAAGCGCAAGAGGAGAAATTGCATTTTTGATGAATGGAAAGTGTGAAGGATTGTTGAACAATGGATTGAATGAGATCCACACGTGAACAGATGAAGTTCACAAAAGAAGAGAAGATGACTGGTGTCAGTCATTTCCGAAGATTTGATGAAGACCACAATAGAGAGAAGAAGAAGAAAAATGCTAAGGTAAGTGGCATATGTGAACAGTTGACAGATGAATATTATGAGTGGGAGAAGGATGAGATAACAGGTCACCTTGAATTTTTAATGGAGTTGTTGCAAAAGATGTGAAAGACCAAACACATGGTTGGACCATGACGAAGACGGTAAAGTGGCAGAGGCTACACGCAAAGAGGGAAAAGCAGGTAAACATACAGTTGGCATAAGATTTGAGGAAGCTCGAGCAGATGTTGAGGAGTGAAGAACTCAAAGAGGCTGAGTTAAAAATGGATGTTTCCATTTGTGGCCCAAAACAAGGTGAAATCCTGGGTGAAGAGATCAATGAGGAAGATCTCATGAACTAATCGGATAGTTCAGCAGAATCTGAAGATGTATTGACGTGAGTAGAAGATAAGGCTATGAAGCCTTGTACTTTTAAATCTCACAGTTTATGTATGTTTGCAGGATGTGCGAAAGATGGTGAAAATTCTAGTGAAACTGTCACAGAGAAGACTGAAATTCTTGAAGTAAAGTCTGATGGGAAAAGCCTTTCAGAGAAGGAAGGTAGTGATTTATTACAGCGGGAAGAAATCCTTGTTGGGGTAAGGCAATCATTTGAAGTTGTCATGGAGCAGAAGCATAAAGGAAATGCCGAAGAGATATTCCAAGGAGGTAAAAAAATGTATTTGTTTAGTGAATTTGCTGACGGAATTTTAAAATTTGATGGAACAGAAACCAAGAAAACTCAGGAAGATTTCCGGAAGAAGGATGAAGCTGGGAATAATCAGCAGAGTATTGAAGAAGATGAAGAAGGTCCATCTGATGATTGGTCAACAACAAGTGAAGGTATGGAAAGTTGTGTAAATTTTCCAAGTTCTACTCCAATTGAGATTTTTGAGTTATATATAAAATTAGATCTTCAAAGAAGAAAGTAAGAAAAGTAGAGGATATATGCTCAGGGTGAGTTGCTGAAAGAGGAAGACAAAGAAGTTTCCTTGAATAATAATCAGGAAGAAAAGGCTAAGGATGTAGGAATGATTCAACGAATCAGAGAAGTTCATTATTGTGAAACAAAACAGGGAGACATTCTTGAAACAGATGATATGGAGGAGGGACTAGCTGATAGTCTCATGGAGGATTTAAATTAGCATACTGATGTGCTGATGGAAGAAGAAATTTCAGAGCAACATACTGAAATGTTGCTAGAGGATAAAGAGGCACTGAGGATTTATGTTTTTTATTTTAATGATTGTTTTGTGAGTACAGGTTTTATTATAGATGCTAGAGGAAATTTGACACAAGTGAAATAAAAGGAAGAATTTTTTGTGGAAGTATGTAATCCATGGAACCGAGAGATTAGATTGTTGGAACCTATGCTGAAGAATCAGGATTCAAGGCATGAAGAGGAATCTCAATTTCAATACTGGGAAATGAAGAATGTGAAGGTGCAAGACAACAGTAAACAAGAGGGTGAGGATGAAAGGACGGAAATAAATTTCAACAATCACGAAGTGACAGTAAACAACAGACAAAAGATATATTGGACAAAGAAATTGAACTGATAAGGAGGATAGTGATGAAAGTATCCCAGAAGAAGACATCAGCAGTAAAACAAAGAAGAAGCAGCAAGAGGAAGACAACGAAAGTCTGTGAAAGCATAGCTAGTGGGACAACGCAACATAAAGTGTGGAGACCTGGAGAAAAACAACAAACGAAAGCAGCAACAAATGGGAAATTGCAGAACAAGGTATGATATCTAGGAAGACAAAGATCTGAAACACATGATCAGGAGATCATGTTTATTTTCAACCTTGGGAGTCTGATGCAGGAGCATCAAGCTTAAATTTTATTATTCATTTATGTAATTTAGGGGGTGAGGTGTTTTAATTATTTTATTAATTATTTTTCTCAAATTTTATAAATTAGGAGTGAAAATATAAATGTGAGGATTATTGTAAATATTCCTTAAATAATTAAGGATATGAGGGAATGGAATTAGTTAGGTAGATAATCTGGGGATTAGGAATTCCATAAACGGGACTTAGTTGAGGCCAAAATAAGATAAATCTAAATTGGATTTTAGTTTAGATTTGTGTGAAGGAATTTATGGAGTGGAATAAATTCATATTTATTTATAAATAGGAAGATTTTGTGAGGATGAAAAACCAAGTGAGGAAGTGATGAAGTGAGGAATACAGAGAGAGTGAGGAATGGATTGAGAGCTTTTTGTAAAGGGCCAAGAGCTGAAAGGCCATTCATTTTAATATTCAACCAGATGTTGGAGTTTTTAAATTTCATTATGTTTATTATTGTATTAGCAACTTTATGTGGATGGCTCTCTCTCCTTTCCTGTATGTATATTTTAAGCTGCAAATTGTTTTCTTAATGAAGAATTAGATGAGTGTTTTCATGTTAGATGAAACACATTGTTTTAATAGCGAGGATCGGATTTAACCCCGTATCCTGCCATCATCATGTAATGTATTGGAGGTTTCCCCCTCTAAGTGGATTATTTCTAAGGCGTTGATATCTCTTTTCTTCTCTTTTTGGAGCTAGTTTCACAACAAAGAGGAAGAAGAGCAACATGATATATCAAAATTACAAGAGCAAGTGCATTAAATTTTTCTCTCGCAAAGAGAAAAAAAAAATGAAATGGAAGTTTTGGAGAAAGGAGTGGAAGCTAAGATGGATGGTTTGAAGAAAGGCATGGAAGCTAAGATGTATGGTTTGAAGAAAGGCATGAAAGCTAAGATGGATGGTTTGAAGAATTACATGGAAGAAAAAATGGAAGACATGAAGAATGATATTAAATCAGACATGGAAGGTTTGAAGGAATGTTTGACAAAGTTGATACAAGAAATGATTCCTAATGGCGAAAAGATAGTAGAATAAACTCATGATGAGAAAAAAATCAATGATAATCGTGATTTAATAAACTCTAATGTTGGATTGAAGACCCAACATATTCAAAAGGTTGATATGAGGAATTTTGATGGCAAGGATCCCATAACATGGATACTACAAGTGGAGAAAAATTTTGATCTCAATAATGTTCAAAACACACAAAATTTATGCCTTGCAACTTTATATTTAGTACAAAATAAATTTGTATGATATCAATGGATTTTCTCCTGTAAATTTTTTTTCACTTGGTCAATTTTTACGGAGGAAATGATAGCACATTATGAGGATACAAAGAGAAACACCTTCTTTATCCAATTGATAAATCTATAACAAAAGGGTTCAGTTATGGAGCACATCAAGGACGTCCAAAAATTGAATATAAGGGTATTTGATATTCTGCAGGAGCACAAGATTAATGTCTTCATAGGGACTTTAAAGGATAACATCCAACATGAGGTTCACCTTGGGAACTTGATTCATTGGAGAAGGCATTCAGGTTGGCAAGAAAAATTGAATATAAAATTATGGCGACAAGGAAGCCTACCACTCATATCTATAAAGATGGAAGTGTTGCTACTCCTAGACTTCCATAACCTACAGGGTTGACACCACAAAAATTGGAAGAAAAAAGATAAAAAGGGCTTTGCTACAGTTGTGATAGAAAATACACTAAAGGTCATATGTGTTCTGAGAAGAAATTATTTTACTTAGATTATGAAGAGCAACAAGAAAATGAACAAGAAAATTCAAAAGAAGAGGATATACACTAGGAAGCAACCCTAGAGAAAGAAGAAATGAGTCCGAACATATCATGTAAAGCATTGGAAAGAATAACAACTCCTAAAATTCTCAATATAGAAGGACATATCAAGAAGAAAAAGGTAATAGTTTTGACTGACTCGGGTAGTACCCATAATTTTATTCATTGAATTTATTCCTATACCTCGCACTCGAATGTCAAGTGATGGTTGAAAATGGAGGAGCTATAAAATTATCTAGAAAATGCCATAACATCAAGCTAACCATGTGGGAATATGTATTGAATAGTCCAGTACTTTCCATTCCAATAAGAGGTTCTGATGTTGTACTAGGAGTACAATGGCCACAATCTTTGGGGACGATAGATTTTAATTTTCAAAAAAGCTTCTTGAAATTTTTTTCGGAAGGAAAGGAAGTTTAATTTCAGGGTATCGCAGGGAATTTGGGAAAGAAAATAAGCTCTAGTGTCATGAAAAATATTATGAAGAGAGAACAACGAGGTGTAATTGCACAATTATGCTCACTAGAAGTTCCAACATCAAAATCATCTATTTATCTAGATCTCCAAAAGGTTTTGGACAATCATTCCAAGGTGTTTGAAACTCCCAAAGGACTCCCACCTATTCGTGATCATGATCATGCTATTCATTTGATTCCAGGAAGTGTTCCTCCAAACATCAGGCCTAACGGATATCATTATGTCCAAAAGAGCAAAATTGAACGTATTATTGCAGAAATGTTAGAGGCTGGTATAATTCAATTGAGTCAAAGTTATTTCTGTGCTCCAATAGTATTGGTGCACAATAATGATGGATCATGGCACATGTGTCCAAATTATAGGGAGATCAATATGCTCACTATTAAAGATAAATTTCCCATTCCTGTGATTGATGAATTATTGGATGAATTACACGAAGTAATTAATTTTACCAAGTTGGATGTTTGTTCAAGATATCATCAAATTAGAATGAAGACTAAAGATATTCCGAAAACAACATTTCGAACTCATGAGGGTCATTATGAATTTTTGGTCATGGATTTTGGCCTTACCAATGCACCTTCTACATTTCAAGGGTTGATGAATTCCATTTTCAAACATTTCCTTCGAAAATTTGTGTCTGTATTATTTTATGATATACTAATCTACAGGAGGTCTTGGAAGGATCATGTTCAACATGTTGACAGGGTGCTCAAACTATTGGAGGAGAAACAATTATATGAAAAAACCTCCAAATGTTTCTTTGGAGTATAAGAGGTGGAATATCTGGGTCATATTGTATCTCACGAGGGTGTTAAGGTAGACCCTATGAAAATTAAATCCATTAAGGAATGGAAAGTCCCCACAACCATAAAGAAATTGTGAGGATTTCTTGAGTTAATAGGGTATTATCGCAAGTTTGTTAAGAATTATGGGAGAATAGAAGCACCTCTAAAAACATTATTGAAGAAATATGCACTTTCATGGACTCCTGAAGCAACTAAGTCCTTTGAACATATTAAAGAGGCAATGTGCCTAGCACCGGTATTAGCTACGCCAGACTTCACAAAAACCTTTATTGTGAAGTGAGATGCCTTAGGAAATGGAATTGGTGCAGTTTTAATGCAAGAAGGAAGACCCATTGCTTTTGACAGTCGTCCAATCAAAGGAAAATATTTACAAAAAGATATTTATGAGAAGGAAATGTTGGCAATACTATATGTACTAAAGAAATGGTGACCTTAAGTAATGGGAAGAAACATCAAGGTAAAAATTGATCATGATAGTCTTAAATACTTTTTGGAACAAAGACTATCATCATAAGATAAGAAAAAATGAGTCACAAATATGTTGGGTTATGACTTTGAAATCATTTGCAAAAAAGGGAAGCTAAATTTTGTTGCAGATGCACTCTCAAGAAAGGATGAAGAGGTGGAAGCATTGCTTGCTACCATTTCTATTATCCAACCAGATTGGATAACCAAAGCAAGGGATGAATGGAAGAAGGATGAAGAAGTGTGGACACTCATTCAAAAGTTGTAGCAAGATCCTAGTACATCTAATACATTTAGTTGGAAAAATGTTTCTTTATGGTACAAACATCGCTTGTATCTTTGTAAGAATTCCCAACTAAAATAAAATATTATTTTGGAATTTGCACTAAGGAAATGGAGAACTTACCTAATGGGAAGACACTTCAAGGTAAAAACTGATCATGATAGTCTTAAACACTTTTTGGAACAAAGACTATCTTCAGAAGAGCAACAAAAATGGGTCACAAAGATGTTGGGTTATGACTTTGAAATAATCTACAAAAAAGGAAAGCTCAATGTTGTTGTAGATGCACTCTCAAGAAAGAATGAAGAGGTGGAAGCATTGCTTTGTGCCATTTCTATTATCCAACCAGATTGGATAACCGAAGCAAGAGATGAATGGAAGAAGGACAAAGATGTATGGACACTCATTCAAAAGTTGCAGCAAGATCCTAGTACATCCGATACATTTAGTTGGAAAAATGATTCCTTATGGTACAAAGATCGCTTATATCTTTGTAAGAATTCCCAACTAAAACAAAAGATTCTTCTGGAATTGCACACTTCTCCTTTAGGAGGACACTCAGGATTTTAAAAACTTACCACAGGGTGAAGAAAGAATTTTTTTGGGATGGCCTTAAATCTGATATTCGAAAGTTTGTGGCGGAATGTTTGGTTTGCCAGCAGAATAAAGTGGAAACAATTAAGACCCCGGGACTTCTACAACCCTTATCCATTCCAAGTCAACGTTGGGAGGAGATTTCAATGGATTTTATCACAGGTTTACCTAAGTCCGAAGGAAAGAGTGTCATCATGGTGGTAGTTGATAGACTTACCAAGTATGCACACTTTTGTGCATTATCTCATCCATTTAAAGCAAGTACGGTTGCTACTACATTTATGGATAGAATTCAAAAGCTACATGGAAGCCCAAGGGTTATTGTGAGCGACAGAGATCCCATTTTTACTGGAAATTTTTGGACGTAGTTATTTTCTTGTTTGGGTACTCAATTAGCTCATAGCTCATCTTATCATCCTCAATCTGATGGTCAAACTGAGATAGTAAATAAATGTTTGGAAGGATATCTTCGTTGTTTTGTATCCGATAAACAAACATAATGGGTCAAGTGGTTACCTCTCGCTGAATGGTGGTATAACACTTCCTTCCATACTGCAGCAAAAATGACCCCATTTATGGCATTTTATGGATATCATCCACCATCCATCACATCATCTTTAAGAGAAAATTCGAAGGTTCAAGCAGTGGAAGATCACATCGAGCATCAGCAAGAAGTTCTCCAACTCTTAAAGGATAACCCGAATTTGGCACAAAATCGAATGAAACAACAGGCAGATCAACATCGCAGCGAGAGAAGTTTTGATGTAGGAGATTGGGTATTTTTACGGCTACAACCATACAAACAAATGTCCCTCAAGCAAGCTAAGAAGGATAACAAATTATCGCCAAAGTACTATGGTCCTTACAAGGTGTTGCAAAATATTGGTACTATGGCATACAAATTGGAGCTTCCTGCTTCTTCGCGAGTACATCCAGCTTTCCATGTTTCATGCTTAAAGAAGGTTATAGGTGAAAATCTTCCAGTTCAAACAATATTGCCAGAACTTGATGAGGAAGGAAAAATCATATTGGAACCAAAAGCGGTCATGGAAACAAGAACTCGACAACTACGGAATCGATCAATTTCAGAGTATCTCATCAAGTGGAAGAATTTATACACTGAAGATTCTACATGGGAGGATGAAAAATTTATACAGAAGCACCCAGAGCTACTCAAGCGTTGAGGACAACGCTTTTTTGAAGGAGAAGGGCATGTTAGGTCCCTATATTACTAGTATAGTACCTTATTGTTGTTAGTGTAACCCCTTTATTGTTATTATTGTACCCTTGTAACCCCCATTTTGTTATTATTGTGCCCTTAAATTATTATTGTTAGGTCGGCTAGGATTACATCGTGGCCCACTAGGATTACATTATGGCCCCATGGACTCCTATATATAGAAAGGAGGTTTTGTGAATTGTATCATCCAAGAATTGTTCATTTATGTAATGTATCGGAGGTTGCCCCCTCGAAGTGGCTCATTTCTAAGGCGTTTACATCTCTTTTCTTCTATTTTTGGAGCTGGTTACACAACATTCAATTTCTCCTAAGCTACATTTGTCAAAGTCCAAGGCCCCCAAATGGGCACGTCCCCCGTTCTATTAAGTTGGATAAAAATGGTAATACAATGATAAATATGCCTAAACAAAGTACTTCACTGAAATTCGTGAAAGTGACTTCATAAGACATAAATAAGCTAAAAATGGCTTTTGTTTCACCTCAAACAGTGAAGTATAGCCCAATACAGCTCCATCTCCTTGATGGCCCTAGTTGCTCTTTCCTCTTCCCTGAAGCAAAAATGGTTGAAGAACACCTCTGTTCGCTCTGCAACCTGTCCCAAATACTCCATAATGCTCAAGAAACCCAAAATTGACTAAAATTTCGTCCAATTTGGCTCAATTATTGTGAAAGTTATGACCAAAACAAATTTCTGCCCAATGTCACTTGAAAACCCCACTAAATGTGCGCTAACTCCAGTTAGGAGCACTAACTTTGGCATAAACCTGAAATTGGTGGAACACGCTCCAAATAGGGCGGAACCACTAGTAGTTACAATAAATTCTAATTATTGTGGTCACATGGACCAACCTAACTGCCGACAGAGAAACGTAACAACTATCGTGGCATTTAATTTTGGAACATGGCCACATGTGGTGGCTTCCAAATGGTTGTCGTAACCGCCGAAAGGCTGGCGCTTGGTCACGAGCTACGGGTTCTATCGGATGGGGCTAGCCCTTTTTACCTCCTCACATTTCAATGTTCAACTTTAAATATGCACAGAGCCCCATAACTGTTAAGAAACAACTTGTAGCCCGCATAGTCGGGCTCGTGGGCTGGTAGTCGGTTGACCTGGCGTCAAATCCTATGAGGTCACAAAAATTTTGATCGACCATGCATCCTTCGGCCTGGGGCCACGTGGTGGCCTCCGGGCTTGCCATGTGGCACCCGTTGATTGGTCACCATTTCAAAAGTCAACCAAACCAAAAATAATAAGTTACCATTTGTCTGCATATGATTCACCCAGATAGAATATTCCAAGGAATATTTTGGGAAATATTTTGAGGAATACTCCTTAGAATATTCTTTTTTAAAATTTTCCAAAGTCAAAAAGTCAACTTTGGTCAACTGATTTTTGAAGGTTACTGGAGACTTCAAACATTCATAACTTTCACATACGACGTCGGATTTGAGTCTCATTCACGATGCCAAAATCGCAGCGACGAGGCCTTTCCAGTCGTTTAGGTTGCAACCAATTTTCAACAATTCCAGTTTTGAGCATTTTTTTCAACTTGGACATGATCACTTGATCACTCTTGGTCCTCTTGATGAACAAAAGTGTTGGATCGTCACCTAGGGAGTCTGTTTGAACAATTTTGGGACCTCAAAAATGCATTTTATGCATTGATACCTCGACCACCTGCACATTAAAAATAATTGTTAATTTAAAATCTTGTGTTTGTCGATTTTCCGCGTTTTTTTGGCCTTATTGAGTCTTTTTGGAGCATTTACAGAGGTGCACATGGTTGCGGGGTTTTATCACAAAGGCACAAAACTTTGGAATGTTTGAACGAGGTGGTTTTGGGTTTTGGTGGGAGCACGAAAGGCAGTTTATCACATGGAGTATGGGCGGTGAAAGGTTTTGGCAGAGGTCATGCGATACCATTGAGGAGATGTCGCGTGGCGGATGGGATAACGATAATACCGCCGATATTGCGAGGTTTGAGAGTTTTATCACCCACGCATGGATGTGCAACATGGTGTGTGGTCCATTCAATCGGGAGGGGCGAGATCAATGGTGGTCGAGGATAGATGAAGCAACGGGTTAGTTCGAATGGTGGGGGGTTTTTTATAAAGTGGGGCTAGGGGTTAAATAATAAGCAGAGGTGCTTATTATAAACAGGAGTTCGGGGTTATATGAGAGGTTTAAATTAAGTGTGGGAGGGTTAAAAACTTTAAAGCAGGGGTTTGGTTTATTAAAACACAGGTTTTAATATAAAAATGAGGCGAGGTAATATATATAAAGGGGTGCAGGTCTTTTTAATTTAAACAGAGTTTTAATTGAAAGAAATGGGTCCTGTATAATAAAAAAATTATTTAAAAATAATGAAAAAAGGGTTTTTTCATTGTTTTGAAGGGAAAGAGTGGGATGAGTGAAAATGGGAGGTTAGATGGGGTTTTTAAGAAATGTAAGTGGGGTCTTGGGTAGGGGGAAAAAATAATATGATGGGATTAAGTTAAAACACAAGTTCTCAGGGAAGGAGGGTAATTTAGAGAAGGCAGAATGAGATATAGTGAAAAAGGTTTAATGAAGATAATGAAGGCAGTGATATTTTTGAGAATAAATGATAGTCAAGGAATGCTATTTTCAGCAGGTTGTAGAAAATCCATAGTCACCTAGTGATATTGTAAAACACAGGATGATAACAGTGGCTCCAGCTAGGGAGGGCAGCTCCTTTAGAAGGTGTCAAGAACATCAGAGTTCAGATCTCTAGTCTTTGTAGATCAGTGCCTTGTTTTCACTTGGCAGATTTTTCATTCTACAATTGATGATCTGTTGTTGTCCTTTATCTGTAATTGTGACCTTCAAATCTTGAAAATCATGCTCCCTGCAACTCAATTCTACCTACCCATCATTCTATTCTAGCATTTTTTCTTCATTTGGGTGCATTTAGACTGGCAAACCCTTGGCATAATTTTTCTTTCGAAAGGAAAAAACTATCTATTTCTACCCTTATATCATCCAAAGGCTCATATTAGACTGATGAGCTCTTTTATTCTCTACCTAATCTACTTATCTGTCAAGATTAAATAGTTTGACATATTTTCATTCTCTAATATACCAACATGAAATTTAAAGCATGACCAAATCAAGATTAAGCAGTTTGATTGTCATGAACTGTGGCATTTTGGACAAGCTACACACAGATTTTATTTTTGTAAAAAGTAAAACTAAAAACTGAGGGCTATAATCTGGAATTTTTCATTCATCCCTTTCTTCCTTTCTTGGTTCAGATTATGCTTGGGAACCAATATATTTTCCATCTAAGCTACTAATAAGCCAAGTTTACACAGTTTGGAAAATCTTCATTTTCTATCCTATCAGCAAAAATTCAAAATTTGTTCAATCATGATTAGGCTGTATGATTGAACAAGACTTATTTTTCAAAAGTAGTGGCATTTAGACTTGCACACTTTCAGAATTCATTCGTCTTTTTTGGTATGGGGTTTTACCTCTTTTCTTTTCTCTACCCTATTTTATTTTTCTTTTTTCTTTTTATATTTTTTTTTTCTGAGCTTTCATCTAGACAATGTCATATACAATGAATAAAGAATTAAACTGAGATTTTCAACCAAAATAATGCTTGATCAGCATCCTTCCATTGACAGGACCTCCAAATAATTATGTTCCATCCATCTCTTGTAGGAAAAATGCATTGTTACCCCTTGCAGAATGGATGATGTATGGACCTTTGCATAGATTGTCAAATTTTCCCACTTCAGCACTTTGTCTCCAGTGCTGAAATCATTTTCCTTGGTCCTTTTTTCAAAAATATTCTTGACGTTTTCCTATACTTGCAGTGTTCTATTGTATACTTCTTCTCTGGTTTGTTGCAGCTGGACAGTCTGGTTTATTCTTCTTTGCATATCATTCTCTTCAGACTGTACTTCTTGGATGAGCTTCATCACTGGCACTCCCAAGCTTGTTGGGAAGACTACATCTACTCCATACACTGAGTAATAGGGTGACATACCAATTGAATTTTTATTTATTAATCTATCTGCCCATAGTGCATGTACTAGTTTGATGTGCCATGACTTCTTATTCTCTTCCAGCAACTTTTTAATGATGTTCAACAAGATTTTATTTGAGGATTCAGCCAACCCATTACCTTGAGGGTAATAAGCTGCAGAATGTCCCAATGTAATATAATATTTGTGGAAAAATTCTACCATTTTCTTGGATCTAAAGGTAGCATCATTGTCAATAATTATTTTTCTAAGATAGCCAAATCTAGACAAAATGTGGTTTTTAAGGAATTTGATAATTACTAAGTTTGTGGCAGTTCTAGGAGGAATGGCCTCTATCCACTTTGTAAAATAGTCAGTTGCAGTAAGGATCCATTTGTGTTGGGCATAGGAGGCAGGGTATATTTTTCCAATAAATCAAGGCCCCATTGTTGAAAAGGAGCTTCAACATAAATTGGATGTAAAGGCAATGGCATCAATTTTCTTTTTCCTTCAAATATTTGGCATTTATGACAGGCAATTACCATTTTATGGATGTCTTGAAAGAGGGTGGGCCAGTAGTAACCAGATCTAAGGATTTTATTGATAGTTTTTTTCCAATAGAGGTGCCCTCCACATTCTCCTTTGTGAAACTAATGCATAATCCTACCTGCATCTTATTTAGGCAAACATTTAAGAAATATACCACCAGCATTTTTCAAATATAAAATTTTATCTAAAATGAAGAAATTTACAGCCTTTAACTTTAAGAATCTGGTGTTTGTTTTGGAAAAACCAGGAGGAACATTAAGATTAAAAAGCACATATAATATATCAACATACCAAGATGAGTTCAGAAATGTTTCCTCAATAGTTGGAGTTTCCATCTCCTCTTGTTCATCTAATTCATTAATCATATTGATGTCCAGTGCTTGAAAATTTGTTTTAGCCATGATTTTGGCCAATCCTTGCCCTTTGATTAGCTTGTTGGGATTGATTTCCATATCATGTTCTAATATGACAGCAATCCACTTACCTATTTTTCCATTAGGATCTTGTGTGACTATGTGTTTTACGACTGTGTGAGGCACAAATGCAATGATGTGTGAGTGCAAAATATATACTGTAGAATCTTTCAATGCCTTGATTAAGGGAAAATATTGTTTTACATTATGTTATATTTCAGAGGTGCATTTCTTAATGACTTGCTGAAAAATGTTATGGGTTGCTCCTATCCTTTTATATTTTTCTGTAGTAAGACAACAACAACTGTGTGTTCTGATGCAAAGGAGAATATGAAGAAGCCCTTGGTGAAGTTAGGGCTGATCAGAACTAGTGTTTGTGTAAGATCTTGTTTTACCAGATCAAAGGATTTATTTTCTTCTATGGTCCATTTAACTCATGTTTCTCTTTTGAGCATGTTATTAATGTTTCTTAGGAGTTCTGCAAGGTTTGGTATGAACCTTCTTAAGAAATTTATCTTTCCAATGAAATATTGCAGCTCTTTGATGTTCCTTGGATGACTAATTTGCAATATTCCCTCAATCATCTTCGAGTCAATCTTGATCCCTTCTTCAGATATGATGTGGCCTAAAATCTTCCCCTCTTGAAGGCCAAACAAATTTTTCTTGGGATTCAAATACAAACCATATTTTATGCACTTTTCAAATACTTTTCTCAAGTGGGCTGGGTGTTTTTCATCAGTTTTTGAGTTGAATGTTATGTCATCAAGGTATATCACAATGAAGTAACCTATTTCTTCTGAGAAAGAAATATCCATTGCTCTTTGAAAGGTAGCTCCAACATTCACTAACCCAAAAGGAATTTTAACATACATGAAGGTGCCCCAAGGTGTAGTGAAAGCTATCTTATGTTGATCATCTGGGTGTACCAGCACTTGATTGAACCCTGAAAATCCATCTAACAGAGAAAGTATTTTGGAACCTACTACCCTTTGTAATATGTGATCCATTTTTGGTAAAGGGTAGTTGTCTTTTAAGGAGGCTTTGTTTAAATTTATGAAGTCTATGTATAGCCTAATTTCTCTTATTTTCTTCCTCACTGATACAAGATTTGAAACCCATTCTGAGTATCTCAGAGGGAATATTATTCCAGCATCATACATTTTCTTTATTTATCTCTCAACCAGTGGAATTTTTACATGGTTTATTCTATGCAATCTCTGTTTGAAGGGATTCTATTTTTCTTTGAGAGGGATCTTATGCTAGACGATCTCAGCATCATAGGAATTCAAGTCCTCATACCTCCAAGCAAACACATCACTAAATTATCTGAACAAATCAATGTATTTTTGTTTTATATGAGTTGGCAGTGTTTTAGATAGTTTTATCATTTTGGGCTCTTGTTCACTGCCTACATTGCATTATTATACTTCATCTTCAAGAGATTCTACCTTTGGCTTCTTAGAAACATCATTAAAGTCAAAAATTTCTTCTAGAGGAACTAGTCCCTTTGGAAAAGTACTATCTCTCGATCGCAACACTTCAAAGTCTTATTTTTTTCCTAAATCCGTGCATAACTTCGTTTTATGGGTGTTCTTCTTCTAATGTATTTATATCGCATTATTAGGAGGTTATTCGTAAGTTTGTTCCTCACCGCAGCAGTATTCTTCATGATCCGAGTCTCAATTTGGAATTTCAAACTCATTTATGGACAAAAGAGGAAACCTTTGAATCAGCTTATCCCTTTCAAAATCTTGCCAATATTTTATATTGTCGTGACCGCTCGGTCTATATTTGACCTCGCACCGTGTTTTTCTTATTATGATGTGGTTTTTGACAGTAATCGCTGCAAACGCCAGACCCGTTTAAAAGGATGTTTTTATTATTGTGTGCGTGCTAGTGTCCTGGAAGGCTTTATATTCAATGACAAATATCTTTTTATGCTCTTGCCTTCGGATTTTATTTTAATATTCTCCTTAATTTTCCTTAATGACTATTCAGACCTTGACAGAATTATTTTGGGCACCCAGTTTATTGGCAATTGTAGCCCTAGAGGAGTGCCTTACATTCCGATATGCTATTTGTACATTGAAAATTCAACTTATATGAATGGCATTCAACATTATTATTCTCGCCTTTGTGCACCCAAACACTTTTCTCTCCCGAACCAGCTTTTCCACAAGAACCATCAAAGCTCATGCTCCAAAGAGGTTCAATTTCATATTTATCATTGTGTTGGTCATTGTGTCGCCACTATGTTGGCCATTATGTTGTTATTTATGGTCTTCATTATGTTCATTATTTTCTGTTGGGTCTGACTATTCTGATTGTTCCTCCTCTTTTTCCTCTGTTTTCTCATTTTCTATCAATTTTTCATTAATTTTTTCATCATTATAAATGATAAATGAATCAAGGTCTGTGTGAATAGAATAAAGAGCGGAGTTATTTGGCTTTTCCTAACTGCTGACTATGTATTTCATATGAGTCTCCCTATATATTCTTCTTGGTTGACTAAAGACAGGTATAGTAGCATAGGTGATGTCCATTTGGAGGGTATCTTGAAGTTTAGCTCCCCATGAGCATGAAAGGAGCATGCCATATGTAGGGGGAATATCAGCCACTAAAATATCCATTACTAGGCTCTTGGTTGGTATTTGTGCTAGATTAACACATAAATCTTTGATTAGACCTAGACATTTAACTCTACTGGAATCAAAAGAGTATAAATCTTTGTATGGTCTAGTTATCTCAAGGCCTAATCTTTCCATTACTACCTTTTGCATGAGGTTATGTGAAGCTCCGGAGTCTAACATGGCATTATGAAGGATTTTTTCATGGATGTTCAAGCTAACATAAAATTGAGGGACATCTCCTTCTTGAAATTTACCTTCTACTTCAAGTCCCAACAAAAGTTCAGGTTTGTCATCATTTAAATTTACAGAATCAGCATTTTCTCCTATGTTTAAATA
Organism: Pinus albicaulis; assembly: GCA_034641835.2. Classification (NCBI taxonomy): domain Eukaryota; kingdom Viridiplantae; phylum Streptophyta; class Pinopsida; order Pinales; family Pinaceae; genus Pinus; species Pinus albicaulis. The sequence continues at coordinate 736,499,576 of CM076569.1, forward strand.
TTTCAAAACTTAGGATCTATATATATATATATATATATATTTGGAAACTAATTCAGTAAGAGGAATGGAGATTTTTATCTTAGCAATTTGATTCTCAATATTGAAAGGTTTCTGTGTTTTTGAAAGGTTCAAATAAGTCTTATAAAACATTATTTTCACAGCAATTTCAACTTGCTGGTTTTTATTGGGGAACTCAGTTAAAACAATTTTTTTAGGGCTACTAGCTAGATTGCTAGTGTTTCTTTGGTCACCACTATGTTGGCTACTTTTTTCTTTTTTTTTAATCAGAAATTTCAACTACTATATTTGGATTGTCTGCTGTCTTTTTAGGAACATTTCCAGGGATTTTCCTAGCAGAATTTTCGGGTTGCTTCTGTTGGGAGTATCTTAGGTTTTCTTGCTTCTGAGATCGTACTATCTATGTACTTCCATGATGGCATTTTCAAAGCCTTGTTTATAGTCCTCAGATTCTAGGATTTCTTCTTCAAATTGAGTTGGGGAAAACACGCCTTGCTCTTCCTCAATGAGGAAAACAATATCCTCATTATTTACTCACATTAGATTGATATGACTTTCCTTTGTTTCTTCAATCACTCCCTCATCCTCATCAGCATAGTTTTCTTGGAAAGAAGGCCTGATTTTTTGGTCAGGACCTCTCTGCCTTATTTGAGGGGGATTTCTCCTAAATTTTTGGTTTTGGTTCAGGTTTTAACTTCTGTTTTGAGGAACTGTTTGGATTTCTATAGGGTAAGCCCTCTCATTCATGTTTATTCTCTCCATCATCCTTTCCATAGTTCTAACTAAATTATAAATTTTAGTATCAGATGATGAGGGCGTAGTTTCTTCCCTATATGTGACTCTTTTTTCATTTTTCATCCTAGCTCTTTTGGAAATCAGATTTGCCTCTACACTTACTGCACCCCTCTGCATATCTTCTAATGTAAGAGGGTCTCTCTCTGTTAATTGATAAGCCATCTTTGGGTCAAAACCATCATGAAATTTCATTAGAGCTAGACCTTGTGGAGGTTTCATGTGGGTAGGGAAGGCATTATATACACTATTGAACCGAGTGCAGTACTCTTAGACACCCTCCCCAACATTTCTCTTAATGTTTTCATATCCTGATAAGATTTGGAGAGGATTCTTCTTGACTTCCTACTTGTTTAAGAATAATTGATGAAAAGTAGGGAGGGCATGTATACTATTAGGGTTTAGGCCTTTAAACCATTTTCTTGCTCCTCCCCCTAACCTTTGAGCAAACATTCTTAGTTTAACGGTTTCATAATATATTTATTGTCTGTCAAAATAGTCATTCATTCTATCCACATGTTGTTGAGAAGTAGTAGAACTACTTGCATCATATAAGGGAATCTTGAACTGATAGTCCCATGGTAGAAAAAATAAATGCAATGGTATAACTAATAGGGCATACCATGTTGCCATGATTTGTGGTTGGGGAAGCAAAGAAGGGTTAACCATTGGAGAATTTACAACAGGAGGTAAAGGGTTAAATGGAGGAAGGTGAACTATGGGGGATGAGGTCAGTACAACATGATTCTGTTGTAAGGTGGATAGGTCTAAAATTATTTGGTTTATACAACTCTGAGATCTATTCCTAGAAAATATTTGTTCTAGGGGTGATCCAGAGAGGATATTCTACAAGTCTTTGAGGTTTTTAGGTAGGGAACTTGCTTTGAGGATAGGTTTGATAATAGTTGGACTTTTAGATCTAAGAGATTTCCTAAGGATGCTTTCAGGATTGTCAACTATTGTAGGAGGGTTTGGGTTAGGATGGGATCTGGTACATATTCTCCTAGAAGCTAGAACTTAGACCCAAAATTTAGAGAGGTTTAAAGTTTTATAACAATTTTGAAAAACAACCCAATCTGTGAAAGAAATACTTAACCCACAAAGTATTCTTGATTGGGTTCCTTTGAGGTTAAATGTTATCAGGATTTCTCAATGATTTCTAGTGGAGTCTATAGAAAATTAGTGGAGTCAACAGGCCTTCTAAAAACTAGTGGAGTCACCAGGTGGAGGATTTTTAATTGTTTTGAGGCTGGCTGTTGTCCACCATCAGCAACCAGATACCATTCTTGGATAACACTTGATTCATATGAGTTTAAGTGAGGTTATATAAGTTCTTGAGGCGATATTAAGCTATTTAATAACTCAAATCCCCAGTATGGTTGCCACTATGTTGGCTCCCCATGATTTTCAATATTGGCAAGAAAAACTCTACAGGGAACCACATCAAACCACTTTGGAGTCCAAGGACCTTGCCTTCCTGGACTCAGAGAGGGCTCTCTCTATGTTTTTGTTTGAAAATGATTTATCTTTATGCTTATGCTTTATGATTTTAGGCTATTTATGAAGTTCTAGAAATGTTTGTTTTGTTTGGTTGATTAATTGATTATGTGATTAAGTGATTGAGTGTTTCGGTTGAATAGATAGACTATGAGCAGCATTAATCCATTGGGCTATGGAGTCATACAAGGATTTAATTGTTCAACAACTCTGCAAGGGTTTTCATAGGCCAAGATAAATCTATCAAGTAGATCTCTTAGATTAGATGAAATATGAAATGACAGTAAGTTGTGAAATCAGTCAAACTAAAGGGAAATTAAGAATCCTTTAATCATACTTCAACAAGAAAATCCTTCTAGGTAACTGTTCAGACAAACAAAAGAACAAGGAAAACCATAGACTTATTTGGCCAAACTCTACTAAGTAAACCTTTAAGACAACAATCCAGCAATCTTGGAGATCAACTAATATTTCTCTAGTTATTTATTTCAGACAAAGAAAACATTCAAGATAACAATGAGTGAAGCTAAAGAGCAAGATACACCTGAATTTTTTAATAAAACTTCTAAAATCCCTTCAAAGCAATAGTTTAATACAAACCAAAGGACAGGGCAAGCCATAGACTTCTTTGGCTAGACTCTACTAAGTAAAATTCAAAGAAGGGCCTTAAAAATAACATTTCAAGCAAAACCAAAGGACAGGGAAAACCATAGACTTCTTTGGTTGGATTCTACTGAATCATTTTCAAGGAAACAAGCTAGGTGGAACTAAAGAGAAATTAAGAATTCTCTAATCAGACCTTGCAAAAGAAAACATTAAGATGATAGAAGTAGACAAAATTAAGGTGCCAAGACAACATATCTTAATCTAAATTTTATGTTCTTTTGTTAGAGAAATAATGGACAATATGGAAAACAAAAGGAAAACATTGACAAAGAAGGACAGCATCACCATTGACATAGCTCAAGAATCCTGTGAGCGTGCTTGTATTACTGATGTCCAAAAAAATTACATTACTCCAGTGCAATAATCTCTGCAACTCAGAGTCTGATCAAATCTAGCCTAGCAGACAATCCTCTAATGAAGCAGCCAACCAACTTACCAAATAACACTAAAAATGAATAATACATGCAGTATTTATCTGCAAAATGAGGAGATTGTCCTAACCTAGGGTGACAGACTTGTATTTATTACAGAGTTAATGTATTTTTGACCTTTGAGACCATACAAGGCCCAAGGCAAAAAATCTGTGACTGACTCACTATAATAATAACTTCTTAATTTACTGTTGAGCTAACTTTTGGGATATATTTGACTTTCAAGGCTTTTCATTAATTTTACAATAACTTCTAAGTAGCTGAGAAATATCTCTGACTGTTTCAATAACTGTTGCTGCCTTTATTTGAGTAAAATAAGGTTGTAGGTGTCCAAATTGTTTATGAGAAGTAAATGTTATTTTTCTTCATCATTCAGATCTGCCTTCTATGTTAATATGCCTTTGATTTATCCTTTAATCTCTGATTTGGATTTTAAACTTGGGTTTATCTCTTGCTGTCTATCTAATTGCTTTAGTCTTCTTTTTTCCATTAATTCCTTTAATTTTCCTTTTATCTTCATTCTGTCTTATAATCCTACTTTCAACCTTTAACCTTTAATTTGATTTTTAATCCTTTATCCTCTCAATTTCTCGTGACTGTATCTCTTTATTTGTCTTTATTTGTTGCGCATTGAAGCACCCTTCGCTGCTTTGGTGTGTTTGAATGACCCCCAATGGTCATGATCCATTGGTGTTTATGCTTTAATCTGACGCTCCTGGTCCTCTTGATGAACAAACTTGTTGGATCGTCACCCAAGGAGTCTGTTTGAACAATTTTGGGACCTCATAAATGCAATTTATGCATTGATACCTCGGCCACCTGCACATTAAAAACAATTGTTAATTTAAAATCTTGCATTGGTGGATTTTCTGCATTTTTTTGGGCTTATCGGGTCTTTTTGGAGAATTTTGAGAGGCACACATGGCTGTGGGTTTCTATTGCAAAGGCAGAGGCCTTTGGAATGTTTGAACAAGGTAGTTTTAGGTTTTGGTAGGAGGGAAAAAGGTGGTTTATCGCATGGAGTATGGGCAGTGAATTTTTTTGGTGGAAGTCATGCAATACCATTGAGGAGATGTCGTGTGGCGGATGGGACAGTGGGAATACCGCCGATATTGCGAGGTTTGAGACTTTTATCGCCTGCACAGTTGGGTGTGCGACATGGTGTGTTGGTCGTTGGATCGGCAGGGGTGAGATCAACGGTGGTCAGGGATAGATGAAGCAACGGGTTAGTTCGAATGGTGGGGGGTCGTTTATAAAGTGGGGTTGGGGGTTAAATAATAAGCAGATGCACTTATTATAAAGACGAGGGCAGGGTTATATGAGAGGGTTAATGAAGTGCGGGAGGGTTAAAAAATTTAAAGCAAGGGTTTGCTTTATTAAAACACAGGTTTTAATATAAAAACGAGGCCGAGTAATAGATATAAAGGGGTGTCGGGTCTTTTTAATTTAAACTGAATTTTAATTAAAAGAAATGGGTCCCGAATAATAATAAAAAAAATAGAAACAATGAAAAAATGGTTTTTTCATTGTTTTGAAGGGAAAGAGTGGGATGAGTGAAAAGGAGAGGTTAGATGGGGTTTTTAAGCAATGTAAGTGGGGTCTTGGGTAGGGGAAAAAATGTATATGAGGAGATTAAGTTCAAACACAAGTTCTCAGGGTAGGAGGGTAATTTAGAGAAGGCATAATGAGATATAGTGAAAAATGTTTAATGAAGATAATGAAGGTAGTGGGATCTCTGAGAATAGTTGATAGTTAGGGAATGTTATTTTCAGCAGATTGTAGAAAATCCATAGTCACCTAGTGATACTGTAAAATACAGGATGATAACAGATATTTTTTTCAGTCTGTGGGATGGAGCCAACAAAGCATAATTTGGAAAAGGTGGCACTTCCACCTCGATCTTGAGTTGTCAGGGGGAGTGTGGAAAAGTTTTCGTGGATAAAATTTGAGGGTTTTGTCTCGACGGAAGAAGCTGAATCGTATTTTCTTAGATAGTTTTCTAGACCTAACATCAATTTGTCATAGGGTCAACTACAAGATGAAAAATTAGAAGCTAGACCAGTCAGGGCTTTTGTGTGTCCTTAGTTAAGTTTAAACACTTCTCTTCATACAAAATGTTGAGAATGCAACAAGATGATGAACTTAGTGGAAAGAAGTCGCCTTCACTAAGTGGGCCCGCAGGCTATTTTTGGCGCAAAGTCTATTTTTAGACTATGTCTATTTTTAGACATATGGATCATGTTCTATGAGTTGTAGGATGATATTTGTGGATGGTTGGTCAAGTTAGAAAAAATAGATGGACTTCTATTTTTAGACATATTGGGCGGAATCTATTTTTAAATTGTCAGTCTAAAAATAGATATGTCGAATATTATTAGCTCTTAATAATATTTGGACTATAAACATTATCTTATTCTCTTGGAGCACTTCAGTTAAGTGCACAGATGTGGCACAGGAGCTGACAGAAGGAATTACACTATTCCTAAGGGTTAAATGGAGCTATTGCATGGATACTTCAGTTAGAACTCATGTGACAGAGTTTGGTGGAGTTGATTGAGGAAGTTAGTGGAGTTGTATTCAGTTTAACTAATCTAAACATAGTTGAGCTATTTGTATCTAGTTTAACTGATTGATACAATTAGTGAGAGTGGTGTGAATAAATTATTAATTAATTCACTAATTATAAACTCATTAATCAACTAAAGAATACATCAGTTAACTTCAGTGCATGGACAGTTTCAGTGGAGACCAGTGAAGAGATAGGTGAAAGAGAAGTGTGACTATCAGTTGTGACTATACTGTTGCATGATTTGCAACAACCAGTGATTGGAGATGCCAATGAGGATTGCGCAGTACAAGCCAGGTGGTTCGAAGTTATTTATGAGCCATTCTTCAGCATTGATTGCGCAGTAGAGGCAAGCTATCAGGTGGCAGAGATTGGAGCATGTGTTTTGCTAGATCTAGCTTGATTAGTGTGTAGCAATTGGAGATTGTACTGAGAGCTTGTGAGGAGCTTTGTATAATGATTGTGACATGATCTCTATGACATATAATATACAGATAGTTGGGGGTTTTTCAGCTTTAAGCTTTCCCATAAAATACTGTGTTCATACGTGTGAATGTTTATGGTTTTAATGTGCGCATGCGATTGTTTTTTTATTTCCGCAATTAATGATCAATGGTAGAAGAGATTATGTATTGTGCATGAAGTTAAAATAGTGTGTGATCAGGAGAATCTCGGTGGATAACATATTAGTTATCAAATTTCTACACAAAAATATTTATTTTTCTGCTAGGGGTTTTAGGAGGATATAGTGTATGGAGGATTAGGATTGAAGGTGGGGCTAAAAGCCTATTTAGGCCAAGTACCATGGGGTTAAAAAAGAGGCTCGGGTAAATCTTGTTGAAATGCCTATGCCGAGGGGTTTCACAAAAATATGTTTTTTTTGGTTCTGTGCTGAACCTCCTCCTATGAAAGCATTGTGGTCTTGCAAATTTGTGCTTGGGGAAGGTTGAATATAGAGGAAATTTCTGAGAAATTGGTGGTAACAAAGGGGATTTTGGGTGATAACTGTGAAAGGAAATCTCCAGAGCGGGGGGGGGGGGTCCACATAGAGGGTTTGGCTAGGGAACATGTGGAAACCTTCCCAACACTTCAAGGTATTGCAACAGGATTGGAGTTGTGGGGGGGGGGGGGGGATTTTGGGCCCAAATGAAATAGTTGGTGTTTCAAACACAACGACTCTCCCATTTAGTGCCTCAGTCTAAATAGTAGGCAATTCTGGGTCAAATCACAGAAAGGGAAGGTGATTAAGGAAAATATAGAATGTCCTAATCTATTTTTGGTGTTGATATCCATATTGATAGAGTTATGGTGGCATAAGAGACCATTCTGGTGGGCATAACAGGAGAAACGTTTTTCTCGACTGATTTTATAATATAATGGATTAAGAGCTCATGGGGAGAGGCCCCAGAAAAGGAGGTGGAAGTTTTAACATTGTCGAAGGGCTCTTTCATGCTCAATTTTAAGAAAAATCAAACTCTGGAATGGATTTTGGAGTGCAATTGGGGATTCAACATTGCTCTAATTATGCTCAAACGTTGTATGCATTTGTTCGATTCAAAATGGGAAAGAGCGGAAAAGATCTGGTGTGGGTTCTCCTCCCTACTTTGCCTCCACACTTTTGGACTATGGATGTTTCTAGGGTTATTGGGAATATCCTGGGCACTTTCCTGGATGTAGAGATGTATTTTCTACAAACAAGAGTGCAAAATATTACATGCATTTTGGTTTGCCTTAACCATAGAGAAAGTTTGATTGCGAAAATTCATTTGACATCTGGAAGGTAATTCTTATATGAAATTGATTGAATATGAAAACTTACCATTCTGGTGCCTTCAGTGCCACAAAAATGGACATTTCGCTAGAGATTTTCCTCTGGATATCAGTCGAAGGTGCAGATAGAGGGGAGGTAACAAGAATGATTTTCTGGACAGTGTGGAACAGGTGGATCAGGAGGTTGATGGGGGTAATCAAGTATAGGGGGAGGAAGTGAATTTTAGTAGGAGGAGGGGTCGATGCCGATGGAAGGGATGGAGTAACCTTTACATAAGCCAAATATCCTCTCTGATGGTGTGTTAAATCAAGTGCAGGACATCCCTGAACCTGCTGATCCTACACCAGAAATGTCGGGTAGTGATCCTTGCTTCTTATCTCCTATTGTAAATTCTCTTGATATTTTATTTAATGGTACGAATCTGCTTGGTCCTTCCAGGAAAATTGGAAATGTGCCTCTATGCATTAAAAACCTTTCACTAGATATGAATAGTATTATAACAACCATTCTGAAAATCACTATTGACATTGTATCATATAACCTGAGACCCCGGGAAAAAAATCATTTTCAGTTGAGGTCTATGGTGGATTGGGACAAATATTTATCCTGGATAAGTTGAGGATGATAAGGGGATGGAAAAATGATATATTCAAAGCACAAATCAAAGCCATGATAGACAATGTTTATGGAAAGCAAGTATCCCTTAAAGGGGTGCTTAGAGAAGTTCAGACCCCTATCATTGTTTCAAAATGATTGTGTTGTGTTTTAACTATAGAGGTTTAGCTAGTGTCCCTTAAAAACTATCTTTAAAATCTCATTTTCTTAAATATTGTGTTGATGTGATGTTTGTCTAAGAGACCTTGGGTGAGGGTGATCTAGTCATGGCCACCCTTCAGAAAATACTCCCGGGATGGACATTTGTGACAGTTGATGTCAAAGGGAGATCGGGTGGTTTATCTATTGGCCTAAAAGACAGTGTCATAAAGCTTAAAAATTCATGGGCATCTGAGTTTATTATTGGTGTAGAGGTATATTCAATGGAATTAGGCATCTAAATCACTATTGTTAACATTTATGGGCCCTATATGGAGTAGGTGGCTTTCTGGAATAACATTTTATCTAAGTCATTTATCAAAGAACCCAACCTGGTCGTGGGTGGTGATCTAAATTTATCTCAGGTTTTGTTAGAAACTTGGGGGCCTCTGGCTCAAACAAATCCACTCTCAAACATTTTCTTAAACAAGTTAAGGGATGGGCACCTGATTGATTCAAACCTTATAAAAATCTCTCCTACCTGTAGGAATAGGAGAGTGGGTGATGCCTAGGTGGCAAAGAGATTGGATTGTTTCCTGTTGAATGAAGACCTTGTTCACCAGATCCTATGGTTTATAAAATGGGTGGGATGAGGGTGGAATTAGACCATTCTCGTATTTTACTGGAATTGGCTGGACCCAATAAGAAACTAGGATCCCCTTTCAATTTTAATGCGAGCTAGTTAAAGGAAGAAAACTATAATAGGTTTTTTTATGAAACATGGAGACTAATAGATATATATGGTATGGTTACTCATTCCGAGTCTATTATGAACAATATAAAAAGTCTCAAAAACCCAAAAATCATTTGGGAAAAAGAGAACATAAAAATAGGCGCAAAGGATGTTCATTAAATAGAGGAGGATCTGAAACAAATGGAATGTTAGGGGACTGAAGTATATGAGAATGAGAAAAAGAGGTAACGGATCAAGTCTCTAGAAAATAGGAGGAAAATATTGTTGGATAATGAAGAACAATGGTGTTTAAAGAGTCATGAAATATGGCTCTCAGCTGGGGATGAAAATACAAAAAAAATAAAAATTGTGCGAAGCAGAGGAAAAACTCGATGTAATATCCCAAAATAGGGATTTTCTACAACAAATAGAATACCTTAAGGTATTCCAAAGTTGGAGATGCAGCCATATAACTCATAAAAGGTATTACAACATATTTCCTTCAATAATATGCACATCAACAAACATTAGGATTCATTCCTTCAACCCAAAGTGGGGAAAAGCAGCTATTTTAGCCCTAAAAATGTTAACTTCAGAGATTTGCGTAAAAATAAGGGAAAAATATGGTGGGATCCCTTATATTAGATCATAATAGACTTACATATCAAATTTCAGCCCAAACAAATGACTCTAGCTATGTTAAATAGATCTACCACTCCCGATATGGCTTAAAAATGCCCAATCCCCATGACTTGACTCAACAGAAAGTAACTGAAGCTTATGCAACATGATTTTCTGAAGGGTTTGAACACAAAATAACTTGAATACCATATCTGGAGGTAATTACATGAAATCATGAATAAAAATGGAGATTAAGCTCCTTTATACATCACAAAGAATAACCCATCAAGGGTTTCATGAGATCCACTGCATAAAAGTGCAGATCTGCAGATCTAGATCTGAAAAACACAGTATATTGCAGAAATAGCTCACAAATTATATCTAGAGAAATATATTACATAAAAAATTAGATCTAAAATAGATCCATATGTAGAAATTTCTTTATTATACATCCCCCTTGGGGTACTCAGCATTACATGAAAGAATAGGAGTAGATACGAGTTTTACTGCAGCAGATCTACAGAATGATTTAGAAAATATGAAGTGAGCATAACAATAAATATATCAGATCTGAAATAGACATGGATTAGATGGATAATCCATGGATCACCATGGTGAAGGAAGGGTCCATCCACCAGAGATCTCTTCTCCCAAATGAATGCCAAAATTCCCTAAAACTCTGCAACTGGAAATAACGCACGCCAAGAGGATAAAATACGCTATAATATTGAAGCACAAATTTTCCTGATGCCAATATCAAGATCTGAAGCCCAAACTGCTAATACACTCTTCCAGGAGGATAAAATACTCACTCACTTAGAAGAGGCACTAGTATAGTCTAGATCTGAATAGTTCTAGTCTCCACTTACTGCAGCTCACCGAAACAAGTAAACCGCAATATGATTTATGCTGTCTAAGGGAGATGGAGCTTGGCCATATGCCTAATAGTGGAAGAGAAGCACAATTCCCTCCAAGATCTACTCAATGGAAGGAGAGATAATCCCTAATTAGGAAATCCTCACAGGTCTCTGCTAAACATCCAAGAGAACTGGAATTGTCTAAATAGACATAAAAATTAATTATCATCAACAACCTTCTCTTGAGCCTTCCCCTTCCTTTTATAAGATGAGAGCTTGAGAAACCCTAAAACACCTTCAAAAACCACGGCTCCTTACATAGGATCCTCCATCTAAAGTTGTCTTTGATCAATCGGGAGGTTCGGCCATATTTTGGATAGTGTTGTGATTTGGTCTCGTTGACCCAGTCAATCTCCACAATCCCCTTTCACATACAAGGGTATTTTATTGAGACAGACCTGATTTTCCTCTGTTCACATTGGGCATTGATTTATTTTTATGTTTTTAGGAGTTTACATGTCATCCTTTACATTTTATTCATCAATTAAGAAAATCAAAACAAAATGAAATATTCCTTTTAGCTTGGGATAATTAGGAATATTACAGTCCTCCCCTCCAAAAATGTTGCTTGTCCTCAAGCAACTGCAAGGTTAGAACTGAAATGGATTGGGAAAGCATCTTCTCCCAAGCAATCATCCATACAAAATGAGTCACCTCCCAACATGGTAACTACAAAAAATTCTCCTCCACCTTAGGTTCCTGCAAAGAAGGTGGGCTGAAAAACTGAACATAGTAGACAAAATTGCCTACCCCACGCTGTCCTCCTCTCCACTTAAGATACATGTAGAGTTATTGCTAATCTTGGGCTGCAATGATATTTCCCTCAAGTTGCAACATGAATATTAGAGCTGTAAAGATCCTTCCTCCAATGTTGTAAAACCAGTTGGCCCAAAAAATTCCACATGTGATGGATAGGAGAGCATCATCATATGGCATCCCATCACACATTTGGTCCACCTCTAAGAGAAACAAATATTTGGCTATGGTGGCCATAACTCCTCCCATGTTCCCATTAGAACATGTACTGCAAAAGATGTGGGAATCTCCTTCCCAAAAGGACACATTCAAACCATGTGCCTCACTCAACATCATGTCTCCCATCAAGATAAGAACAACATCAGCAAGTGGGATCATGATTGGCATCAAAACAAGGGAATTACTGATGGTTTCATAAGGTGCTGGAAGGTACCAACAGTTTCCCAAGTGGTGACAGCGCAGTCTTTCAAACTGCTGCTTCAGAAAAATACATGGAAAATTGTTTCTTGATACATGGTTAATCATATGAATCAACTGAACATACATGTAATCACAAAAAATCTACCCAAGGCCACATAAGAGATGGATATCTCCATCATATGGTTTGGCCCAGCATTGGTCATGGATAAAAATCAAGAGCTTGCTTACCTTTGGAGCAATTCACTGCCAAGAGATGGTAAGAGCATGCAAATATTGTGTTGCACAAACAAAGCTCTCACCATATGTTGGAAGTAAGAAGACACATGGACCCATGAATGGATCCTCCATAGTATTTTGGCACACTCCCATGAAGATAAATGAACCAAATGCTGCCTGCAAACCCTCTCCCTCATGCTTGGAAACCCAAGACAAGAAGAGTACATCATAGTAATAGATGTCCCCATCTACTACCTCATCTTTCTTACCTCCTCTTTGCCCATCAAGTGCATCAATTGTGAAGTGATCCTGGGGATACTCCATCAATAAACCCCAAATCCAAAGTGGAAACGCTGTTGGCCTATGCAAATAGGCTCCCTCCAACTCATGGCTCCAATCTTTGACATGTAGAATGTCAAAGTCATCTCCCATAATGCTGCTACACATAAGAAGTCTCTCCCATGGGAAAAGTACCTCTTGAACATCTAAGGCCAAGGAGTAGCCCCTTTGCACTATGATAGTGCCATCTTCTACTCCTGCAAAATCATGAAAACTGTGAGAGAAAATCTACTCTTGCTCTCCCAAGAACATCCCAAGCAACAAAATCTTTTGTTGCCTCCTCATACTCCCATCATCCAAATCATGTAGTGATAACATGGTGATTGACATGAAGAATGTTATGTCAACATAATGTGTCCATAATCTTTTTTGTCCCATGATGCAAGTATCCTGCCACATACCCTTGGAAAGAGGATGATGACCAAACTATTTCAAGAGTAACCAACGCAGCCAAGCCTCCTACTGCCCAGTGTCATAGATTTGAAAGTGGCTTTCCAGCTTCTTGCTCATCACCCACACCCATCCATCCACATGTGGGTGCCTTCTATCTTGTTCTTCCTTAGCACTCTCCCAAGGAATACTGTCATTCTCCTAAATCAGATTTCTGCTCTTGCATTTCATGGGATGTTGAAATGCAATCTTCTCAAGGATCAATTTGATCCCATAAGGACCCAAATAGGTGGTAGGAAAAAACCTCCCATCATGACGTGTATGGCTCAAGTAGTTTCCAACACAAACATGAGAGATGTTATCCATCTGAAGATGACCTCCATCATCTATTTGTTCCTCCTTGAATCCACGAAGATCCAAGTGTGAGAAGGAAAGAGCCTCCTCAAAATGTTGAATAACTTTGAAATTTATGAAATGTTGAAGTGCACCTTTCATGGGATCTCTTGATGAGACCTCCTCCTCATGCATAGTCTTCCAAAACCAGTGGGGTCTTGGATCTGTTGTTGGTAGAAGTTTCTCTTTGAGCTGGGAAGTGCTCATTGAGAAAGTGTCATCTAGAAAGGAGAAAGGGTTTCTCACTTCAAGATGTCTACTATCTACCATTCCTTCCTCCTCTGCTTCATGAATGAAGCTGTCATGTGAATGCTCCCATATGGCATGGGTCCTTTTTTCTTCATCACTGCCTTTGCACAGCGCAATGCAACTCTGTTGCTCTAAATCAACAACATGCAAAGATGTAGATCCCTTCATATGGTTTGTTGAAATGAAAGGAGATGGAAATTCAAGCATACCTTGGTGAGATGTAGAAGCAAGAGCTCCTTTCTCAACTATGTTGTCTTCCTCCACTGCTGAACATGAAGGCTTCTCCTCCAAGGTTGTGACAGCACTGGTACATGCTTCTTCAAGTGGTGGTGAGGATCTCTCTTCCTCTAGCTAAATGAACTGAGGTAAAGCTAGAGTATCCTTGGAGGCTCTAAATTTATCCTTTTATTCACTTACAATCTCAGATTCCAAGTGTCCTCTATGTATCTTGTCTTCTCCTCTTTGAGAATAGGAAGTGCATGGCTCTTCCTCTTCTTGAAACCCTCTAGGAGTTTCACTGCAACTCTTCATCTACTTAACCTCCTAGGGGAGGTCCTTTCTAGATCTAAAAAACTGATGAGAGTAATCTCATCTACTTCATCATTCTGATCTTCTTCTATCTTCATGGGCTGAGACTCACAGACTGAGCCAAGAAAGATGCTTTGATACCACTGTAATATCCCAAAATAGGGATTTTCTACAACAAATAGAATACCTTAAGGTATTCCAAAGTTGGAGATGCAGCCATATAACTCCTAAAAAGTATTACAACATATTTCCTTCAATAATATGCATATCAGCAAACATTAGGATACATTCCTTCAACCCAAAATGGGGAAAAGCAGCTATTTTAGCCCTAAAAATGTTAACTTCAAAGATTTGCGTAAAAATAAGGGCAAAGGATGGTGGGATCCCTTAGCTTAGGTCATAATAGACTTACATATCAAATTTAAGCCCAAAAAAATGACTCTAGCTATGTTAAACAAATCTACCACTCCCGATATGGCTTAAAAATGCCCAATCCCCATGACTTGACTCAACAGAAAGTAACTAAAGCTTATGCAACGTGATTTTATGAAGGGTTTGAACAAAAAATAACTTTACTATCATATCTGGAGTTCATTACATTAAATCATGAAGAAAAATGGAGATTAAGCTCCTTTATACATCACAGAGAATAACCCGGCAAGGGTTTCATGAGATCCACTGCATAAAAGTGCAGATCTGCAGATCTAGATTTGAAAAACACAGTATACTGTAGTAGTAGCTTAAAAATTAGATCTAGAGCAATATATTACATAAAAAAATTAGATCTACAACAAATCCATATGTAGAAATGTCTTTATTATACATCCCCCATGGGGTTCTCAGCATTACATGAAAGAACAAGAGTAGATCTAAGTTTTACTGCAGCAGATTATGATTTAGAAAATCTGAAGTGAACATAACAGTAAATATATCAGATCTGAAATATACATGGATTAGATGGCTAATCGATGGATCACCACAATGAAGGAAAAATCCATACACGAGAGATCTCTCCTCCAAATGATTGTTGGAATACCCTGCAACTCTACAATTGAAAATAACGCAGTCCAAGAGGAAAAACTGCTTTATAGGCTTGAAGCACAGGTTGTCCTAGTGCCAAGATCAAGATCTGAAGCTCAACAGCTAATACACTCTTCTAGAAGGTTAAAGACACACTCACTGAGCAGAGGCACTAGTACAATCTAGATCTGAGCAGATCTAGTCTCCACTTGCTGCAACTCACTGAAACAAGTAAACCCCAACAGTATTTATGTTGTCTAAGGGATATGGAGCTTTGCCATATGCCTGATAGTGGAAGAGAAGTGCAATGCCCTCCAAGAGCTACTCAATGGAAGGAGAGAGAATCCCTAAATAGGAAATCCTCACAAGTCTCTGCTAAACGGCCCGAGAGAACTCAAATTGTCCCTAATGGAACACAAAAATCAATTATCATCAACAACCTTTCTCTTGACCCTCCCTTCCTTTTATAAGATGCGAGCTTGAGAAACCTAAACCACCTTCAAAAATCCACGGCTCCTTTCATGAGATCCTCCATCTAAAACTGCTCTGATCAAACAGGAGGTTCAATGTATCTGGACAGTGTTTTGATTTGGTCCTGTTGACCTAGTCAATCTCCACAATCCTCTTTCACATACAAGGGTATTTTATTTAGACATCCCTGATTTTCCTCTGTTCACATTGGGCATTGATTTATTTTGATGTTTTTAGGAGTTTACATGTCCTCCTTTACATTTTATTCATCAATTAAGAAAATTAACACAATGAAATATTCCATTAATGGGCGACTAGGAATATTACACTTACACTCAAACACTAGGAAGCCCAAAAGCTGAAATTGGTGTGTGGTCAATTTTAATGAATTTGCCTCTCTAGGTAAAAATCACTTCATAACACCTTTTGGTGCCCCAGAGGGTGCCACAATAGGGGATCTGATCAAAGTTACACAATTGTTTTCCAGATATGCTAAGGAGGTGGACAATGAACATCTAATGGCCCCTGTTATGAACAAGGATGTTGAACATGTCCTAAAGTCAATGCAAAAAACAAGAGTCTTGGGCTTGATGGCTAGACTATGGAATTTTTTCAACATTTTTTTTAATTGATGGGGGAATATATTGTTGGCATGGTGGAAGAGTCCAAAACAAATGGCTCAATCCACGATCCTTTCAATTCCATTTTCCTGGCTCTCATTCCTAAATATGATACTCCTACTACCTATGATGATTTCAAGCCTATATCCTTTTGCAATTGTATATATAAAATTATCGCAAAAATCATAGAAACTAGACTAAAACCTATTTTGTCTAGTAAAATCTCTAAAGAACAATTTGGCTTTTTGGATGGCAGGATGATTCATGAAGCCATTTGGGTGACCCAAGAAACTATGCATAGCATAAATCAGTCAAAGAAAAATGGGTTGATAGTAAAAATTGATCTATCCAAAGCATATGATTGAATCAGGTGGTTATACCTAAGACTTTTTCTAACCCATATGGGCTTCAAAATTGATTTTGTAAACTAGATCATGGGTTGTATTTCAAATGTGTCCTTTTTAGTTCTAATTAATGGGGTTGCATCCCCCATTTTTTCATAGCTTGAGATTACTTAGACAAGGATGCCCTCTCTCTCCTCTCTTGTTCCTTTTAGTTGTCGAAGCTCTAAGTCAACTTATTATTTTAGCCAAGAGAAGAGGAGAGCTAAAAGGTATCGAAGTTCAAAATTTTTTTCATATCCCATTTTCTATTTGTGGATGATATACTGCTTTTCAGTAATGGGAACTGAGAGAATGTGTACTTGCTAAAAATTATTTTGGATCTATTCTTGAAGGCTACATGCATGGTTATAAATGTTCATAAGTCATCTATAACATATGAAGGCATCTAAGGAACAGATCTAGCTTGGATCTCCGTTATCCTACCATTCGCACATCAACAGATGGGGGGAAGTCTAAATTACTTGGGTTTCTATCTGAAACCATATGCTTATAGAAAACAAGACTGGGTATGGTTGTTATCAAAAATTGAGAAGCACATTAATCTTTGAAGCTACAAATGACTTTACAGAGCTAAGAGGTTGGTACTCATAAAATCAATTTTGTGTGCTATCATGATGTATTGGATTGCTCTCTCTTGGGTCCCAAAAGTCATTCTTAAAAAAATTAGGAGAATTTGCAATGGATTTTTATGGGATGGAAAGAAATAAAATTTGGTTATCCCATGGGTGGGTGATAAAATAACAAGGCCTAAGAAATGGGGTGTTTGGGGAATAAAGAATTTATTTTCATTTTTTATATCCCTAGAAACAAAGCTGGGATGGAGACTTTTGATTGAAGAAAACCTATAGACGGTTGTGGTCAAGATAACATATATCAATCCGACCCCTATGGAAGAATGGATTCACCTGCTCAAAAAAGGCTTCTCAAAAGCTTCAGTAATTTGGAAGGCTTCTATGTTATCATTTAGGTTAGTGGAAGAAGGTTTGGCTTGGAAAGTGGGAAATGGGGAAAGGTGCAGGATTGGGCTAGATCCATGGGTGGGATGCAATGGGTTGTATACTCTTTCAAGAGGTCTGATTGATTTATTACACCAAAAATGGATCTTCTTCTTGTATTGGATTATTAATCAAGATGATACCTCTATTTGGAAACAGGGATGGAAATAAATAGAGGAAATCCAAATTGGACCTCAATGGAGGAAATAATGGCAAGATTACACTCAAGAATTAAAATCCACAAAGGTCAGGATAAAAAACAACCTAGACACAATCCGGTGGATTCATGAAAATTCTCGCCAATATTTCCCAAAATCTAGTTATGAACACTTGATGAAGGGAAGGGGGTGGGGTGCAAAGGAATGGTGGTTTAAGATGATATGGAAGATGAATAGCCTTGCAAAAACTAGACTATTCTTTTAGTGTGTCCTGAGGAAAAAAGTGTCTTGCCAGGACTCATTGCAGAGGAGACATTTTCATGGGCCTCGATGGTGTATCTTATGTAAGGACGCGGATGAAACCTCTAATCAATTATTTCTTGAATTTCGATTCACTAATTTTTTTTTGGAATTTACAAAGTATTTTTTTAAAATTACCTCACCATGGATTGGTGAAAAATATAGGGAGGCATGGAAAAAATGATGGCTAGAAAATACTGATGAAAATAACATAAACATACTTTTAATCATCTCGTGGGGCATCTGGATAGATCATAATAAAGGTATATTTCAGGACAATTCCATCTCCCCCTCTGTAATTGTAGCTGAATGTGATTCGATATTTTCTTTCCTTCCTTCAGATGTTCATATCAAGTTTTTTAGGAACATCAACATTGAAAAAATAAACCATGAAATCCCATGGGATTATTTTTATGGGGCATCGGATGAGAAATGAGATGTGGCCCTAGTATGGTTATTCACACAAATATGAACAGTTCTTTGTCAGCCTTAGTGGGAATTGGTAGTGGCACAAACAACTATTCTGAAATTTTTACTCTAAAACTACTATTATGCTAGCTCATCCACTTGGGTATTGACTCGGTTCAAATCTTTGGCGATTCCATGAATGTCATGAATTGGTTCAACAATGCACATATATGTCAAAATTATGTGTTGCTTCCTATCCTTGAAGAAATACATTTATCTTTCTAAGGAGGGCGATGCTTGGCTCATAACGAAAAAAATTGATGAAAATGTCTATGTGTCAGACATTATACCTTACTAAAAAGGGTCTATCTTTACTCATCATGTTTTTTTTTCTCCAACACATGATGTATATCCTCTCGAGTTCTATGTACATAATTGTTTCAACAAAATTTTATTTTTTTTACAATGGGACAGATTATATATTATTTAAATGATATTATTTGGATTTTTTCCCCATCACGGAGAACCAGTTGTTTTTGGAAGGTTCTGTGAGAAGCCTTATTTATTGGTTGTTTCAGTGACGCTCTTGAGTGTTTATTTTTATAAAATAGTGTTTATCATCAGATTTTAATTTCTTGGACAGTTAATAATGTGGCCCTCAAGGGTGATGATACCACATATGGAATGCATAGGGATATACCATGTAACTTTTTATCTAATCAATAAAAGGTACACCTTTTTTCCTAGGAAAAAAAAAATTTAAAAATAGTGTTGGCCGTAAATAAAATACTTTAATTTCATCTTTATTTTACATAGGTTACATGGAATCTACCAAATGAGCTAACCCTCTAGGCTAATGTAATACTTATATATTATTGTGCCAAGATGCACTCTACAACCCACTATGGGGGAGATGTTGTCACATTATCTTATTTTAAAAAATAATAAAATAATGCA
Organism: Pinus albicaulis; assembly: GCA_034641835.2. Taxonomy (NCBI): domain Eukaryota; kingdom Viridiplantae; phylum Streptophyta; class Pinopsida; order Pinales; family Pinaceae; genus Pinus; species Pinus albicaulis. Next base: position 736,518,965 of record CM076569.1, read on the forward strand.
TACGTTAACAAATTAAAAATAGTAATAACAAAAAAATTAATGTTGGCCATAAATAAAATACTTTAATTCCACCTTTATTTTACAGCAAGTTCATATAGAGAGTAATTGAAAGTAAAAAAAAAAAATTACTTAAGTATAAGGCATATATGTAATTTTTTCACTATTTAATATGGAGTTAACATATTGATATTACAATATGTGTAATTCATTCTATTTTTAGTTTATATATATATAACACAAAAAATATTTTACATCACTTGTGCATTTTAAAGTTTTTGCCACTCAAGTTAGAAATTATGCTCTGAGAAAAATTGTACAAAATATTATAACCAAGGTTATTCATTGCTAAATTAATAATAATCAATAGGAAAATCAAATCCTATAGCTTTTCTTTGGTAGGAACGAATGAATTGAGATGCGAAGTGGATAAATTAATTCCTTGCTCAAGCACAAGGACTTGCATGAATTTTGGTGGGTAATAACTTCCAATAAATCTACACATTTATAGTTTTACTCCTCAAATTTCACTTGTGACCTCTCAATAGCATAGGTTAAGAGGATTCTACCACCTAGCTAACCATCTAGGCTAATATAATACTTATATATTGTTGTGCCTAGAGATTGTGTCGAGAGGCACTATTAGCACAGTGTGGAGGAGATGTTGTCACATTAAGTTAAATTTAAAAATAATAAAATAATACACACATTAACAACTTCAAAATAGTAATAAAACAAAATTAATATTGCCCATAAATAAAATAATTTAATTTCACTTTTATTTTACAAAAAAATCTATATATTGAAAGTAAAAAAATAAATAAAGTTTTAGGTATGAGGAAAATATATAAATTTTTCAAAATTTGATATGGAGTTGACAAAAATATAATATTATTGATATTACATTATGTGTAATTCATTCTATGTTCAGTTTACATGTAATATTTAAAAATTATATATATTAATAACAGAAACATATTGTATTGTGAGCCATAAGTAAAATATTTCAATGCAAATTTACCTAGCATTAGAAATTATGCTAGAGAAAAAAATGTATAAATATTATAACCAAGATTGGTCATTTCTAAATTTATAGTAGTCAAGAGGAAAATCAAGTCCTATAGGCTTCTTTCTCTGATATGAACTAATAAATTGAGATGTGAAATGGATATATCGCTTTGGTATGAACTAATAAATTGAGATGTGAAGTGGATATATTAACTGTTTACTCAAGCACAAGGACATGCTTAAATTTTGGTGGGTAGTAACCATTAATAAATCTACACATGTATAGTTTTACTCCTACATAAGTGTTGAGAAAAACTTAACTAGTGGTGGGAGTAAATTTTGGTAGGTAAATTTTATTTACATCTTATTCTTATTGTTTTTATTTTGTTGCAAAGGTTAAGAATAAAAAATCACTAAACAAATATCTAAAAATCATACATAAATATTGCAACCATATCCATAATTTATGAATTGTGTAAAGAGAATAATAAAAATACTACATAATAGCTAGAACCTAAGACTTAATTTAAATATAACTAAATTAAAATAAAAATACTAAATTCAGAAAAACACATTGAAAAACCTCTCCTCAGGAAAATGGTTGAACTCTAACTGCCCTTGCCCTTGTCCTTGCCCCTCGTTCATTTCTCGTCTTCACTCAATGTCACGACATTTACTCTGGTTGGAGTTTCTCTTGTTATCGTTTTATGGATTTCATCCTCGCTGCCTTTGGGTTTTGCGCGTGTTGCTTGGAGGTCTTATGCTCAAGTTTGTGTGTCACCCAAACTTCATGTTGTTGTTGTCATTGGCTTATCAAGCGGGTGTGTTTGGGGTTGTGGTATTGGTTGGCTTATGGGCTTTTATCATTGTTCCTACTTTTAAGGGTCTTGTAAGAAAGCCATGTTTTTTTTCTTTTTTATCAGTTTCTATGTTAGGGTTTGTAGATCTATTTTGTAATGATTGGTTGCTAGTTTTGGGGCATATTTGGGTGCTTTTTTCTGGGTTTTTCGTTGGGCATGCATGTCTTTTTTCTAGGTTTTTTTTACAGTTTTGTGGCCTAGGGTTTGTTGTCTTTAAGGTTATTTCTTTTAAATGTATGTATTGTTTCTAGTAGTGAGATGGGAACATTTTTAGGAATGTACTTTTCTTTTTTTTCAAGGAATAAAATACAAGTAATTTTTCTACGTAAAAATTAATAAATAAATAAAATATTAAATTCAAATTAGTGTTAAGGTTTATAATCCATTCAATTTAAGTTTACATTGGGAAATTGAGGTATTTTGTTAATTGCAATTCTTCATTGTGGCAGTGGAGAATCCAAACCTACTACAATAATAATGTCTTATTGTAATGATAATGTTTTCCTTGAGAAAGTTGTCTAGAAGGTCTCACATTTTCGTGCAAAGTATAGATATATATGTTTTAAAGGGTAATTGTTCTTGCAAAATATATTTGTAAAAAATAGTTGAACATATTCCTTAAAATATATATATATATATATATATATATATATATATATATATATATATATATATATATATATATATATATATATATAAATATTAAAAAAGATATATATATTTTAAAAGGTAGTTGTTCTTGCAAAATATGTCTCTAAAAGATAGGTTGAATATACTCCTTAAAAATATATATAAATATTAAAAATGGACTTTCTTTATTTACTTGATTATTTGTTGTTTGAAATGATAGCCATTTTAATGTATTAATAATATTTTTAAATGATTTCTTATTGATATTAAGTAAATTATATAATTAAGTATGCACATTTACATTTTTACTTCTACTTATTAAAATGTTGAAGAAAACATAAATAATGGTGAGCTATAACCTCCCCTCCTAAGTGTATTTATTTAAATCTTGTTCCTATCCATTTTTTATGCAAATATTTTCTTAAATTATGGTAGTTAGTAATTGATGGTAAATATGTTATTTACATGAGTATGAGCTATTTTCAAAGATTTTATTTTTTTGTGGTTTCCTATGAAGCCTAACAATGAAAATTCTAAAAATGTCTAAAAATCATGGCATAGATTTTGCAACTCCAAAAATTATGGGAGAAAAATATGAGGAAATTATCCACATGGCATTATGTTATGCAAAGGCTTCAATAACAATCATTATATAATAGGAGCTAAACCAATCATATTGCAAAAAACTAATTTTAAATATTAATAAAAAATAATACAATTCAATGCATAATCTTAAACTATGAGGGAGCTGCAAAAAAAATTGGTCAAAAACAAAGGGATATGTAGTCAATGGAAAAATCGAATGCATAACACCATGTATGCTTTATAATAATAATAATAATAATAATAATAATAATAATAATAATTCAATGTATATATGAGGGGACATATATTAACATTTTAATGTGGAGAAGGTGAATTAAAATAAAATATTTTAATGTAACTACGTGTATGTGTATATATTATTTAGAGTGAGAGATAAGGGGGTGGAGAGAATCATATAGATATATGTTTTCTATTTTTGAATATAAGGGTACATTTATAAAATATTTTAATGTAACTAAGTGTATATATTATGTAGTTAAAATAATTATTAGTGTATTGTTCAAAACCAATATGCATCCATCTAACTCTGGATCTACCAAAAATAACTAGAAATCAAATCTCTCAATGTGTAAACTTTTTCTCAAAATTTTCACTAAAAAGTATGTGCATCTTGAGTAATTTGATCTCTCTTGATGCTTAATAGATAGTGATTTAGATGAATCTTTCTTATCTCAATTTTAATTGACAATAAAATCAATGTTATATTAGTAAAACATACAATTATACCATATACTAGCACAACCACATTAATAAATGTGGTTGATATATACAGTAAGTATATATCAATAATATATTAATATTAAAAAATAAATTAAAAAAAATACATTAGCAAATAAATGAAATAAACTTAGTTTTTTCAATTTGTCCTACCTATTATAATAATTAATAGTTTTAATGTTAAATATTAACACACAGTAAAAATTTAACAAAAAAATATCATAAAAATGTTATTGTAATTACAGCCACACTGCAATCGATAGAAATTCGAGTCTTTACATGGCCATAATATGTCCTAGATATACCACTTTGTAGATATTATTATTATTATTTAATAATCTTACCGTGCAAGGGCGTGCTAACCTATTCGAGTGGTGATCAGTTAAATGCAAATGGAGGGACGCAGTGCTGACCCTATCCAAAATGATTATTGTTCGCGACAACACTAGGTGGCAAAGAATAATAATTTAATTTAATTTGTTATTCTAACTTTTTGAAATTGAAAACCTTGACTTTTATTTTTAAAAATTTTAATCTCATTTGTTGGATTGTGATGGTGATTTAGACAAAAATATTCAGATAATTTAAATATTTTTTTATTCCTAAAATAAAATAAAATTTCTTAATCCAATTTCAATATAGATCAAATCTACTATTTAACAATAATATTTAATTAAATATTATTATATGTAATTATATATAATTAAAATAAATAATATATATAAATTAAAATAAATCCTTTTGAAAATTATATGAGAAATTTTTTGGATGTAGTTTATCATCAAGATAATAAAGATTGATTTTTCAAGAGCAACTATCAAAACCTCTAGAAATAACCCAAAAAAAAACCAATTCTATGTTAAATCCAAAACTCTCCACCTATGGAAATGCAATCTCTCTTTTACATTGAGGTTGGTGAAGGGACAATTACCTAACGGTCCCACTATCAATCAAGAAGTTAGTAAAGGGACAATTACCTAACGGTCCCACTATCAATTCTCTCTGGTTGACTCGTGTACTAAAAAGTTAGTAAACTTACTCGATTACATTGTCTCTAGTTCAGTAGCCTAACAAAACTTGCCGAGGACTTTGACAATGGCATGCTTATGTATCAATAATTCTCGTGACTATAAAGTAAGGTAGAAAATCCCTCTAAAACCACTATCATCCTAACAACTCAATACATCAACACGTGGCCACTGCACAACAATGCAATGGATTTAAATACTTTCGTTTTTCTCAGATTCATAAAATGATTTTATTAATTTTCCTAAAATATATATATTTTTATTTTTTTTAATATATTTCACATGAATACTCTTTTTTAATATTGATTTATGAGTAGTTAGGATGATAGTGGTTATATATATATAATTAATGAAATTTAGGGTGAAATTGTAAATATTTTAAATGTATTAATAAATTTAATATTTTGAAAATTTTTAAGGTGTTTAAATTTTGTAAATTAATTTAAACTTATAATATTTACATTTTTATTAAATTTTGATAAAATTGACAAAAATAAGTTAAGCTATAATATATATAATATTTATGACTAAATTATATTTATTATTAATAGCTCTTACGATTAGCTCAGTTGATCTAGTTTCTATTGCTAGAGCAAGATTTCTATTGCTAAAGCTATCTTGCTCACTAATGGTGAGGCCTTGCTAATAAATGGGCGCCCATATATTAGCTTAGGAAAAAAAAAATATTCATTATTAAAATATAAAAAAATATACATATTTATTATTTAAGAAATCAATTAAAATTTTTATAACTCTAAGTAAAAAAGGTAAACTTTAACTAGAACATATTAAAAATATTAACCTAACTTTAAAGGATAAAAAATAAGAGACCTTGTTCTTTCTCCATGGAAAAGTTTGATTAAAAAAATTAAAAGAGTATGTATATTTTATCTTTTTAAATTTAAATGTGTATTTTTAACAAATATATATTTCTAATAATTAAATTTTTTTAATTTTAATAATATATATATATATATATATATATATATATATATTATTAATGAAATCAATTAAAATTTTTATAACTCCAAATAATAATAAAAAACTTCAAATAAAAAAGTTAATTTTAACGAGGACATGCTAGAAATAATAACCTAATTTTAAAAGATAAAAGGCAAAAGACCTTGTTTCTTTTTCTTTCGAAATGTTTGATTAAAAAAATTAAAAGGATATGTATATTTTATTTTTTTACTTTAAATGTGTATTTTTAACCATATATATATATATTTCTAATCATTTTTTTTTTATTTTTTTTAATAATATATGTTTTAAATATATATAAAGTTTAGTCTAGGTTGAGGTGAGTCTTCTAACAAAGTGGAAGGATCTACTCACTAATGGAATCTAATGGGATGTTATCTACGCCACTCGCAAACTCAAAGGATCTACCCACTACCCACTAGTGGGATGCTATCTACGCCCCTCGTAAACTGGAAGAATCTACCCACTACCCACTAATGGGATGCTATCTATGCCCCTCATAAACTTGAAGGATCTACCCACTAATGGGTGTTTGTAAAGTGGAAGGATCTACCCACTAATGAGATTGCTAAACACCATGCCATAAAAAGGGAGATCTTCAACCAAAGATGATGGTTTAAGGTTATCCACCAACCAAAGGCATGCTCATGGGCATCCGTGTCTCTAGCTACATCTCTGAATCCGGAATGACGAATTGTGGCTCAGGCTCGCTTGAACTGTTGGCTACAACTCTGAACATGGAATGAGAGATTGTGGCTCAGGCTCGCTTGATCTGTCGTCGAAGTTTGTACATGACCACCATTTTCCCCCCTGTCAGGGACAAGGTGAGATGATGGCGAAAACTCAACCGCAAGTTTGCTCAATATCTGTGAACAAGTCTAACATGTGTCGTAAACATCTTCTTGGCTGCTGATGCCCATTGCCAAGAAGCGATCCATCCAAGGTGAATCTTTGTTCTTGTAGGAGGCTTGTTTCTGAAGCATCTGTCTGAAGAGTGGGTGTGCCGATCACAGTGCTTGCATGGATGAAGATCAAAACAATGATCTTTCATGTGGCCAACTCGATCACAGTGTTGGCATTTTACAATCTGATGTTGTTGTGGAAGTGGAGCAGGATCTGGAACAGTTGCAGGTGAACTGTCATACAAGAATCCGGCACTCTGAAATATGATGGGCTTGGTGTAGTCTGGAATATGAAAGGACACATCCTTGTCATATCCAAGACCAGTTCGGTGCTTGTTGTGGACAAGCTCTTCCCAAGGTCTGATGATGGGCTTGAGAAGTGCAGGCTGAGCTGCTGCATTTGCATGTACATCTGCTCTAGTACAAGGAACTGAATGAGGATCAACTGCAACTTGATTGACTTGCTGCTGATGGGAGTATTTCTCAATCTTCTGAACAGAAACAGGTTCAGAATGGTGACTCTTTTGGTGAAGTTCATCTTGTTGGAGCTGAGATTCCAACTGCAAAAACTCAATCTTCTCATGTGCATATAGCAAACAACTTTGAATGTTACAAAGAGCATCCTTGCTCATTTTTATCATGTCATCAACATTGGAATGAATGAGGCTATTCAACAACACTAATACCTCATTGATTTTGGCCATTTTCAACAACTTAGGCTCAAAAATGAAAGGGTGTCGGCTTCAACCGAAAATGCACCCGTTTACAATGTGATTCAACAACAAGTACAAATGACTCCAAAGAATTTCCAACTATGGAAATCTCAAAGTACAAAGTGTGCTCCTCAAATGATGGAGGACAATCAACAATGACTTACATCAACAACTCAAATTTTCTGATTCCAACTATGAATGAAGAGGCAAATTCCACTCAAAATACAATGTCAGCTCAATACATATCTCTGCAAAATATTTGTAAATGTGTAGCTGAAAATACTTGTGCAAGAATCTTTTTATGGCAGCTGAATTTTCTTCTTCAAATAGCTGTTTTCAATGATGGCAAACTTGTCTTCAAATGTGAAATTCTTCAAAAAATCACCCTTATGCCATAAATCATAAAATGTCAAATCTGCAATTTTCTCTATGTGTACAGTCCATTTACTGATATGTCATTTTCTCTTCCTCTGCTGTTCATATCTCTCCTTCCTCTCTCTCTCTCTCTTTTTTTTTTCTTTTTTTTTAATTAAAAATAATTTAATGGGAATAGTTAAAAATGGGGAAGGGAATTAAAAATGGAGGGAATTAAAAGTGGGATGGAAATTAAATGGGAGGGGAGGGGGAGTATTATATAGGAAGGGGGATTTTAAAAGGGATTTAAAAAAAAATTTGAAGTCAAATTTAAAAGGGATGGGGAGAGACAAATTTAAGGGAATATTTATTAAAATGGGAATTGGAAATATAAAAATCGATTTTAAAAAAAGGAGGGGCAGTATTTTATAATGAAAGGAGGTATTGTAAATGAGGAGGGGCGGGATTAATTATATGAAGGGGCGGTATTATTCAAATATGGAGGCGGTATTAGTGATATGAGGAGGGGGAATAATAGAAATTAAAATTAAAAAACGAATTGTGAAAAGGTTGTGGGCGGGAAAGGCCGAGCGGCCAAGGGAGTGAGGGAAACATTTGGAAGAGAGCAGGTTGGGAGGGCGCAGGGGCAGAGAAGGGGTCGGCGCAGGGTTCAGGCATAGGGAGGCAAGTAATCCGTGGAGCGTTGTATGGTGGAGTATATGAGAGGATGCGCGTAGGTGCGTGGAGTGAGGTAGGTTGTGGAGCGTGTGAGGAAGAGGTCGGTCAAAGGCCGTGGGAAATAGTGCAAGCGTGAGCTAATAGGTGAGTAGGAAGAGTGTATTGGCGGATCGATGAGGGTGCAGGTGCGTGGATAGTGTATGCAGAAGGGGAGGGCGTTAAATAAATTAAAAGGGGATAAGGGGCAGCGTTTGAGGGGGAGGGAGAGGACGCGTGTGAGGGGGAGGGCCTGTAGGCGGATGAGGGAGTTGGGGTCGACTTGCAGGGGGCCCGCGTAGATTGCAGGGTAGGGTAGGTTAAGGGAAAGCGTTGTAGAGTGAGGGCGGGGTGAGGCCGCAAGGAGTGAAGCGTTGGGGTGTAGGCCCGGATAGAAGGGTGGACGGGGTTTGCCGTGGGGAGAGTGAGGTGAGCGATAGGTGTAGAGCGTTGTAGCAGATGCGTGGGTAAGTTTAGGATAGATGCAGGTCGAGAGGGGGGCCGAAAGGCCAAAAATTCAGAATTATTATTATTATTATTATTTATTTATTTATTTATTTTTATATAACAACAGAGAGTAGGAGTATAAATTTTTTCTTCTGTAGGAATTTTACAAATGTACAGCAGTAGAACTTCGAAATTAAAAGAAAAACTCAAAAAATTTTCCTTCAAAAACTCAAAATTTTTTCAAAAAATTGCAGAGGGCCATATAATAAAGAGAAAATTGGAGAATTTTAGTTAGAGATTTGCAGAAAACTCAGAAATCTCAGAAATTTTCTCAGTACTGAAAAACTCGTAAATTTTACTTCTGAAAACTAAAATACTTGCCCTCTTTAAACTATTTTGTACAGCTCAAAAAATGCAGATTTTAATGAGCAGAAATCATGAATGGGAATAAAACCTTTGATAAGCGCTTTCTTCAAAACCAATGTCATAATTTCGAATAAGCCGGGATCACCTGCTACTCCTCTTCAAAAACTTTGAATGGCGTAAAACACTACCGGCAAACTCGAGGGCTTCAAAAATGACAAGAATTTTATGACATGCACAAAATCTACAAACACAAATGGCTCACTCAATTTGGAGTAGGGCCAGCAATCACCCGCTCTGATACCATGTTAAACACCATGTTGAAGCACACACATGGTGTATGAGGAAAATAACACACACACACAAGAGACTCAACACAATGAAGGATAAGCGTGAGGCTTTCTTATTTTCCATTTTACAAATATGTACATTTATAGTACAATGGTGTGACTCTTGGTTTCATATTCCAAGGTCACTTGGACTCCATTGTGACTTTTCGCATTCCACACCTACCCATGTAGGATTAGGTGTTCCAATGTGACCCACTACCCACTAAAGGGATAATATCTCGAGGAGAAAATGATCCTAATTGGCCACTCGATATTGCTAACATCAGTAAATGCAACAATCGAGGATTTTGAGAAACCTGCCAAGCAACTAAAATGGCCAAAGTGGTAACAAATCTTGATGGAAAATCTATCAATTCCTTATCTCCAATGAAAATCAGCTAGATTTTTTAGTAACCTGCCAAGCAACTAAAATGGCCAAAGTGGTAACAAATCTTGATGGAAAATCCATCAATTCCCTATCTCCAATGAAAATCAGTTAGATCTATCCAGTTATACTCTTTCTTCTTTCAATTGGATCACCCACTAATGGGGGTTTGTAAAGTGGAAGTATCTACCCACTACTCACTAATGGGATGCTATATATGCCCCTCATAAACTGGAAGGATCTACTCACTACCCACTAATGGGATGCTATCTACGCCCCTCTTAAATTGGAAGGATCTACCCACTAATGGAGGTTTGTAACTGGAAGGATCTACCCACTAATGGAATCTCGGAGGATCTACCCACTAATGGGGGTTTGTAAACTTGAAAGATCTACCCACTAATAGGGGTTTGTAAACTAGAAGGATCTACCCACTATTGGGATCTACGCCCCTCGTAAATTGGAAGGATACACCCACTAATGGGATGCTATCTATGCCCCTCATAAACTGGAAGGATCTACCCACCAATTGGGGTTTGTAATTGGGTAGGATCTACCCACTAATGGAGGTTTGTAAAGTGGAAGGATATACCCACTAATGGGATGCTATCTATGCCCCTCGGGAGGGTTATAATTACTTTCCCCAAGAGTAGCTTCGAGCCCTCTTGCTCCCCTTAATATTTGAACCTATAACGTGGTGGAGACTAGACCACATACAAACCAATGAGTCTACACCTCATGGGTTTATTTTTAATAATATTACTAGGAATACCTTTCCTTTTTTATTAATTTTTAGTAAGTGTGAATCTTTTTGTAAGAGAATATGAAGATTAAAAAAAGAAAGACAAAAAAAAAGGTGAAAATTATTTTCTTTCTAATAATAGATAATTATTCATTATTTTATAATTTTTTTGAAGAGTAGAAAAACAAAGAATTAAAATTAGAGACTCATAATATTTAAATATTAAAAAAATATCTTTTAAATTAAGATTAACTAAGGAGGAAGAATATAATTAATAATATTATTCTTTAATAGTAGACTAAGTCATTAAGTCTACTTTATATAATAATATTTTAATTTAGAGGGAATCTTTGGGTTATTAAATTTTATTATTTAAAAGAGAGATAAAGGGAGATTTAATTATTAAATATATAATGTTAAATAATTAAAAAATATAAATTATTAATTATTACTATTTATTAAAAAACTTAGGGGTGGAAAGAGCAGGAGGGGTTTTATATAGCCTCGAATAACAACTAGTGTTCAACTTCTCTTGGGGCCTAGACTTAACTTTTAATAGTCAGGCTGAATTCTTGATGTTGTGGAAAGGTTTGGAGATTGCTAGAAGTAAAGGCATAAATAAATTAACGGTCTTGGAAGATTCTACGATTTTCATCAGGCATAGCTCCAAAGCGATATTGGAAAGAAACTTTAACTCTGCTGCAATTGTGAATAAGATAATCTTACAAATCAAAAACTTTGAGGAAAATTCAATCTTCCACATTATTAAACTTCTAAATGATGAGGCAAACAAATTTACCAAGCATGGGTTTGAGCTTGGGCAAGGAATATCAAAAATAAACTTTGAGCAAGGTAATTTTTCCCCAATACCGTGAATCAAATCATTTGGTTATGGCACAGCTTGGTCGCTCATTGTCTCACGGGAAAACCTTGGTTATTGGAGATTTTGTATTAAGTGATATATGCCTCCTGGTGCTGTCAACATCTAACTCTGATAGTTGGAGATCTTCTCCAAGTGGATGTGAATAGTGATAAAAATTATTGAAAGCACTCATATATTTCACACAAATGTGTATGCATTAACACACACACAACTTACATTCAGATTACTCTAATATATAGTGTTTCTCAGATCTAACGTATTCCTAAGTTATAAAGAGGTTGAGAGAATTTCTCAACCAACATCTCATATATAGGATGTAATCATTAATGTCAACGTCCCCTCTTAATGCTTACATTACATAAATTTATTGAAATCACCCATAAACAATAAAATATACAATCATTATTTAACTGTTTTACATCTTATCAACGTAGGCTCCATCAAGTTGCCTCATAACCCTCATAAAGGTGTTGTCAGCAAGTTGGATTCCCGAGTTCGACTCCTGAACTCTTGAATCAAGGACCTCCTGAAGTCAATTATCAGAAAATGTCCCAAGGTGACGCATAACCTCATCAGAATACCACTCCACGTCTTCAAAGAATGAGGGATCCTTCCCTAGATCTGCAACTACCATACTATCTGGACAACTGTCCATATTGAGCCTTACTTCCATTGGATCTCTTAAATAGTGGCTTAGACACATAGTTGAATTGCTAGTCATTATTTGGACGAACTCCCATCTACTGAGATACATGGTTGCTAACCGTTGTAATTTCTATTTATATAGGGAAGCTGTCTAGATACATAATGTATCTAGAATCAATTTTACAAAATAAACTCTTTATCTAATTTTAATATTCATCATCACTTAATTTTTACAAACAAATTTATAATACTTATATAAAATGTACAATTAATAAATGTGGCTTCATATGACAACAACATAACATGTAATCCAACCAATTTCATTTAGCCTACCATCCACTTTGGCAGTAAACTGCAGTCATAAACAAAGTCACATTGCTAGCCATAATTCCCACATGACAATGGCTATGAAATTTGGGGGATGAAGTCAAATCTGGGTCATCATAACAGATATTCGCATATGCAAAAGCACGGTTGAATATTAGAATGAAAAATGTATTCCCTTTAGTGCGTGCTATGAAGATATCCTCCAACATTTCGACACGATTTTTTCGTAAGCCTTGGAATGATATGTTGAAACTTCCAAAGTACTCATTCAAACAGGCATTGCTCATAACATTTCATTTCTCATACAACACATATCCAGTTTCCAATTTCACCACCAACGACACAATCTGGTTAAAACTGCCACTAGAGCTGGGTTCGCTCAGTTCAGGGCTGTGATTGAGAACTGGGAAGATGAGTTATTACGTATGGAGTCCAAAAAAACACTTAGTGCCTTGACCGATTCGTCGCGATCTACTAGTGAAAAGACTCGTTCCAATCCCGAAACTGGAAATCCTTCTCTGCCCCGATTCGATCACACTAACCTGCAACAATTCTTATCAACATACAACACACTATTACGCAGCAACAAATTACACTCTATCCATGTTTCCTCAACCCTCCCATGAAGGAGTTAGCTAGAAAGGCAATGGTACCATGATAAAAATGACTTAAAGCACTCATATATTTAACACAAAGGTTTATGTGTCAACACACATTGTTTACATTCAGATTACTCTAATATATACACACAATTTACATTCAGATTACTCTAATATATAGAGTTTCTCAGATCTAACTTATTCTTAAGTTAGAAAGAGAGATTAAAAGAATTTCTCAACCAACATCTCAAATATAAGATGTAAGCATTAATTCTAACAAATAGTACTACATGTTCCCTTCCGGCCACTTTGTATTTATGACCAAAATTCTTCTCAAGGCCAGAGATTAATGTTGTGCAACATTATTTAGGCTTGAAATTAATCCAAATGGCAGATTTTCTTCCTCTGGTAGATCTTTGGATCCAAGCCAATCTTGAATTAATGCCTCTTTTTAGGCTTCATCTAAGATGTAGTGATGAATAGTTTTTAAATGTGCAAGGTATCAAAGCTAATTGTGCATCATTCTTCTTTATTTTGTGCTTTGTTTATTGATTTTGCAGCTAGTGTTGTGGAAGAATATTCATGGACGATCCTGAGAGCTGAGTCCTTGACGACGATATGAATCATTTGAAGGAGTCAGTCGAGAACTTATTTAAAGAGATAATGGGCATGGCATAGATTATAACTAGAATGTTGGAGCTCGTTGATAGAGAGAGGGAGGAAAGGTTTAATTTTATAGAAAATAAAGTTGATTGGTGGCTAACGTGGATGGAGATGAAAATGGTTGTCTTGGAGTCTGAATTGATGCTTTTGAAGCTGAAAATTAGAGGATATTCAATGATCATATGGGACTCTAATACTAAGTGTGATCTCTCTAACCTTGGAAAAATAACTGTAGGTGCCAAAAGAAGTTGATGCAGCAGTTGGAGGAGGCTTATCTCGTGGCAAGGAGGTGATGGAAATTGTAGCAAAGACTGGTCCTTCTGGGGCATTATAATTAATATGTTTTATGTAATTAAAATACAATTTTTTTTTGGGATAATTTTATAGAATTTATAGAAAATTACAATGTAAAATTGTAGTGCAAAAAATATATAGAGGCAAGAAAATATTATTATGGATTTACTGGAATATTGAGGCAATAGAAATTAGGGAAGCTTGTAAATGGTTATCTCCATGTAATCAAGATAATTTCATATAATAAATACTTGTTCTATATATATAATAAAACAAAAAATTTAAGTAAGAGGAAAGAAATTAAATTATTAAAACTTATAAAATTAGATTATTAATCTCTTCTTCTTCTTTTTTCCACAAAAAAAATCGAACTTTTTATAAACAATGTCACAAAAAGTTACATTTCATATGCCACAACATTCCATATGATAACATCACCCTAGTAAAGGGTCGGAGCCATAAGTATCCCCCCCAACTGAAAACAGTAGAGAAGCACAGTACTAAGTCCCACGACTGCATGAGAGGTTCCCGAAACATGGGAGGTCCACATGGTAGCCCAAGAAACCAGCGAAACCATAAATAACCATCAGAATGATGCAACCTTTATAGGGCCTCAAAATGAGAAACACCCATCAAAAGGAGTCACAAGGGCCTCTTCGGAGAGAAAACATCCCCAAATATATTTCTATAAAAACAATAGCAGTATCATCAAAAGAAAGGAAATTCATATATAATTACATAGTTGAAGTCCAATAAAAAGTGTTTTATGTGGAAATATGTACAAAAACCTCCCGGATATATGGCCTGACTGGAGAAAATAAAAAACGAGTAGAATGATATTATGATCAGTAAGGTTTGGTGTTCAACACACAAACAACCTGACCTTCTTTTTCCTCTATATTCCACACGCTCATAGCAGGTTGTAAACTGATTTTAGACATAAGGTCAGCCTACTCGTTCCACTCCCTATAGATATGGCATAAATAAATCAAATTGAAATGAGTTTTTAGAGCTTGTATTTCTTCAAGAATAGGAAGCAATTAAAATTTCAGACATCTCTGTGTGTTGTTAAACCAGTTTATAACATTCATTGAATCCAAAAATATTTGAATCGACTCAATGCCCAAGTGAATAAGTCATCATAGAAGGCGTTTTAGTGTTTGAGGCTCAGCAAATTTATTTGAACCATCCCCAAGACCAACTGCTGTGGAAAGGGTTATATGTTGATTTCTGTGAATGATCATCCCATCGCCACGTGTGCTCAGGGCCGTTGCCCCGTGGAAGTAATCCCAAGGAAAGGAAAGGTCAACGATTTCCAGGACAATCCTTCCTGTGAGATTTGAGAGCTCACAGGAGGGAGGGCAGAAAAAATGGCCACACACTCACCCGCAAAAATTTATTTTATATGAGAAATTTCTTTGGAAATCATTTTTTTTAGGCAATCTAAATACCCGAAGAAAAAATTAGTGAAATTTTCCTGTGGGATGGGTCAGTGAAATATTCCCACCAACTGTTCCAAGCTTCCCCACACATATTCCCCCTCCAAGAATTAGTATAATTTCAATGTGATCTAGTATGATCCTAGACATTCCTTGTAAAAGGGAATGTAAGGAACCAGTGATCTATGGTTTCAGTCTCCTTCTTGCACAATGCACACCTACTCAGGCCATTTAGATACCACTTTTGAAGGACATCCCAGGTAGGAACCTTTTGTCTTAGAATGCACCAGAAGAAAAGATTTGATTTATCCTAGCCACCTAATTTCCAAAGGGGCTTACACCACCACTCCGCCGAGCCTTGTTCATGAAGGTGAGCATAGCTGAACTTAGGAGAATAGTGGCTCGATTTTCAGAGGATCCAGTAGAGGGAGTCATTTGAATATTTGATACGGACACCTAAACGATCCAAATCAGAGATGTAGTCCTGCCACTCCTGTTTCCAGTGGTCTTTGATACCCAACACATCAGCATCCCTCCAAGCTTGAGTCCACATCGTAGTATTCATCGAGTCATTGATCTAGTTCAATTTTTTTATACCACGGGAATTAAGGGCCTCTCGAAAGCCCTCAGATAGAGAGAATATGTTACTAGAACTTACCTAGGGGTCCAAACCAATACGTCATCTCTCCCCATTTCTGATTTTCCAAGCCATACCTTTATCCACTAAGCCAGGAGCGGAAAGGGTGGCCTTCCAAATAGAGGAAACTCTATAGAAATATGTATCTGGTAATTGAATCCAGTCATCGATCAGGATGGGATTAATATATTTCCTTTTCACCACTAAGGTCCATATATTTGAAGTTGTGATAATTCCCCATCCTGATTTGGCTGCCAAGGAAGTGGAAAACAGATGGAAATTTTTAATGCCCCATCCCCCCAACTCTTTGGGTTTAGAAATATTATCCAAGGCCACCCAGGGGATAGTCATCTTGGAATATTTTCCTAACCGAAGACAATTACTGCATATACTTTTGATTTTGTTGAGGATGGAAATAGGAACCCAAGAAAGAGCAATCCAATACACCAAAATATATATAATCACATATTTTATAAGAACCAACCTCCCCACTTTGGAGAGCCACTTCTGGCTCCAAATGTTTATTTTGTTTTCAATTTTTGAAACCAATCACCACCAATCCTGCCTTTGGCAAGAGTTTGGTTTGAGGGAGAACCCTATATATTTAATACTTGAACCGAAAGGGGCCTGGGTAAATGAAAGGATTCTTAGTGCTCAGGCCAAATCAGTCTCTTGAATACCCTCATGAGTGAGGGTGGACTTTTGGAAATTTATATTCATACCAGTGGCTTTATTAAAGTGGTCTAGAGAGTGCTTCAAACTTCGGATCTCCCTCCTATTACCATTGCAAAAAATAAGAATGTCATCAAAAAAAAGGAGGTGTGTTATAGACAAATTTGTAGCCACCTTGACCCCCTAAAAATCCCCATCCCTCTTAGCCTGGTGAATAAATTAACTAAGGCCTTCTGTAGCCAGAAGAAAAGTAAGGGGGGAGAGAGGACATCCTTGTATTAAGCCTCATTTGTTGAGAAAGAAGGGAGATGACACCCCATTAATCAGCATGAAAAAGGACACATTTGGGATACAACCCATAATCCAGTTAATGAGATAAATGTGGAACCCCGGATGAGTCAACAGGATCCTAAGATACATCCAATTTATCCTATCATAGGATTTTGAAAGATCAATCTTAAAGATCATACATTTTTTCCTTGAGAGTTTAACACTGTGAAGAGTTTCCTATGCCACACCAATAACTTCATGAATATGGTTTCCATCTAGGAAACCAAATTTTTCTTTAGAGATATATTTAGATAAAATGGGCTTTAGCCTGTTAGTAATAGTTTTGGCAATAACTTTGTATATACAATTACATAGAGAAATAAGCCTGAAATCATCAAAAGAGGAAGGAGAGTCCTTTTTAGGGATGAGTGCCAAGAATGTTGATTTTAGCACATCATGGGTAAAAACACTAGACCTTGATTCTTCCACCACATTTGTGATAGTGTCTCCCATGAGATCGAAAAAATGCTGAAAAAATTCAACCGTCCAGCCATCTGGCCCAGGGCTTTTGTCTTTTTGCATGGATTTTATGATATGCTCCACCTCATTCTTCTCACCGGAGCCAGAATAAAATCATTTTCCTCCTCATCCACATATCTAGGGAAAAATTGTGCCACCTGAATGATTTCCCCTATCCTGCCCCCCCCCTATCATTATAAAGGCTCTTCAAATAATTCTTCCCTAATGGGGAGAGATCTTTAAATGATTTAGCTTTGTCACCCTTGAGGGAGTCAAGTTCCCATATGGTATTTGAATTATTCCTGCCCTTTGCATAATTGTGAGAAAATTTAGTATTTTTATCATCCGCCTGTAACCATATGGCACGACTCTTTAGTCTCCAGCTAACATCCTTATCCTTTAGCAGGACCCTTTTCCTATTTTACAGCTCTCTTAATCTGTCCCGAGAAGCTTCATCTGCATAACCTATGTCTATGTCACCATACATCTTTTTCAGTGCCTTAGTGATATCATGGAGATCTTTGGAGTCCTTTTTCTCCTTTTCTTTTGCCCACGAAATGGTGGCTGTTTTAATGTTTGATAATTTTTTAACAAGATCCTGATCATGGGAGCCATCTCACTCAGATACCAGTCTCCAAGTATCAACCACCAAATTTTAAAAATCCCCATCCTTTGGCCAAATCGAATTGGATTTGAAGGGGGAGGCCAGTTTTTTAGACGACCCTTTCAGTTGAAGGATGATCAGGGAATGATCTGATTCACCACCTGTGATGATCCACTGACACAAATTTGAAACCCCAGTAGTGAAGTCATCACTAAGCAGGAATCGATCCAATATTTTAGCAATCCTACCTTCACCCACCCTATTTTTCCTCCAAGTTAGAGCAATTTTTTTCATATTTGAGTTTAATAGCTTTCCATCCTAAATTTTCTTGAGGAAAAACTCTGCCAAGGGATCTGTCCTTGCATTTGGGCCCCAAGCCTCTGATCGCCCCAAAGAGAAATTCAGATCGTCCCCGAAAATCAGAATAGGGTCTTACATAAAAGATTTTTTAAATAAAGTGTTCCAAAATCCAATACTGTCAGCATAGGGGCCATACATGTTCACAAGGGTGAGACAGAAGGTTATATCTAAAGACAAAATCTCCACCTGGATCAACATATCTAAGGTCCAAATATTAAGTAACTTTATAGAGTTGTTTATAAGAACTATAGTGAGGCCTCCTGAGCGACCCTTCACATCTAAATTAAAAAAAATCCACACAGGGAGGAGAGAGGACAAAATTTAGGATATGAGGTCCCCTGTACCCAGAATTTCTTGGAGAAATAAAACATCGGGTTTGTGCTGGGAATATTTTTTAAAAGCTAGTTTTTTGGGTGCACTAGCTAGACCCCTATAATTGAAAGATAAAACTATCATTTGGGAGCCAAGGACTAAGACCCCACTGCTTTAAGCACCCCTTTTAGGTAGAGTTGTATTTCATCTACAATATCAACTATGGCCTTGAGTTTGAATTTGGAAATGTCTGATTTCCTCCCTCTTAAAAAATTGACTTTATCTATGACAGGGAAGCCTCCTAAACCACCATGTACTTCTTTCTCCAAAATTTTCATGTCACGGGTTGGAGACTGTAAGGAATAGTTTCAATAGAGAGCTTGGGTATAGTGGTGATTATGTTGTCCATGGCCAAAGACATGTTTCTAACACAGAGGGAAATAGACAGATCATGCCTGGAGGGACTAAGCAAACTCATACAATTAAAAAAAATATCAAATGAGTTTAATGTAGGAGAAGAGGGGAAAGGGGTAGTACCCACCAAATTCAATGCTAGATCAGCAGGGGTCATCTCTGTCTCCTCCTGAGACTGAACCAGAACCGAGTCATGCATGTCCACCACTTCAATAATAATCCCTCCTTCCTTGTGAGACTCATCCTCCTATTGTATGTTCTTCCCCCTATGTACCATCTCCATCCTAACATCCATCTCCTCTTTATTTACAAGGGGCTTCAAATCTGATTTGGGGCCCATGAGTGGCCCCATTATTATGTTTCCTGCTCTTCGAGAAACCCAAAGGAAAATCCTGTGCCAAATGTCCAAACTTGTGGCAACGGTGACATTGGAACGGTAAATGTTTGTAGTCGATAAACTGCTCGATAGCATGTCCATCTACATTGAGTATGATCTTAGGGATTAGTCCGTCTCTCAGATCAAGCTTAACCAAGATGCGTGTCATTTTCCAAGACCAGGTCTCCAGAAAATACATGTCCGCCTCTAGGAAAGACCCCAAACTATCCCATATCACCCGAAACACCTCCATTGTCTAGAAGTAGGGGGGAGTGTTGGAAGCCGAACCCATACCAGGATTTCATCCACCCTTTCTTTGTTAGCATCGAAGAGAGGTTTCCATACCTTGAAGAGGATGGGAGCGATACCAAAGCCCCATTTTCTTGAAAGAACCCATTCAAGTGTCGCTGCATTCTTGAAGTTGACCATAAACCAACCTTTAAATAAAGTTATCACCTCAACTTCTATGTCTGGGGCCTCCACCCAACTACGGTTAATCCATTCAGTTATATATTCGGCTGTGAAGAATTTTCCTTTGGCTCTGCCAACCAGGATCGACTTTGATGCTGCTATCACACGACCAAAGTGTAAATCTACATCAAAAACCAAGTTTGGGCACTCCTGACTTTCCTTTATTACCTTTCCTTTTTTCCTCTTTATCCCATACTATCCATCGATTTTTGATGAGAATTTAGAATATTTTGTGTGTGCCCCTGAAGCCTCCTACTCTTTTGAACCTCCCGACGAAATCTTATTTCCCCTTCTGAGGGGATCTCCCCTTCCAAATGTAGTAACGGGGCCAAAAAACCCCCTGTCTGCTGCCCAAAACCATTTGCAAAACTGACCCTGATAGGGTAAATCCATGTTAAGCACCGCTTGACCAAAAATCTCCCAGGCCTAGATGAGAATCCCCCCTTTGAAATTACCAATAGTGTTATTTTCAAGAAATCCTTCCTTTGTACCCTTGATTTCCTGCGAAATGAAAAATTCCGGATAGCGACGAACCCAGGACGAAAAATAACGAAAGGAAAATGTTACTTACTCACGAGATACGAGGGGTAACGGGTAGAAAGAGTGGTAAAAATCCAGGAAGCACGTGAAGGCATACTCGCTAAAAATGAGCGCATTATCTTGTTGTAAGTAGAGGAAAGAAGTAGAACCCAATGGAAACTCATGGAACCTCCATGAAACAAAACCCCAGAGCTTGAAACAGAAAAATAATTAAAAATTTAATTATATTAATATAGAAAAAATTAAAATAAAAATAAAAGATTTAAACAAAGAAAATTTGAATGTGGTGTAAAAATTTGATCAATACACAAACTACTGCAAAGTTTAAGGCATTGATTGCTAACATCTCGCCATAAAAAATATAACATCTCAGAATAAAAAATAGCTTATATGTATCTTAACTCTAGATGATCAATCTCTCTTCACTCTAAAAAAAGGTTTTCACTTCAAGAGATTTTATCCCTCTGGAAGTTTGGTAGATTTTGGGTTAATATGGACTTAAGTTGTTGCATATTACAATGATATCAAAGATAATGTTTAATGGTTTCATCTTAATAAATATTATGTATTTATATTTATATACATATGTATGAGAGTAAAATAAAGGTGGACAAGAATATTACATATCTTTTATTTATGAACATAAAACACACACACATATATAGTTAATTAGGCTTCTCACCTTGATTCAATTCCCATAAGTAATATAATAAACATTAATGAAATAATAGTAAATAATCCCTTAAAGACTTGAATATAAAATATAAAAATATTTTCCAATAACCTTGTTATCACTCCGCCAAATTCCCAAGGCTGGGGAAGGAATCCCAATAGAGGTAACCACAAACCAGGCTTTTGACTTGATAGCTAGCCCTATCAAGCCAGAGAGGGCTCTCTCCAAAAGGGTCACAGTTAGGAGGGCTAGAGAAATTAGGGTTGTAGGCTAGGTATAGAGTGCAGGGGGTTGTTTTGAATTGATTTGGTTGGGAAAATCAGTGGATAAAGGAATTAGGTCAAGGAAAGCTAGGCCAGGGAAAATGAGTTAGGGTTGCAGGGATCAATGGGTCAAGGTAGGTACAATTAAAATCACTTGAAGGAAATGGTTCTGAAACTGTAAGAAGGTTGATAAAAGAATAAAATATGTGTTTCTCTCACACAAAAGAAAATGAACAAAATATTATGAGTTACGCAAAACAAAGCATGGCAAACATATATCTGAATTTCTAACTTGTAAAAGATAATAACATAGAAATGAAAGTGAATATGAAAAATACATTCAAACACATGATACTGAAGAATAAAATATTCAATACATTCAATACCATAGGTATCCCATAAATTTAGTTGCAACTCCTCTTTATTAGCTTGGCCAAAACTGAGTACAAGTTCCCTTGATCAACTAACAAAATCAAACTAATTCCAATTATTCCAACCCTTGACTAATGTGAAGAACTGAGCTAAATAGACAAGAAAACCACCTTCACTCATCCTCGGGGGTTGAATCCATGAGGTGAGGAATATATTACACAAAAATATGAACTGATAGCTAGAGTATAGGATGGTCAAAGTAACTCATTCCTATCTCAAGTGAACTGATTCATTACACCTCATTCGCTTGATTTACCTAATTTATTTACCTTAGAAAATAGTAAAAACATGATAATTACATTCATCTTCATAATTTACATAGGTAAATTCAACATTTCACAAGATAAAAATCAAAACTGGAGTGAAACTTAGAAAATTTCAAAAGACTTCCAAATGCACCATTTTCTTGTTAAACACGCCCTTTTCCTATCAAATATGTCCTCTCTATTCAAGTCTGAATTTTAGTGACTTCCTAGAGTCAAAATTTGCTCTAAGATGGCTTTTTGGAAATCCCTTCACGTATAATTTCGAAAAATACCTTCAATTTTCAAAATGAAGCTCATTTTCCCTGTCAAAAATCACTTTTCCCAAGACTGGTAAACGCACATCGACCAGAACAATTTGAGGCATAAACATGTTTTTTTATGGTTTTTTGTCTTTTTCAGTGACCAATTCTCCTCCAAAATCTTAGAAAATACACAAGGTTTTTTTCCTCATCATTATAAATATTTTGGTGGTGTCCATTTTTCCATTAGATTCCTCAAAAAAGAGAGTAGCATCCAAGGTGTTGCGCATTTAGCAATTTTACTTTGCAAAAATAAAACGCGTCCTGTGTGTAGTACCTTTTTTCAGACCACGTTTGGAGGCCTTCCCAGCATCCAAATTGGGCCCAAGATAGCTCATTGGAAACATTATCCTATATAGTTTCCAAATCTACCTTTGGTTTTATGATTGGAATTTATTTTCCTTGTCAAAAGTTGATTTTACCAAGACTGTTCAAAAAGTGCAGAATGAGGGTGAAGAAATGAAGAGTGTTGTTGCAGGGAAATTTTTGGTGCATTCCTCAACTCCAAATCTATCTCATGGTAGCTCATTGGAAATATATATTTCTATAGTTATCATATTACTCATCAAGAAAGTCATTTGGACATTCCAGCTAGGAAAAAAACGTGATTTTCCCAAGGTTACTCTAGAAGTGCAGAAACTCTCCCGTGGCATCTGTATTTTTGATATTTCTCCAAAACCATGACACTTGTGTAAAAAATGAAGGAGGGTTTTCTTCCTTAATATATGGTGGACAAAAACCTCTATCCCATTTTTCAAATTCATCTTTTTTGTTCAGAAACACAATTTGAAGAAAAATCGGCCCTATGAGTGGCAAATAACTTGACCCTTTGAATGATTTCTTAAAAAATGATGGAGACATGATCTTTATCTACTGAAATTACCTCATAATTACTAATATGACCTCCATTATTCCTCCTCTACTCATATGTCTCTTTTTCCATAAAAAACCCTAGCTCAATGCGAGAGGAAATTAAGGTTTGGTGCTTGTGGAAAATGATGATTTGGGCACCCTTGGGGAAAATGGTAAAAAAAAGAAGCGAGATCAATGATAATGACGAAGATGAGTTGAAAGAAGAGTAAAATAAGGCAGGATGGATGGGATGTAAATACCAATGCTAACATCGGCTCCAACTGAGGATGGTAGCTCCTTGGAGGTGCCAAGAACCACAGATCTCTGAATTTGTAGATCAGTGCATTATCCATTGGGTAATGGAGTCCAATCTACAAACTGAACAGAAACTAAAACTGAAAATACACTGTAAACTTCATCCCACACTAACAGATCATCAAAGCCTAAAGGCCTTCACCTTTGGCTTCAAACCTTGATGAATTATGTCAACACTTGTTGAAAATAAAATAAAATCAAACTAAAATGATACCAACCTACTCTAATCTGCTACACAATTGTTGATTAGGTGAAATGATCCTTCCAGTGTAACCAATCCAGGAGATGGATACTTACTGAAGTTCTACTCTCACTTTCCTGGAGCATGCGGAATGATGTACATGTAGGCAACTCACAATAAAAACTGAAACCAAGACTTATGCTGACAAACAAAACAACATTCATCTTCTCCAATGCTTGCAAAATACTGCTGAAGGGATCTTGAAAATCCTGAAGCATTACCTTGTCTTGCGATCCAACAACAAAAATAAAAGTACTTCCTTCATTCTGATCTGAAATAACACTTGGTTGTTGATCAATAGGAAGGCATAGGGAATTATAACCTTCTGTGATCTGAGTTTTGGCTGCAAATTCCTCAAGCATGAGAAATTCTAACTCAATCTCTGCCATTTTGTCTCTCTCTATTTCATACTCCTTAAATTCATATTCTAAGTCATCCTTAAACAAGAAACATTATTCAAGATTAACAAACAAGACAGCCCTATCATCGTCATGAAAGAAAACAATATCTGTTAGTTTATATCCTTGCAAGGAATCATCATCATAAATTGGTTTACTCACAAACTTTTCTTGTATAGTTTCATCAAGATCCTCATTGAAATTATCTTCAGATTTATTGTACTTAGGAAAATCAGCTTTAGAAGAAACTTCATCAAATATGAAGATTGAAAAATGAGATTGTCTTTATTCATGATTATCTATAAATCTAGTTTCAGGATTGTCCTCATTTAAAATTAGATTTTCATTTTCAAAAATGGAAGAAGTTTTACCAACACTTTCTTGATTGTGTGAACAATGCAAACCTTCTTTAACTTGGATTGCAATATGACTTTTTAGGAGTTGATCTATCTCATCTTCAGACAGAGGAGAAAGTACTTTTTTCTTTTCTTTTGATAACATAGTAATTGTCTTCTTTTTCTCCGAAATATTCACAAGGATGCTGACTATATTCTTTAACCTTTCGTTGATCAACTTGTTGTACTACTACAAGAATTGTCTCTTATGGGAAGTCTTTGTGAATATAAAGACAATATACATCATCTTTTTCTTCCATGAGAGAAAAAACTTGCTCTTTTTGGTGATGAAAAGGATTTTCATGCATAGCCTCCAAGATCTCTTCATCCATGAACTCATTATCATCATAAGAATCCTCTAGGTTTTGAATGAAAACCCCAAATTGATCACAAAAATTATTAACCAAAGACAAAGAAGGGTAGGAACCCTTGTATTCTTCATAAAATATTGAATGGAAAAATCTTAGATAACAAATACTGGCAGGTGGAAAACCTTCATACCAATGTCATGTTTTTCCTTCAAGAGAAGGTGTGAACATGTTTAAAAGACAATCTTCAGGAAATTACACCTTCAACTTGCATGTATGCATGTGAAATTTAACCAGATGTAAAGCAGCATCATTCCTATCATCATCTTTAAACATAGGTAAATTCCTTTGCCAATCTACCTAAGTAATTTTATTTGGGAAAACTGGAATGTGATCCCAGCTCATGCGAGCATACCTTCTTGCAACAGTTCCATCTTGAAAATTCTTGAAGCTATTGATCTTCATGCAGTGGAGTCGTCATGAAGTGTTGATTTTCTGGATCTTTCAGTCAATGGAGTCGCTAGGTGAATGGTTCAGCCTTCATATATGTATAACTGTTGTTCACCATCAAAAATTAGATCTAAATATTTGGCGTTCTTTACCAGGGATATGTGGATTAATCCCTCTTGCGGACAAGAGTGATCTCCCTAGTATTCAATGAATAGCTAGAAACAAACATGCACTTGAAAACCTTTTTCTCTAGACTAATTGCATTTCAGAATTATTATAAGAAAGTAAAGAGGACATGCCCCTACCCTTAAATCCAAACATTCGATGTAGTCTTCTATCTTGTTGCTCCAAATTGGCTTCTTCAATAAGTAGAACCTGCAATCGAAGACAAGACAAAGGAGTCAAAGCATGTGCAACATATAATAATTAAGAAAATCTAATCCAACTTAGTGATTAAGGAGTCTAAGTATTGATGTTATTCAATAAACATAAGAACAACTCAATGAGAAAAATATATCCATATGTATTATCTTGAATAAAAAGAGTAATCTTACAACCTGATGCCTTGATGTTGTACAGATTTCTCCCAGGGTCCTGAACAATTGTTCCTCCTTTAGTTTGACAAGCCTTCCTCTCTGAATACCAGCATAGAGTTACGGACACAAGGGTGTGATCATTATCATGCCAACAACAATTTACTAGTGTAGAAAGTATGCACTCTAGGGAATTCTCTTCAGCAATTACTTTTACAATTTACAAGCTACAAACTTCTAGCTAGCCTTCAACCTGAAACTTGAGCTCAATTTATTAGGAAATGGAGGTAGTTTCAGTTCCATGACGAGGGGGATGGATTCCTCTCATGAAGGGATTTGAGCTCCATGGACCAAGGGATAAGCTCGATGAGTGGAGGGATAAAGCTCGAATTGATCATGACTCTAGAAGCTTCTAGTTGGGACAATATTCGACTAGCTAGGATTCTAGAATTTAATTTTTCTTTTATTTTTCTTTTCACGGGGGTCCACAGGTAATAGTAGTAAAACGTGCGAGGGTTTATGCTTTTTATAGAACAAACATCCGGGGATCTGCAGGAAAGGGCTAAAAAAAGTGCAGAGGTGGACTTTTAAAGGTTTTATAGAGATTTTCTTCAATTCCAAGACTTGATTCAGGAATATTAAGGTTTTTGATTTCTAAGGGAACATAATATAGGTGGTGATAGACCCATATGGACAGTCAAATGTCATGGTGAAAAAATGACGTGTAACATATTGCTCCCTAAAATGCGAAGTCTGAGGTTATTCTAAAGAGCGAAGTGATTTATCAGTCCGAGGATTGGATTCGAGACACCGATCGAAAACCTATAAAAACATTCAATGCAACCATATATGTGTGTGTGTGTGTGTGTGTGTATCATCATTGAGGTAGGTATTCCCATACTCATATCAAAGACTAATTAAATGTTCTGGTAGAGAAATTATTTCAATATTACATCAAAAGTAGACACAGTATGGGTGCAACCATCTGTCATGAGTATTATACTGTATCATGAATAATTAAACTCCTCATAGCCTGGATGGTGGAAACTAGATCCAAGTTCTTGATTTCCAATTCCCGAAATAGTACGAATCTATACATGCGATTGATTGTGTTGAAGTCGAACATGATAGAAACCACTTGATTACCAATCAATGATGTGAACTGTTAACAAGTGTGAGAGAAACCACCAATAATGAAAATGGCTCTTAAAGTAATCTAGTACAATCTATGATGTGTGAATGAATGATTTGCAGTCGAACACTCATAGAATCATCCAATCTAAGGTCAATGATGCAACTTGTCGTCGAAGGCAAGAAACTTGCCATTAGGGCATGCAGATCCCAAGGTATTGATAGGATTCTAGATCAACTTTCTCGATGATGAGCTGACATCGATAGAATGTGATCCGTCATAGGAAAGCCCACAACACGAAACCATTAGATCAATTTTTGAAGAAATATTTGCAAGGAATGACTCAGGGATGGCCAACGTGAATGGAGACAAATGTTTGCAATGAATGGTTTATTTGAACTCTCCCTTGAACACATAATGACAATGCTTATGGTTTGGCAGCATTTTACCTAAAGCTAATTCCCTGAAACCCGTTAAGACTTTCAATGTGGTTTGATTAATTGCTAAAAAAAAAAATCCCAACATAGGTACAAGAGTGACAAAGTTTCAGGTTCAAGAGTGGCATGCTGCTTTCTAAACAAGGGTGACAACTGGATTATTTTTCTCTATTTTCCCCCCACCATTACTGGCAAGTACCTCTTTATTTTTTATAAGCTTGAGGAGGATAACATTTTCTTGTTTGTGTAAGCTCATCCTTTGGATGAGTCCATCTTAGTATTATAATCGAACCCTAAGAAGGAGTGGTTCGGTCCTGTTTGTAATTGACAGGTCCTTTACTGTTAAATTTTAACGAGTCCAGTATAGGAGAAACTCGGTGTTTTTCAGTTTTAGGGAGTCAGAAGAAAAACATAAGTAAACTCCATGGTTGTTCTTTTTCATAAATTTAGTCTCTCAGGCCCGAAAAAAGGATAAAATAATGCAGGAGAGAACTCTATTGACCATGATTAGTCAATGTATACCTTTTTCCTAATTAGTCCATTTCAGTCCAGAAAAGGGGTAAACTTATACTGAAAGGACGAATCTTCATTTACTTTAATGAGTTCGAATAGTCAAGTACTATAGTCAAGTACTTGATGATATTTTCATATTTAGAGAGTCTGAAAAGGGCGTAAAAGAGAACTCCAACATTTCACTTTTTCATAATTTTACAGAGCCCGAAAAAGTGATAAAAGTATACTATGTGTCAAAAGAATTCTTTCCACCAAAAAATCCTATATCCTACACAAAAACTCAAAAGATTACACATACCTGTTTCCAAGAAATAAAAACATTTAAAAAATCACCTTTTAAAGTGAAAATAAATCAAATATAATATTTTATTCATTTAAAAACTATAAAAAGGAGTTAAAACAAAATTATTTTCACCTTTTGTGTTCAGAGCAGTGTATTGAGAGCTTTTGGCTAAACATTTCCAGAGCAGATATCAAGAGAACCGACTGTCCATTCTTCAAATCGTCAGAACCAGGTAATCCACATCATCTTAATATTCATTTCTATCTGTTTCATATTTATTTTTGAGTCTTAATTTCATTTTTTAGGAGGATTTGTGTTTAAAAATGCGCTCTTAGGGGTCCACAGGTCATTCACGCAATAACTGCGGACCTTGATAGTTTTTTTTAAAGGAAAACTATCAGGATGCCATGGTTTTTGTGTGGATTGCATGTGGACGTTCGCACTGTTTGATCACAAAAACTGTGGAGGCACCGTGAATGTTTTAAAATTCAAAATTCCTCTTAAAAATGGTTCAAATTTTACATCCAAATGGTTTTTAACTATTAAATGTGTTGATTTGTAGGTTGTACAACCATGTTGGAGTGGCGAGAACGTGAACATGAGCTCATAGACAATGAAGCCATGGAAGATCCTGCAACAATATGTACACTGTAGAATTGTGGTTTATATAAATTTTTGGCTATCCAAGGAATGAAATCACAAGTAGAGTTGATGACATGGCTCGTAAATGCATGGGAGATTCATGTGCAATGCTTCATAATTGGTGACCACCAGCTCGAAATTGAGCTAGAGGACATTTATTTCCTTACCGGATAGTGCCAGGGAGGAGGAAACATATCCTTATTTGGGGCCAAACAGGGAGGTATTCTCATCGCCAGCTACAAAGAACAATATTTCAGTGATGAGTCAGACTTAAAGGATATTCGCATAGATATTAAAACTATCATGCGATTAGATCTGAAAGTGATATCATTTACAGTAACGAGATTGTTGGGGAGTGTAGCTCCGCATGTGGCCACTAAATCACAAATGCAGACCACAGTGTTTTGGAGGTACCATACATAACTAGTGCGAAGGAGGATTGGCTAATATTAAAGGCCAATTAACTAGAGCAAAGAACTTGAAGTTGAAAAACTTCGGGTATGGCGCCATTCTCATTTCATTTTCTTTAGAGATAATTTCGCTTCTCACTCCTTAGTTGATTCCAGTAGATTATGGGGAATCTAAGGAACCTCGGATGGTACGGTGGGTGGTATTAATGGCTCACCATGGTGGTGGTGGTAGTTCAGTGGTTTGGTTTACTCTGACATAATTTATGTGGCTTAGGCACCAATTCTTCACCATAGAAGACTTCCCTTACGTAGGAATGGATTGCAAAGGTGATCCTAAAACATATTTACCTCCAGGGGCACAGTGGGATGAGACAGGTAAGTGAATTATTCTAATGTTTTTAATCTAATTTTTATTTATTTTTTTTATCGTCCAATACTGAAAAAAAATATTTAAATGCAGATGTCAGTCCACGAAGACCAAAAACACTTCGCCGCTTTGATAGGCGGGAAGCACAGCTTGTAGCACCTCCATAGGACCAGGCAGCAGAGATCCTAGCAGATATGGAACACAACCTTGAGATGTTGACCATAGAAATTCCTAAGACAAGAATAGATGATATTCCTCTCAAGCTTCAGAGACACGTGACAGGTGTTCCAGGTCCATTTAGGAGATTTCTGTGTAAGGTAGCGCATTTTATAGTCTATTACCATGATAATCATCATGGATAGTGGATGATCATTGTTGATCGAAATTTTTTGTTTTTTGTATCAGTATCTATTAGATCATAAGGTGTTTGAAGCTATGATCATAGACGATGTAATATTTTTTGAAAGCAAACCTATCTATGCTAATGATATTTCTACTTTCTCTGATTATTTTGTTCAACATGGATCGAATTTTGTTTTGGTTTACTTTGTTAATGTTGCAAATGTATATTTAGAACACGATTAGCTAATGCATCAGACAATGTGTTTAAATTTCTTGAAATATGTTGATATTCGATATAATCAAATTGTCGTTCTAAGAGACGAACCTTCAAAAATAATCTCAATAACACTAGATTTCTAATTGCATATACCATGTTTAAATGTGATACAATGAGTTTTGATTCCAACCTAATGATCAAACGTCTAATATGAAATGAAATGGCGTCAAATAATGACTCAATGATTGCACTATATTTTGCAATATTGTTCGTTGTTTGACCAAGGCATATGCCATGAATATAAATTAACTCATCGGTGGGTGAATAGATAACCCAAGCCGCAAGAGATATTTTGTGTACTACGATGGGAACCATCAGCAAAACCAATGCATGTTTGAAGGGGTGTTGAAATCTACAATATCAAGAGTAATAAAGATAAGCAGTGCTAGTAGTAACAACAAAACTAATATAGGCACACTTTTCTAATCTAAGGCACGCTATTCTAAAAAATAACTATTGTAGAAAAGAGATCTTCACACGAAATTCAAGCATAATATATGTTAAGATAAAGACAATTTATGGGCTTATCGAAAGAGACCCCATCATAATCAGTTAATTCATAGGCTCCTTTTGCAAGCACACACTTGACAATGTAGGGACCATGCCACATCCGTTCGAATTTTCCAGCGCCTAGTCTATCATTAGCTTGATCATATACTAAGACTAGGTCACCTTCTCAAGAAACACGAGGATAAAAAATTTGATCATACTAAGCTTTCACATGTTTCTTATGAGCTTAGGTAACCAATGCAGTGATGCACCGAGTCTCATCTAATTGTGCTAAGTACAGAAAGCGTTTTTCCTTTTTATAGGTAGCTGGTAACAACTCAATGGCTAATTAGAGTGACAATATTTCACATTCAATGGGTAACACAACTTCTAAACCATAGAAAAGTTGAAAAGGAGTGAACCTTGTAGGATTTTTTACTGAGGTTTGGTATGCCCATAGTGCCGAAAAAAAAATGGTATGACAACTCGATTTGTGAATTCAGATAATCTGTTTAATCATGATGGTTAAAAGATTGTTGACAGCTTCAACTTGACCATTACCCTGTGGGTAATATGGAATATAATTATCATGATGTAGGCCAAGTTGATCGGAAATTTCGGTCATCATAATATTATGAAAATGACTCCCATGGTCTGTGATAATATCTTGAGGCACACTGAAACGAGCAATCATATGATTGAATATGAAAGTAGCCGTAGTTTTTCCAATTGTCGCAAATTTAGGCATTGCCTCAGCCCATTGGTAAAGTAATCTATAGCAAGAATAATATACCCATGCCCCCCGGCTGAGTGAGGGTTACATGTAATGAAATCAATGCCCCATTTCGCAAAAGGATCGACAAAAACGATTGGGTGAAAAGGAGCTGGAGGCACACACATCTTTCGATCAAGAATTTGGCAGTTGTGGCATTTTCTGACATCAATAATACACTATTTGAATAACGATGGCCAAAAATAACTAGCACACAATATCTTTTGGGCCGTGGAAAACCCATAAATATGACCACCACACGCTCCAAAGTGGAAATTATTCAAAACTCTTTCAGACTCTTCGTGAGTTATACAACTTCAAAAAACATAATCTGCACCACGACGATAAAGAGTGTCTCCAACAATATTGTATTGATGGGATTGATATCGGATTCTTCGTCGATTTGAACATGAAATCTCTGGGCTAAAGGTTTGGGTTTGAACATTTATAACGATATCTCCATACCATGGATCTAATGTACTGATAAGAAACAGAGATTCATCTGCGATGGAATTCTCTACCACAATTTTTGTTTCAGTATTGGGAAATTCACACATAAGCTCCACAAACACTAGTGGTTTCTTTGATTTAGATTTCTCGAATTCCAAATCAAAGTCTTGTAGGATGACAATCCATTTAGATTATTTTTCCCCGAGTAATTTTTTGTCAAGATATACATCATCGGTTTGCAATTATATATCGCAATTGTTTTACATAAGAGTATGTAGTGATGGAAACGTTGGATAGCTTGAACTATTGCCAAGGCCAATTTCTCCACATGCAAATATTTTATTTCCGTCGGATTGAGATTCTGACTTAGATAATAGATCACATTTTCATTGTGAGATTCATCCTCCTGAGCCAAAACCATTCCGATGGTGGAATCAGAGGCAAATAAGTATAAAAATTAGTCCTTCTGGTAATTGGGTGAATGCAATAATGGTGCATGGTTCAACACATGCTTTAATGCATCAAAAGCTTTATCAGCAATCTCATCCCAAATAAAAGGAACACTTTGTTTTAACAATTGGGTAAAACCTTTTGTTAACTTAGCATCGTTCGGGATAAACCTACGTAAAAAAAATTCTTTCCCTTTCAAACTTTGGATTTGGCGAAGTGTGGAAGGAGGAGGTAAGTTGATGATGGCCTCAACCTTTGAGGGCTTGACATGAATGCCATCTTTCAAAATGATGAATCTAAGTAATTGTCCTAATTGCACACAAAAAACACATTTGAGTGGGTTCAAACGAATCTTATAGTGCCTACAACTCATGAATATAGCTCGTAAGTTTGTATAATGATAGGCTCTACGTAAAGAGTGAGCAGGTAAATCATGCAGATAAGGTTGTACAATATGTTTGATATCATGAAAAGCATAAGACATAACCCTTTGAAAATTTGCACCAACATTTTTTAATCTGAAAGGTAATTTGCAATAAGAAAATGTTCCCCACGGACATCTAACGTTTTTTTTGGTTGATCGGCAAGGAGTATGTTGATTTTATTATAACCTAAAAATCTATCCATAAATGAGAAAATTTCCTTTCCAGCACAATCATCGATAATTTGGTCGATATAGGGGGTAAGATAATTCTCTTTTGGAGATGCTTTATTAATGTCCCTATAATCGACACATACTCGTATAGTCCCTTGTTTTTTTGTGATGGGAACTATATTAGATACCCATTTTTTCAATGGAATCAGATAGATAAATCCTACTCGTAATAGCTTTTCAACTTCAGATTTGAAAGCAACAAATTTTCGTGGATTTATTGGACATAATCTTTGTCTAACAGGATTATCATTCGGGTATGTCTTAATTTCATGAATGACAATATTAAGATCAATTCCTGGCATCTCTTCATAATACCAGGAAAAAATGTCTTGAAATTCTTGAAATAGGGCTTTGTATGTGTTAATCTCTTCAATCGTATAAGAAGCGCCTATACGAATGTTTTCAATAATTCCAGGTTTAACTGAAATTTCGATAGGAACTATTGTAGAAATATTTACCAAATTTGTCTTAGAATCTGAATGTGTAATTGAAATGGGATTCTATGGTTCCTTGACATAACCAATTGTAAAATAGACGAAAAATATTTTTCAAACTTATCAAGATCAGGTAAAAACGAAGATCTATGATGTAGATCATCCCAGGGTAATTCATTTGAATACTTTCATCAGTATGAAATACATTTTGAAAGGGATCAGAAAATGATTTCAAGGCTGAGCTTGATAGAGAAGAGGATTCTCCAGTGATCACATTCACTTTTTCAAGAGTAGTTGAAAGTGTGTTTGAATACGACTGCACTGCTACATATGCCATTTCAAAAGGACTCAAAGGCATCTCGCCATTGAAAGAGTCCAGTTATGATTTTGAAGGAACTACCCAAGTGTCATCGAATGGTATAGTGCTTGATGAGATCATATTGATGTTGGCAATGGTACGCGATATGTTGGGTGGAGATATAAGAAAAGTTCCCATGAGAGCGGAATCCTTTACTAATCCTATACCAACATCTTCGTATGGGATAGTCGTTTTTCCAACATGTTGAATATTGTCTGTAGAAGAAGCGTATGATGAGTAATATGAAAAGTGATTGATTTTCACAATCTTTCCTTTATGAGAAAAAATTATTAGTCGAAAGATAGATGAAACGACAACAGTAATGGCATAAGACCAACTACAACTCAAAAGAAGGTTGTAATCAAGAGGGGCATCAACAACTTCCACATCTAGATTAACAATTTTTCCTTCTACACTTATAGGTAGATCATGGAGTATTCCATAAGGATGAAATCCTCTTCCATCAAAGGCTTTAAGGATTGTCGGGGATTGGTTGAGTGTTGGAGAACCAAGAGTTTTCCAACAGTTTTGTTATCACCAAATTGAGTCCTGTTGGGCTGCTTCAATGGTCAATTTGGAGTAACTATTTCAAACCACTTGTAACTGGAAATTAGCCTTTCCAGTCTGAGAGGGATCTCTCAAATTGATAAAGGTTATTCAATGAACAACTTGAAGGTAGATGGCTAAATCTGAATTGGATTAAATGTGTTTTTGTGTAGGTGAAATATGTATAAGGTTTACTACCATTGGGCTTATGGAATCAATATGAAAACTAAGTCACAAGTCAATCTATCTCATGGAAGCTGAGCAATTGTATTCCTATAAAACCACACATGAAGGATATAACAACAAAATATATGGATACAGGAAGTTGGAGCATGTCACAATGAATTCCAAATGATTATACATAAGTAAAACGGATAAAACATGAAAAAACAGAAGACTAGATGTATAAAGGAAGTTGGAGCATGTAATCATGAATTCCAAGAGATTATACAACTAGAAAAATAGATAGAAAGTAAAATACTGATATAAGAAACATACATAAGAACACATAGAATAATCTCAGGTCTGAAATAGGCTATTGCAACTGTATATTACTGATAGACAAAGATTACAAGGGTAGTGCCTTCATAACATCTCCCAACCCCTTCTAACTCTAAAACCATCTCATTTATAGAGTGAGGACTCATAAATTTTTTTTTACACCTTTATAGCTTTGAATCCCCACCTCAAAGACCTATTTCAAACATGATTCCATCACTTGGAGACTTCCTAAGGATATTTCTATTTTGCAGAGTTTGAATACAAAAAGGACTCTTCTTTCATTAATAGTTCATCAAATAAATTTAATAACCATTATCAACTGAAAGAAACTAGTTTTATGAGTTTAATATAGTTCTTATGTGTCATTATTCCACGTGGATGTTGATTTGGACCTCCTCCAAGTCGAATTTTACAAAGTTTTCACAAATCTGGTTAGTGAAAATTCTAAAAAATAGGCTTCAAAGATGAGTGTATAATTTCCAAAAATTGACTGATTTGTAGAACCTGAGAGAGGTTTTTATAGATAGGATTTTTATTAAGAAAAACCTCTTTCATATTTCCAAAATAATTTTTCATTTCGTCATAAATCAAACTTGAAGTTGACTGCAAAAATAGTCATGCACAAAAAATTTCATAGCGCTCATTTCGTAACAACTTTTCGTAGCGTCTCTGTTTTAAACATTTTTTCCAATAAACCTGAATTTATGCTTCCATGAGCCTTTAAAAAAATTTAGGAGGGGTTCATGGAACATGTCTTCCTACGTTTAAGGAGCTACTGCCATCATACATGATGAAATACCTCCATGATGAATTGATAATTTGAAGATGAGCTAAAACAACTTCGCGGAAAAACCTGCATAAAAGTATATTCTTGACCATATTTAACCTCCACATGTGATTAAATGACCTTGAGCCACACTTCAAACCAAAATTCCTTCAAAATTCAACTTGCTACCAAAACAGGGGAAAACAAGGCAGTTTCGTAGCAAATTTAATTTACCAATTTCCACCACCTCTTAGCTCTCTTTTCTTTCATGGATCTATTTGATATGTTTAAAGAGCTAATAAAAATTTTTCCCAAGATTTAATTTGAATTTTAACCACCCTTTTTATCAAAAAGTAATCTTCAGAAATTTAGTAGCATTTTTTGGGTTCAAGCCTGGTTGGCGCTACGAAAACTCCTAAAGTGAAGAAAATTTCAAAAATTCTCCTTTTTCTTCCAAATTTCACATGTAGGTGTGAAAATTGATATAATGAAATATGATAAGACAAATTTTCATCTTACCCTCTTCAAATAGCATTATTTTCACCTTAAGAAAGTTAATTTGCCAATACAATGACTCTGTTTTTTTTGCAAAAATAAGGTGCAGAGATGAGCTTCTATCTCTCTATCCTTGATAAATGTTGCAAAAATGAAGGAGGTTTTTTTAGGTCCATATGTTACTAAGAAAAAACTCTCTTGGTGTTTTGAAAACCATCTCTAGCTGTCCAAAATATGTATTATAAAAATATGTATAAAACAGGAAAATTCTGCATTCTGAAAATAGAGCTGGAAGACATCTCAGAATCTCGCAATTTGTAGCACCTTTGAAAAACGTGAAAGAGGTTAATGTTATTTGATATGTGATTGAAAATAACCTCTCTCAAGTTCTTAAAATACTTATCTGGTTGCCCAGAAACCGCCCTTGAAGTTGACTGCTCAAAAGTACAAAAACAAAGAAATCCTCATATTCGCTACGAAATTATCAGGTATTTTCGTAGCGTTTTCTGTTGTTTTCCTGTGTAAAATGCTACAAAAAATTGAAAAATTGGCAGATTCATCCTTTTGAGTTTGAATGCATGGGGAATGACAACTGACATGGTATGGGACTAATTTTACATGAAATGACATAAATGAAGGTGATCTCAAAACTTAGAATAGGCTTAAAAATGCAAAAATTTTCCTATACCACCTTGAAATGGCTTAGGAGACCTTATCCATTTGGTGAGTGACCTATATGAACCTATCAAGAAATGTTTCACAATTTATTGGGTGATAACAGTGGCTCCACTTGGGATGGCGTGGCCCTGTGGTACAACAAAGAACTAGTAGTTCCTATGTTATCTCCATTGGGCTGCTCCCATCTTCAAAATGAAAAATTGCAACCTATTCTGACCTGTAACCTTGGCACTGAAAAAAAAACAGTAGCTACTAAAGAAATGAAAGTACACATTCTGAATTTAAAACTGAAACCAACAAAATTCTTGATCTTCAAGCTTATTTATATACAAATGAACCTACTCTACTTGCTCAACATAAAAACTGAATCAAGTGATCTCACTCTTCCAATGAAGCCAATCAAGAAGTTTGGTACTGGGTTGGAACCAAAATTCCACTTCTCTAATCATAAATCCATTCTTGAGAGATGACAAGTTGTTCCACCATTTGAATTTTTATACATAACTGAAAATCATATTGAAATTCTTTCCTATAGAATATTCCAGCAGAGCTGCCAAAAATATCTTTGAGGGTATGCAAGAATGATTCTTGTTGATCAAAAAGAAAGTGTGAGTAAATATGATCCTTTGATGGTGTTCCTTGTTTAGATTCTTCATTATAACCCTTGTGACCTTTCTCAATTAAAAAATAAAAAATCTGTTGATCATTATTTTCATTTGAGAGGAAGAAATACTTGGAGTACTCTTGGACACTTTCACAAGGAACTGCCTCAACATGTAACACAAAAATTTCTAAAGTTAACTCTTCATATGATTCAACAAGCATACTCATATTATTGTCCAAAATTTTCTTTTCAAAATTTTCTTCATTTGATGTAGGCTGATGCAAGGAATGACATGAAGAATAAACTTCTTCATTTACCTGAGGACTATATCAATTATCTTCCAGTATTTCCTTTTGTTGTTTGAAATTATTCTCATATTCCTAATGATCAAAAGACTAACAAGTCTGCTGCAACTTTTCATCAAACTCAGAAGATGTAACATGATTTCATAAATAAACTCATGTTGGGTTTCATTTTCATCCAAGAGAGAGGCTATCCTTTCTTCTTGGTGATGAAATGGATTGTCATGAAGGGCCTCTAAAATTTCCTCATTAATGAACTCATCGTCTTCATAACAATTCTCCAAATATTCAATAAAACTCACACAATGTTTACAACAATCTTTGAATAGAAATAAGGAAGAATGAAATTATTTGTACATCTCATAAAATGCAACATGGAAATCAACAAGATAATATAAGGAACAATTTGGCAGGCTTTCGTACCAAGATCATGCTTTTCCTTCTAAAGTGACCATAAACATCTTCAAGAGACAATCCTTAGGGAACTGAACCTTAAGTCTGTGTACATGCATATGGAATCTAACCAAATGAAGAGTAGCATTGTCTTTATTTTCATTTTTAAATATTGGAAGATCAGTTAACCAATCGACCTTTGGCATAGGATTTGGAAAACCAGAGATGTGAGACCGATTCATAGGGGCATACCTGGCATTTATTCTTGCAATGGAACTCATCTTGGAACTTTATCAAGCTACTGATCTTCAAGCAGCAGAGTCACGTTCCAATTGATTATTTGATGTGTGGAGTCACCAGAGCAGAAATACATCCAATATGTGTTTAAGTGTTTGCTGGTCTCAGACCTTAGAACTAAAGCTTTGTCTTTCTTCCTAGGGAAAATTTACACCTTCGGTCCCCAGCAACGACATCAAAATTTTATCACCAAATTGACTCATGTTGGGCTGCTTCAATGGTCAACTTGGAGTAACTATTTCAAACCACTTGTAACTGGAAATTAGCCTTTCCAGTCTGAGAGGGCTCTCTCAAATTGATAAAGGATATTCAATGAACAACTTGAAAGTAGATGGCTAACTCTAAATTGGATTGAATGTCTTTTTGTGTAGGTAAAATATGTATAAGGTTTACTACCATTGGGCTTATGGAGTTAATATGAAAAATAAGTCACAAGCCAATATATCTCATGGAAGCTGAGAAATTTTATTCTTATAAAACCACACATGAAGGACATAACAACAAGCTATATGCATACAAGAAGTTGGAGAATATCACCATGAATTCCTAGTGATAATACATAAGCAAAACTGATAAAACATGACAAAACAGAAGACTAGGTGTATAAAGGAAGTTGGAGCATGTAATCATGAATTCCAAGTGATTATAAAACTAGAAAACTATAGAGAAAGTAAAATACTGATATAAGAAAAATATATAAGAACACATAGAAGGATCTAAGGTCTGAAATAGGCTGTTGCAACTGTATATTATTGATAGACAAAGATTACAAGAGTAGTACCTTAATAACATCTCCCAACCCCTTATAACTATAAAACTATATAATTTATAGAGTGAGGAATATTAAAAATGTTTTTCCACCTTTCTAGATTCGAATTCCTGCCTCAGAGACCTATTTCAAACATGATTCCATCACTTGGAGACTTCCTAGGGATATTACTGTTTTGCAGAGATTGAATACAAAAAGGACTCTTCTT
This sequence comes from Pinus albicaulis, assembly GCA_034641835.2. Taxonomy (NCBI): domain Eukaryota; kingdom Viridiplantae; phylum Streptophyta; class Pinopsida; order Pinales; family Pinaceae; genus Pinus; species Pinus albicaulis. Next base: position 736,558,761 of record CM076569.1, read on the forward strand.
TCATTAATAGTTCAACAAATAAATTTAATAACCCTTATCAACTACAACCAGCTAATTTTATGAGTGTAGTAGAGTGATGATATTTCATTATGTAACGTGGATGCTGAGCTAGACCTCCTCCAAGTCGAATTTTACAATTTTTTCACAAATCTGGTTAGTGAAAATTCTGAAAAATAGGCTTCAAATATGAGCATATAATTTCCAAACCATGATTTATTTATAGAAACTAAGAGAGGTTTTTGTAGAAAGGAATGTTATGAATAAAAACCTCTTTCATATTTCCAAAATAATTTTTCATTTGGTCAGAAAGCAAACTTGAAGTAGACTACTAGAACAGTCATGTACAGAAAATTTCGTAGTGCTCATTTCGTAACAACTTTTCGTAGTGTCTCTGTTTTAAACACTTTTGCCAATAAATTTTACTTTATGCTTCCATGAGCCTTTAAAACATGTTAGGATGGGTTCATGGAACATTCCTTCCTACTTTTAAGGAGCAGCTGCCATCATACATGATGAATTGATAATTTGAAGATGAGTTGAAACAACTTCGTTGACCAAACCTGCATAAAAATATATTCTTGACCATATTTTACCTTCACATGTGATTAAACGACCTTGAGCCACACTTCAAACCAAAATTCCTTCAAAATTCATCTTTCTTCCGAAACATGGGAAAACAATGCAGTTTCGTAGTAAGTTTTGGTAGAAAAATTAATTTACCAATTTCCACCACCTCTTAGCTCTCTTTTCTTTCATGGATCTATTTGATATGTTTAAAGAGCTAATAAAATTTTTTCCCAAGATTTAATTTCAAGCTTGACCACCCTTTTTATCAAAAATTAATCTTTAGAAATTTAGTAGCATTTTTTAGGCTTCAAGCCTCATTGGCGCTACGAAAACTCCTAAAGTGAAGAAAATTTCACAATTCTCATTTTTCTTCCAAATTTCACCTGTAGGTCTGAAAAGTGATATAATGAAATATGGTAAGACAAAATTGCCTCTTACCCTCTTCAAAAAGCATTATTTTCACCTTAAGCAAGTTAATTTGCCAATATAATGACTGTTTTTTTTTCTGAAAAAATAGGGTGGAGATATGAGCTCCTATCTATCTATCCTTGATATATATTGCAAAACTGAAGGATGTGTTTTTAGGTCCATATGTTTTGAAGAAAAGCCTCTCTTTTTTTTTTCAAACCATCTCCAGCTGTCCAGAATTTGCATTTTAAAAACATGTATAAAACAGGAAAATTCTGCATTCTGAAAATAGAGTTGGAAGACATCTCTGAATCTATGAATTTATAGCACCTTTCAGAAAAGTGAAAGAGGTTAATGTTATTTGATATTTGCTTGAAAAAAACCTCTCTCAGTTTCGTAAAATACTTCTCTGTTTCCCAAAAACCTCCCTTTAAGTTGACTACTCAAAAGTAAAAAAACAGAGAAATCCTCATATTCGCTATGAAATTATCAGGTATTTTCGTAGTGTTTTCTGTTGTTTTCCTGTGTAAAATGTTATGAAAATTTGCAAAAATTGGCAGATTCATCCCTTTGAGTCTGAATGCATGGTGAATGACAACTGACATGGTATGGGACTGATTTGACATGAATTAGCATAAATGAAGGTGATCTCAAAACTTAGGATAGGCCTAAAAATGAAATTTTTTTCCTATACCACCTTGAAATGGCTTAGGAGACCTTATCCATTTGGTGAGTGACCTATATGACCCTATAAAGAAATGTTTCACAATTTAATGGGTGATAACAAGTTTAACGACATTATACTTGTGGATTCTCCATCATCAATTATAGTACGAAAAAATCATACAGATTTTACTAATACTGGTATCTAAAAAACCATTTGATGAGGGAGTCTCGGTGTAAAATTTTCTAGATCAAAGACCATGAATTTAGAACCTTGAGGATCGATAGATATGATAGCTGATAATAGTAATTTCCTTTGTGCTAGACATGATTTTAGCACTTCTAAGGTCGACATTTCTGAAGGGGATATCACTAAATCTTCAACAATGTTGTAATTCTGAGCAGCTCTCGCATGTGGATTGAAAGCTGAATTTCAAAGTACACCTTTAGTAGGTGGTTTATTCACTAGATCAGGATTAGGTTTCTCGATTTGAAGTGGTTCAGAAACTGAAGGAGATATATCTAGTGTTTTATTAGAATATTCTGTCTCTTTACCAGTTACAGGATTTTTAGTTCCATAACCTTGAGATCTCGTCGTAACCATAACTTGAGACATCATTAAAATATCTTCCAATGAATTTGAGGAAGATCCTATCATTTTACTATCTTGAGGAGCAAAAGGATCCTTCAAGACAACGAGTGTGGGTGAACCTTTGACAAAATTGGATATCTTGGACCGATGTGAGAAATATTTGGTATAGTGATCCTCGTCACAGATAAGACAAGGATAACGAGGTTTCTGTTTTTCATAAATTAGTTCATTCTTTTCAATTTTCTCTTTGGGAGATGTAGTTTGTTTGTTTTTATTATTTCCTTTCTTCATATTACCGGTTTTATATTTATCTGTAGATGAGTCTACAACATGGATGTCGGCAGAAGTTTTAAGGGAAGAATTTCCTTTCGGTGAATCGGGTAAAGTTATAATGGGAGAAGTATTTTTTGATGAATTATTATTACTCTTGTTAGCGCTAACTGAACCAATTACACCATCTGTAGCATGAGAAAAATAAGGAGTTGCAGTTATTTAACCTGGACGCGGTAAGTCGGGAATTTTTCCATATAAAGTACCTGATTGTCTATATACAAGGTCTAAGTATTGTGCTTGATTTTGACCTATTCTTCTATAACAACACCTCCCTTAGCCACATCCTCAGTGATCTTTGGAAATAATGAATTGATAAAACATTCTACCAAGATTTGATCCGAAATAAAAACTTTCACTAAACATCGTCTACGTCTCTATTCATGTATGCGATCTGAGATGTATGTAGTTGTAGATTGTTTTAATGAAATCAAGAGTTCTGTGCCATTGTTGTAATGGACTGGGAACTAAAAGCGTGTTAAAAAATTTGTTGCTAATGCATTGAAATTGTTGAATGAGCCACGTGGTAGTTCAATATACCACTTTGCAGCTAAACCTATCAATGTTATTTGAAACAGCCTTAATCGAATGGAGTCATCAATTAAAGAGTTGGATGTGCACCAGAGGTGGTAATTCATGACATGGTTTGAGGGGTCTTCTCCTGATTTACCTTCAAACTTAGGAATATCACTGGGAAACTTATTCGACATTGGAAGCCAAAATGAAAGATAATAAATCGGATCATTCATGTGGTGTGAAAATCTGGTAAACCCAAATTTGCAATGAATGGTAACCAATGGTTAAGGTCCTGTTAACCAAATTGATAACCTTGAGGGACTATACCAGAACCAGGAGGAGGATATCCAGGGAAACTTGGAATAGCCTATGCAATTGGGATTGGGATACCTCTGGGATAACCAATATTAGCCATACCATACTGAGGTTGAGCTGGTATCTGATATGTGTAACCAGGGTATGTTTGATGTTGGTATATTGGATTTTTTCCTACAGTTCCATATTGATACTGCCCTTGATAAAAAAACTGACCTGTATAAGGTTGGCTTGTTACAATTATATTTGTACCAAGTTTCCCTACAGATGTTTGAACAGTAGTCTGAACTGTAGGTCCAGGTTGATGAGCAGTGACCTGAGGGATCGGTTGTGATACAGGTGCCATTTTTACTTGAGGGGTTGTAGAAACACAGACTGTAGAAACTCTAGGGATAGGTGTACTAGGTTGTTGAACATAAGTTGATGTAGCAGTTTGGGGTGGAGTTCTAGGTGTACTCAGACCAGGTTGCTGAATACTACTAGATGCAGATACCTGAGGTATAATTTGAAGCGTTGGATGGACATGTTGTTGGATTTGACTGTAACCAATTGGCTGACCAGGTTGATTATAAGGTACTTGCACAGTAGGTTGAAAATTATGTTGATTCAATGATGGATTCCACACTATATTTACCCCAGCATAAGAAGTTCCCATTGAAGGTTGTGATGCGTAAGAGGGACCATAACTAGGTTGATAATTCGGAATGTAATTTTGATAATTTGTTGGATAATTTCTGCTAAAAGGTTGACCTCCTTGAAACAATTTTTGTTCTTAATAAAACTATGACCCTAAAGGAGGTTGTTTTCCTTGGAGAGGTTGTTGCCCTGGCATAGTGTTAAGTCCCTATATTACTAGCTTAGTTCCTTATTTTTATTAGTGCAGCCCCCTTATTGTTATTGTTGTACCCCTGTAACCCAAATATTGTTATTATTTTTCCCTTACATTGTTATTGTTAGGTGGGCTAGGATTATATTGTGGGCCTATGGACTCCTATATATAGAAAGAGGTTTTGGTCATTTGTATCATCCAAGAATTTTTCATTTATGTGATGTACTGGAGGTTTCCCCCTTGAAGTGGCTGATTTCTAAGGCGTTGATCTCTCTTTTCTTCTATTTTTGGAGCTGGTTTCATAACATTTGGTATCAGAGGTTTTGGATTCTAGGGTTTCTTTGCTCCAAATAGGTCATCATGGAATTTTCGCAATATCGTTTTTTCTACAAATGTTTAGAAGTTGAAATTTGTACAGCGTGAAGCAGAAATCCTGGGGAAACACTTGTAAAAATTTTAGATCTTCGTTCACAATATTTTCAATGATATGGTCTATGGAAGTTAGGGTTTTTGCAAGCTCCCGAATTTCAACTAAAACAGGTCATCGTGGAATTTTTGCTATAACGTTTTGTATACGAAGTTTTAGACGTTGAAACGTTTATAGTGCGAATCCAAAATCTTGAGGAACCTCGTATAAAATTTTTAGATCTTGTTTCGCAATATTTTTGGAGATATGATCTGTGGAAGTTAGGATTGTTTCTAGCTCCCAAATTTCATCTCAAAGAGGTGATCGTGGGAAAAACGTCATAACTCTCTCTCTCTGAGCATCAGATTGGGATTCTGTAAAAAGTGGATGCAAGTACATGAGCTATAGTGTTTGGTTTATAAATTTCCAAGCTGAAGGAGGAAACAATGACACGTGGCAAGTCATACAATTTTGATCTACTCAACCAGTCCATATTTACGTCATCGTGGGAGATTTGGCATAAATTTTCCTTGAAGAAAAAAAATTATGTCAGACCTGTGGCATTCGAAAGAGGATTCAGAGGGCTACTTCAGGGCCAAATTTTAGATATTAAATATCTGAAATCACAGAGATAATTCAGTTTCAATATCAAGCTCCTCAAAATCAAGAAAAAAGTGTGTATTTTTTTTCGAATTACATAAGTCTCATTTGAAAAAAATTAGTTTGAATTTATTCCAAGGGAATATTGAAGAATAGATATCAGTATTGGGTTCTAAAATTCCCCCTAAAAAGAATTCAAAACCCATTAAGCCTTCATAAGGCTCTACTATGACTCATGAAGAGAAAGAAATGCAACATGAGATATCAAAATTACAAGAGAAAGTGCACCAAATTTCACTATCACAAAGAGCAACAAAAAATGAAGTTGAAGTTTTAAAGAAAGGTGTGGAAACTAAGATGGATGGTTTGAAGAAAGACGTGGAAGCTAAGATGAATGGTTTGGAATCTAATATGGATAGCATGAAAGCTAAGATGGATGACTGTTATAGCATCATTTCTCACCTTGACATGATTCATGATTGCTTCATGGCTTTATGGGCACCCATTCCTACAGACTTGGACAAATTCACTTAAAAACAGTGTAAAATCCTCCATACGCGACTATGCCCGTGTTTTTCCGTGTGTATACGCGAGTCCAGCTAGACTTTTCCGCGTATGCCATTAAAATGATTAAAAAATATATAAAAAATCCCTAATTTCGCGCTGGGTTGATGGTTACTCAGGTAGTTCAACCACCCCAGCCCGTGGCCAACTGTTTCCAACTGCTGAAACTACTTGGAAGGACTATAAAAAGCCCTCATGTGTATGGCCTAAGGGAGAGAGAGAATGATTGATATTATACTCTGTTGGTATTCCCTATCCAAGTCTGATTCCCCGTGCCTCCTGCACTTTCCCAGTTCATTGTAGGAAACCCTTGTTTCCTTGAGATACACATCCCTTTATATGTTATCTCGTATGCACCAGTTTGGAAGGAGTCTTAGCGAGGCAAGGGTTGGATGGATCCGGACGACGGTCTGCGAAGGCCTTGGAAGGATCAGGTGATCTCTCCTCTTGATTACTTTTGTACGTACTATTTATAATACAGAAGTATCATGTTGTTCCCGAAATAAACGTGTTAGTGTATGCTTTAATGTATGAAGAATATTTGTTATTCAAGCATTCATTATGATTTATTTAATGTTTTATATGAGTCACACTAACATATAGAGTAGAAATATGCTGTACAACTTGTCCTTTGTGTTGGTTTCTTCTTGTATTTCAGGTTAAGGAGGAAGGACGGTTGCAGGGAGTTTGAACTCCACGTGGATCTACTTCAAACGTAGGACCAACGGGTAAACCTCTCATTCTGCTCTATTTAGTTTTTATGAATGTGCATGATTGTGTGAGTCTCTGTTAAGTAGTACGCTCCTGCTCTGTGGAGGTTGAATCCCAACCAACCTCTAGGGTGTTAATTCCCCGAAACAGAACTGGCGACTCCGCTGGGGATCACATTTTTGTGATTCTCCTGTTGGGTTGTTTCAACTGTTTGGTAGGTTGCCAACAGTTTTATCTGTCTTTTACAGTCCAGTTTGCTTTCTTGCAGTCAGTCTGAAGTCTTGGGATCTTTCCCAGGCTTGTACTTTTTGTTTTTCATTATCTTTCTTTGTATACGCTTTTTTGCTTGCACACAGTCGCGTATACCCGCGAGTTTGTGTAGAAGGATCCGCGTATACGCGGGTTTCCCTCAACACAGACGCGTATACACGCTGGTTGCATAACTGCAAGGTCGCGTATACCTAGGCTGAGTTTGAAATTTTGAGTTTATTGGATTTTTGGTCTTTTCTGGCTGTGGAGGCCTGTGTCTGCAGAGTCTCTGTACTTACTGGAGTGTGACAGAAGTGGTTTCAAGTCTTGTTTCTCTTTCGTTTGTCCGAAAACTAATCTTTTTGGCAAAGTGTCCTTGTTGGTGCTGGCACTCCTGGATTGAGTTCCAAGATCACTTTCTGAGTGTTCTTGGTTGTTCTGCTTTATCAGAACAGAGAGCTTCTGCTCACTGAATCACTCCTATCTTTGTGTTGTGCTTTGCATTGCGTTCTTTGCTTTGTTTTCGATTGGTTTTCTTGAGTTTCATAGGCTAGGGTTTTGTTGCAATTTCGGAGAACTTTTCTTGCTTCTTTGGAGTTTTGTCTTGCAACGAGTTTGCACTATTTCTCTAAGCTGTTTGATTGAGTTTTTGGTCTTCCGTTGCTCTTATTGATCTTGCTATCATTAGCTTTATAAGGTTTGGGAGCATAGTTGAAGTTTATGCTTGAAATTCGGTCTCATTTTGGCTTGGATTGTGATAGTTGTTCTTGGTTTTTTTGAAGCTCTTGTTTTATAAAACTAAAAAGCCCAAAAAACATTTGTTGCTTTTTGTTTTTTGCATATCAAAAACTTAAAAAACATTGTTTCTTGTTTTTGTTTTTGTTGTTGCCTTTTCATTTTCGTTTGGTCATATCTTTTGGAAATTTTGTGGAGTTTCTTGCTTCTAGTTTTCAGCTTGATTTTGAGGAGAGGTTGTCTTTTGATTTCTTCTTCTTCTTGTTGAGTATTTTGGTGTCTTATATTGAGAATTCTTCTTTTCAAGAATTGGCTTTCTGGACAGCAAAAGATGAGTTAAAACTGAAGGAGCCTTTTTGGGAAATTTCACCTTGTTTCAAGAGACTTTTTGCATCTTAGAATTTACATGCTTGTAGTCGTTTGCATTAGGTGCATTGAATCATTTAGTTAGCTTCTTAGCTTTTGTGAGTGTGAGTTTGTAATTAGAAAAGAAAAATACATTTTTTAGTCTCGTAGAACTTATATAGAAATTGCTCTTCATCGAAAGACAAAGAACTGCATATGCATGTAGTCAGGTTTTAATTAATTTATTTTGCGTCAGAACATCATTGGTTTCAACTCCATATCCTTGTGACTTAATACAACAGCCCTTAAAATAAGCGATTTAATCTAAAATCAACTAGCAAGTTTTATTAAGTGTCAATCACCAACTAGCTAGGTTGTAGGGCCTTGGAATAGGAGAGAGGAGAGTTAACTCTCCAAGGACGCTCAAACAAACATAGAAGTTTATTAATTGAGCGAAATCCAACTCCGTGAGGTGGACTGGGAAAGCTCTCATCCGAGAGTCAAGCGCGAGGGGAAGTGAAGGTTAAGAAGAAGGATACCCCCCCTCCGATTAGCTGAATCTAACCTCAAGACCGTTCCGCCCAGCTTCTGATACGGATTGGTGTCCATAGTTGCTGTTCCTAGGTTCCACACAGGTGACTGCGGGGGGGAATACCCGTGGTACCTGAGGCAGACGTCGCATCACTTTCCGCAGTACTTCTGGGGGGTGCCCTTGCGAAGCTTGGGTGCTTGAGCCGGCAAAGGCTGTCGTTAGGAGGTCGGCGTAACTATTTCTGATACCTTCGCTAGTTGTTCTGGGCCCTAATCATCCCAGACTGCTTTCGGAAGGCCCTATACTTCGCTTTCCTGTATTTTGGTGTCCGGTCCTCATCACCCGGAGCGGAAATACTTGAAGGCTGTTTGCTTGCTGTTTCTCAGGGATTTTGATTTTAGTGAGTGCTCTTTGCTCCTAGCTTGCCTAGCTTTTCACTTTTCTTGAGTCTAATATAATAAATATGTAAAAGTGGCTGATCAAGCGCCTCGACGTTCGAGGAGAATCCGGGGGTTATCTCCCGAGAGTGCAGAGCCTTCTTCGAGAAGGCGTAGGAGCGATTTAGCAGGTGGTTTTCACCCTGTAGAGTCTGACGCTGTGGAGAGAGATCCTCCACTAAGGTCTGAAGGTTTCGTTGCTGATTCCGGTGTCGGTTCCAAGAGGAGCGTTCCGCTCACCTCGAGAGTATTGTTTCCTCAGGAGGAAGATTTTCAGATAGAAGATATACCTGAGCCTGCAGCTACAGGTCCATCTCCTCTTCCTCTTGATCATCCGTTTTTTATTCAGTACGTCGGACCGGAGTCTGAGAGACCGCCGGATCTTCCATATCTTTCTTATCTTTCGATGGCCACGACTGGGAACGCGGCTTCTACCGTGAGTGCTGCGGGCATTCAGACCCCTGCTTCTGTCGAGGCGGGGGGCACTCTTGCTCTATCTTCGAGTGCTTCTAGCACTGCTATGTTTGGCTCTGGGTTCACCCAAGCATATGCTTCTCAATCTGGTCCCTTTGTTTCGGGGATGTCCATTGCTGGAAATCCCTCTTTTTCCTTTACCGCCGGTGCAGCTGGATCTACGCCCATGTC